>ML682025.1:20291636-20303496 GCA_007922195.1 Podocnemis expansa
TTATATTATATTATATTATATTATATTATATTATATTATATTATATTGTGGCTTACTGGAAGAATAAGAATAGAAATCCAAGCTTTGTATTTTTGTTAAAGCTAGGCAACCTGACCAAGGAGAAGAGAAGCAAGTGAAATTTGGGCTAAAGCTCAAGATTGATTTACTAAATGTCATCATTTTACCAGTCCCCTTTTTATTTATAGTTTCCAACCTCAATGTAAATTCAATTTGTCCAGTGTGAAATTTAATTTTTAAAGGTGTCCTTCATTACATTATGTTGACAAAGCTATTTTGATATCTATAATTAGAGAGAAAACATTTCAAATCATTGAGATGTTTATTCCTTGAATTCTGAATATCTGAGTGGTTGCAAATGTCTAGTACTATTTTATCATGTCTAATAATAGTAGCCAGAGTACTCTCTCTGTTGTACAGATAGTTTGTCTGAGTGGGGCTTTTGAGAGAAATACCCTTCAATTGATTGTTCATACCCTATTTTAGTTACGTTTGAGAAGATCTAGTTGTTTGGCTTTCACAAACGGTAAATGTTTCTTATGAATTATTTTGAAATAAATGGGGGAAAATATTTCAGACTAACTCCTTCCCTTTTTAATATAGAATTTTAGAAGTTACCTATTATAGAGTGTGGTAATAATCTGATGAGCAAATTGTCTTAATACATCCTGTAAACACCTTGACTTGCTTTGTGCAATAAGCTTTCTTTGACACATGCATTGTTTTGTATTATGGAAGTTTAGGTCAACCATGTATCTGTTAAACAAACAAGGAGTGCTGTGGCCATTAAAGACTAACAAATTTTTTTTTTGCATGAGCTTTCATGGGAGAAAATCCCACTTCGTCAGACACTATGAAGATGGGGGAGCTTACAGAACATGCATCTGTTGAAATTTCTCTATAAACAAAACTTTTAAATGAAAGATATCTGGCCTTATTTTATACCAAAATCTGAATGCAGTTGAGGCTACTCTGAGAGCACAATGTTTAATTTCTATTCCATTTCTGCCATATATTTGCAGTTCAAGGCCAGTGGCTATGGGCAAGGAGTATTTACCAGTGATAAAGTTTAGTATCTTCTCTGTCAGGAAGTTGTCACTTCTGCCCTGTAAATATGGACTATCATTTAGTAAAATCTTCTGTAATGGGAGGTGAATTGATAACCTCTAGAGATCCTTACTATGGGAGAAATACAGTTGTAGAACAGGGTTCAAATATGTTAAAAAATCCAGACATTGGTTCCTTCAGATAGGTCAGGCCTAATTCTGATTCTAACTCACTCTGGTGTGAATGAGTCATTCCACTGAACTCAATAGACTGTCTAAAACAAGTAATAGTGGTATAGTATTAGATTCGGTTAATCTCTTTTCAGTTCAAGACCAAGGACCGTATCTTGTATGTCTTTGCCCATGAACAGCCCCTATTTAACACTTGTACTGATAGATGGTTTTGGGCCAGGTACAAAGGGCCCATTTCTGCTGTCATATATATAAGTGTAAATCTTTGACTTTAGTAGTTACTCTAAATTCAGAACCACTAAAAGGAGAACAGAATTTGATCTTCTGGGGTCCATAAATAAATAGATGAATGTTTTTTTAGATAGTAAACTGTACTTCCAGTATAAAATAAGGTTGGGATTTCATACGTGCTCAGCAAGGGCTTAACTCTGCTTTCACAGATGTCAATGGAAACTTTGTCACTGAATTGATGGAAGCAGAGTTAGGTCAGTAATGAGCAATTCTGAAAATCTCATGCTAAAAGAGTAAATGGGAGGTCATCTAGCACAAGGACAGCAGACTTTCCGCATAAATATGTTTTACTTCAGTTTAGAGCAGTTAATGGGAGGTGAATACAGAGCTGTCATGACCTGGTAATGGGAGAACAGATTGGGATGTATTAAAAAAAAAAAAATCCTCCCTCTAAGTGCTTTAACCTGGTTTAATTTTAGAATATTATATTATCTCCACATTTTTAAGGCTTTTTTTTTTTTTGGTAATAGTAAACTTCTAGTACAATAAATAGTTGCATTACTCTCCCTATTCCTTGAGTCCTTTCTGAGTAGAATTTACCCCAGGACAAAGAGAAGACAGATGCACCCCTAAGCTTATGAGGGGCTAAAGTGGTACACATGCCTTGTGCTATAAACAGGAATGAATTTAATTTTCCTTCTGTTTAGTAACTTTGTTATTTGCGTGAGAGCTGTTTGTAACCAAAAGGGAGAATGGATCATTAGGGTCCCGCATGAGATCAAAATCTGATCCAAAATTCCATGATAAAGACCCTTTCCACAGTAATGGAAATCTCACAACAGAATCTGTTCTCTGGAGGTTTGTAGCTTTGTTTTTGCAGTGAAGTTCAAGTGAATCTTCTCCCCTTTGGGGTGCTTTTTCTTCTGAATGGGACCTGAACTCTACACATTTTTAAGTTTCCCTAGTACTTTCAGTTAACTGTGGTAATGAATTTAAAGGCCAGCCACTGTACTCCTTGCAGACAGCACATAAAACTCCCATTGACTTAACAAGGATTTACGTGCATATAAAGGCCGCAGGCTTAGAAGCTAACAACAGAACCCTAGCAAAGTAGACCTTGTTGAATAGCAAGGTCAGGACAACATGAATAGCCTGTGGAGGTCAATATTAAATTTTTATTGAATCCACGTCTCTATTTCCCTGTCACTTGCTGTGTATAGGAATAGAACAGTATTTCTTTAAATAACATGTGAGCCATAGCATGAGGTGCTCACTGTTTTCTGTTTTAGAACCCAACCAGAACAACAGAGTGTTTATGTAGTTAGGCATGTCATGTATAGTCTGTAAATATACTGTACCCATGTAGTTTCTTTATATCATGTCTGTTGTGTAAAAGGCAAAAGAGACATCACTGTTACCCAGGTATTGATTCAAATTCAGCAGAACTTCGCTCCACAAGTAAATTTAGAGGTATCAGTGCAACCATTTGTGTGGTTAAAATGTTCTTCAGCTATATAAGATGAGAAATGTATGTAAAAAATAAAACAGCTTAAATTCTGTAAAACTGGGGCACAGCTGGGACTGAAAGTTGAAGATATGTAGAAGAATGCCTGATTTTCCTACCAGCCTGTTCTCACTGGAAAACTCTGAGCAATGAAAACCTTGGAAGAAAGTGTGGAATGAAGATTGGCCCAACAAGTTACTCTACTAATGAGCAAGATTTGCCTTGGTTTTCAGTATATCAGTGTAAAATTGTGTCTGCTATGCCTATTAGAGATGGTGGGAAGGCTTTCACAAAGTGTAATTTGTCATAGCAGTTTACACCAGCTGATGATCTCACCTTGGATGTGTATCCTGATTTGAACTTTCCTAAAGATGAGGGGTTTTGCATGGGGAGCTTTGGTTCCTCCATAAATAAAAAGTGTGAAATGCATTAACCAAATCAGAACTTTGAAAGTTATTAGTGAGTTAGTGCGACAGATAACACTCATGTGATACTAGTGGTAGTAAAAAGCTAAGACTTCTTTTTGCAGGCTTTCTAACTGAATTTATTAACTACATTTTAATATTGTGTTAGAAATATGTTTAAATATCAGGGTTCATTTGTATTTTAGAACTAAACACAATTACTGCTATGTGTCATGAGGCTTCCAGAAGATGCCTTCCAAAGGAACATTAGTAATTGACGTGTCTTCAGTTTGTTTATTTTATTGTCATCTACTGTCTAGGACCTATTTGTGAAATCTCCACTTTTATCAACACATTTTTCCACTCCTAGAGTCAGCACAATCTGTGAAGCAATGGTAGTATCTGTGTAAAAATTCTTGGGAAATATTCTGCCCCAGAGACATGTCCACTATTCTCATGGACTTCAGTAATAGTGGATTGAACACTGACATGCTTAACTATGAAAATTTTCCCCTAAGGTACTAAATGAGAAACAGACAGACAACTCCCAGTGATTTTTCAATGGGAATTGGGTATCTAATTGTGCCTTCTACCCTTGAAAATATCTTCCCTTGGTTCTTGAAACCAATGATGGTTTAATCTGAAAAAGGACTGAGTAAAGATACGCTAATCACATTTATCTTTTTTGCAGCATCTTCTATCCTATGATCTTGAATCGTCTTAAAAAATTAGTTTAGTTGGAGTTGCGTAGTTACAGAATCTACATGCACCATTCGACCCCTTATTAATTATTAAATTTGCTGTGGGATAATTTCTCTCACAGGTCATGTGACTGAATCTTGGTACCCTAATTTCAAGGCAAGAAGAGGATACTAGAACATGAGATTTGATGTCAAGACTCCTATGTGCTGTTCTCAGTGCTAGAAGCTGAACGGCAGTGTGTGATCCTTAGGGTTGACATTTAACTCCTCTGTGCCTCAGTTTTGCCACCTGTATGTATGGGAATAATATTTCCATGCCCCTTTTGGCTGCTGTGAGGCTTAACTGATGTACATAAAATGTTTTGATGAAAGGGACTACAGAAGCATGTAAAATAACTGTCATTTAAAATTTGTTCTGCTAATGCATAGATTTGTTTAGTTGAATTAAGACTCCCTTCCCCCTCCCTCCATAAACTAAACCTCTTTGGAGGTATGAAAATCATTGAATTCTTTATTAATTTGTTTTAATTTTCATTCACATCTGACAATTCCAGTTTCTAAACTGGACTTAAAAAAAGACATTCCAAGATATTTTGAGACAGGCTGTTTTAAAGGGTGCTTCTGACCTGCCTGGAAGTAAGAAGAATTGGAAATATAATCAGAGAATTAGTTTTCATTAGTTTCCCAGCCCCAGTGCTGGGTCATAAATGAAGCTAAGTGTCCCTCCACTCACATGGACTTCAATGTAAGTACAGGATGCAGTGCCTTGTAGATCTCAGACTTGATTCACAGTTGCTGGAACTAATGAAAGTGCTGGCACAAACTTAAACTTAATGGTAGAAAATGATAGTATAAGAAACCTATTTTGTTTTATGTTTCTTGTACTGAAATGTATTGCAGATGTTAATTTTTGTCATATTCCCTCTCTATTTCACTAATGATACCCACCTCGACATTCCTACTTGTTTGCTATTCCCACTCAACCTTTTTCATTGCTTACCCTGTTCATGGATCATCTCATCATCCCCAGTTTCTTAAGCCATTATCTTCTCTACATCAAGAGCTTTTTAAATTCTCACGTGTGTGTGTGTGTGTGTGTGTGTGATGGATTGAGATAGATTAGCTAAAAGATGTGCATATATCTAAACAAAGTAACCATATGGTCTTCCTACTGTAAACTTTGTATTTCCTTCCCCACTTGTTTATTAATCTGATTTGTGTGATGTCTAGAATTAGATTGGTAAATTCTTTGAGTCAGGGGACCATGTCAAGTCCTTTTGTTTCCTTCACAGAGTTCATAGCACATGTTGGGTACTGCCTGAATAAGTTAAGAGACAACAATTATGAGTTAATTCAAGGACATGTCTTAAATCAGAAAAATATGAGATCAGCACAGCTGGCACTCAGGCCCATCTGCAAATGACAGGCAGAACTTGGGTGGTAGGAGTCAGTCAGTGGAACTGTGCTGATCAGCACCAGCTGTGGATCAGGTTCTGTTTGTCTTCTTGAAAACAAATTATGGGCCTTATCCTGAAAAGTACTGAGCACTTGAAGCTGTTGTTCAAGTCAGTGGAAGTTGCAGGTGTTCAGAATTTCTTTGGAAGGAAGAAATAGACAGTATCTGGTGTAGTTCTCAATGAAAAACTATTAGGTACCACTAGGTATTGTACTAACAGCTTGTTACTATGGTGTAGGATGATAGCAAAACCCTTCAGAGTCACTCTAGTCTTTGGTGTAATCCCACATTCATGAGAAATGCCCACAAATCACTATTATAAATGCACATTACTTCTCCATGTAATATTACAGGGGATAGAGCACTCTTCATGGAATGCGATTGAAGTTATGTTAAATCCCAAAATGCAGAGCCAAGCCTATCATTTGTTAGGTCCAAGCTGGTGGAAGTGAAGAGTTGATGGTATCTCTGCTCTAGATGCTGGAGGCTGGATGATATGGTTAGCGTACTTCCTTCTCCTTTGCCCTGCTGGTAAAAAAGATATAATTATCTGTGAATGGCTAAGTTTTGATTACATGTGGAAGGGAACCTCTGGAAAAGCATGCCTTGCTTTGCTTGATAGAAGTGCTTCAATTACTTAGAGTATATATGTCACTAAGAGCAGGAGCCATAGGCATTTTTTGTGCATGCATAAAATTACACAAAACAAAATTTTACTTAGCTGAATTTTTATACAAACTAAGACACAGATGCAAACTGACAAAGATAGTTAGTACTAAAGTTACCATTCAGCCAATCAGCTCCCAGCACAGAGAGATGTAATATTTGTTTGTATTTGGTTGTCCACAGGCTTTTTAATAGTTTAGGAAAACTTTCATGGGGTTGAAATTAACCTAAGATTATGATTTGTATTATGGTGATACCTAGAGGCCCCAAATGAGATCAGGACTGCATTGTGCTAAACCTTGTTCCAGTGCATAGTGAGAGACTGTCCCTGCTCCATCAAGTGTAGCATCCGTAGACAAGAGAGACAAAGGAAATATTTTGCAGTGTTGTTGTAGCCAAGTTGGTCCCAGGATTTGAGAGAGACAAGGTGGCTGAGGTAATACACTTTACTGGACCAACTTCCACTAGTGAAAGAGAAAAATTTTCAAGTTCTAAAAAGATCTTAAATTGTGAAACTCTGATAGATACAAATTGTGGATACCAAACTCAACTCTTCAAATTGTGGAACTCTACTAGATATAAAAAGTTATGGGCTCAATATAGACCCTAGGTTTATATCTTATTACAACAGTCTGCATGTAGCTCACTATATCTCAAATGTAGTAAGGTCCAATAATTTAGAGAGGCAAATTAATTGATTCATAAGAATAAGTTCATTGCATTGGGATCTTTGTTCACTGTTTTGTTTTATTTTAATGTCCAGTGGTTTATCTCTTCCACCTTTAATTGTTTGAACTCATTCAGTATTTGTTTGTCATCAGATAGGGGTTTTCATATTTAAAGCACTTTATTAGCAATGAGCTTGACTCACCTCTTATGGGTAGACATGGGGCTTCATCAGAGGGAGCACATTTCTGTAGTGGGAGAGAAGGCTCTGATGGCATACTTCTCCAGTGGAGGACAGCCTTAAGTGCAGCTGGGTCTCCACTGGTGAAGAGGTTACCTAGAAGAGTGGTTCTCAGCCTCTTCACCCTCACAACACAGCTGGAACCAGGAAGAGCTCCCAGTTGTGCGTTAGTCGCTGACACTCCCCCTCCCCTGCTGCTGAAGTTTCACCCCAGCATGAGGACTTGTGGCAGCTGCTGCAGTGGCCCTCACCACTGGAAAGATTTTCCCTGGGAAGGGATTTTTGGTGGTAGGGGTCAATAATGGCCACATTATTGTTTTGATTGATCCAAACCCATTTATGATTATAGGTTTCTAACAATTTTTTAGAGTTTGGCTTTTTATTCCCATTTGCAATGGGAAATGTGTCAAAATCTCAAAAACCAGAAAAATATTTCCTGTTCAGCTGTACCTGAACTGTGGAACAAGCAGTTAAGAAGACCATACTGCAGGGACCATCTTTTGTTCTGTGTTTGTAACAGGGACTCCTGGGATCTACTGCAGTACAAGTAATTAGTAATACTACATGGCAGTAGTCCTTACTGCCTTTATCGCAAACCTCCCTCTACTGGGGTAGTAGAATAACTCCTGCAATGTCCCCTGGTAGCTGACTCATGATACTTACAGAACTTCGCATATACTCCCAGCTGAGCACACTTACTCTGGTAAAGTGGATAACTCTATTAGAAAGAAAATTGGAAGTGGCGAGAGAGTGTTTCAGAATTGTCAGGATTCATTTGAACAAGTTATTAATTAGTTTTCATTATTATCCAATTTAGCCATATAATTTAGCTTTAAAATTAGCTAATTTAATAAGGACATTGTGAGTATTAATTTAATCCGTGTAAAAAGGAAAAGCATCTTATTAGCTCTCATGCTATGTATTTACTACACATAGTGTGATGCAGATGACCACAGATACTGTAATAATCAAGTTATATACACTGTTGGCTTTGTAGTCTGTGTTGGAGAAAGCATGTCTGTTTTTAAGTGTGTACTAAGCCTGTAACTTGCAATGTAGCTTGCTATTTTGGATGTCTCCTTCTAGGAAGTGATTCAAAAACTAAACATTTGTAAAATGATCTTGCGGGCCATCTGGTTCTTGCATGTTTGAAAAGCTACATTCAGCAGGGTGGATCACACAAGAAAGTGAGCGACAAACCTCCATTGTTCTGAGTTCTAAATTAAACTTGTTCTGGCTATAAAGTGTTAGCTTTTTTGAAAGCATGTTGTTATTTTAGTGTGCTGTGCTTTATCAATCAAACTGTGGTTATAATTGCAGCAGGATGGCTTACAATTTGAAACAGGGCATAAAATGCTAATATGGCTTCCCATAAGACCCAGATCATATCAGGGCAGAAACTGAATATACACAAACTTAGTTCCTAATCCTACAAACATTTGTGCATGCAAGTATGTAATTTTGCTCACATAATTAATTTAACTTACACCGAGGAGCTATTCACTTGAGTAAAGTTGTGCACGTATGTGGTTATGTAACCCACCAGTCCAGTAATGTTTACGTGTTCCACTTTGGTGTTCAGTCCAAATAATCCCTGAGTCTGTTGCAGTCTCAGTTGTGCACCCTAGTCTCTAGCTCTGGCTTTTGGCTATTTTGTGTTTTAATGTCTGGAGGGCTCCCATTCAATCCCAAGTCCTGGCTAGCATGACAGCCATCACATAAGTGGAAGGTCATTTGAGGTCTGAATTGCTGTGGTGTTCAGATGGGTGTGTGTTACACACCCTTTCTGTGCCCAGTTCACGGAGGATATGGATCTCTGACAGCTCTTAGCTTAAGCCTGGTTCTTTCCCCTCAAGCTGTAGACAACATCTTTAGCTCTGGAGGTTTCAGTGTTTGGTCACGATGGTAGTTGACACATTTGAAGGATCTGGTTCCTTAGGCTGTGTCTATAAAATAATAATATGACTTGGCTATTCTGAAATGTGAGACTGATTTTATAAACTGTCATGTACAGCTGTGATTTTAGATCTTTGCTTATTTACCCCAATAAAGTATGGCCATTGTCTGTGATTGTAGGTGATGATTTCGTTACACTGGAAGTGGAGATATTGGGTCTGGTTCTGATCTTTCACTATTTTTGCCTCTTTGTAACACCTTTGACTTCACTGGCGTGCCCCTGATTTAAAGCACGTATGTGCTAGGGAGATCAGAATCAGGTCATAACGGATTGTGAGATATAGTGTGTCATGGGACGATTATTTTTTCATCTGTTTTGTGGGTGAGTTGCCAAAAAAGGCTTGTGAATACTGTAACTAGCTGTAAATAAAAGAGTTTGGGAGGGCAGAGCATAGTTACCCACGCTGGACTTTGCCCAGGATCAACATTCCTGCTCTTGCAAAAAATACGATGGAATTTTTTCATAAATAATGTTTTTCATGGTGCTGCTGGTCTTATTAGTGAATCTGATACCAAAGACACTATGTGCATTTGCAAGCTGTTAAAATCGCATTACAGTTAACCTAGTTAAGTTTGTAACATGCATAGTTGAACAAACAAAATTGCTTGGTTTTAGAGCAGGGGAGTCAAACTCATTTGCTATGGAAGGCTAGATTTGACTTAAATGTACTTCAAGTGGGCCGTACATACCGTAAATTAAAATACTGCGGCACTCTCATGGCATTGTGGAGTGCTGTGTATGCGAAACTGCGCTCTGCAATGCTACTCTTTCTGTTAGAGAGACGGTGTGATCTTGCAGAGTACAGTATCACATACCCAGCGCTCCATGATGTCATGAGACCCGACTCTCTCGCGGTACTGCAGAGTGCTGGGTATGGGAGACCTCACCCCCCCCCCATGAGGGAGAGAGTGTGGGCCTGCAGAGCTCAGTCACAGGCCAGATGGAAGAGATTCATGGGTTGCATGTTTGACAATCCTGTTTTTGAGTTACTATGAGTCCTGAATATGTTCTTAATGCATTTTGGTGATTTTCTGGATGGAATTCAACGAAGCTCAGAATTAGTGAGCTTGTGGAAGCCCCTCTGCTGAGCAAGTTTGATTTTTGGGGAGGGACTCATGTACAAGAGTTGGGACACTTCAGCCAAGATCACTGCAGGACACATTCTCTTGAGCCAAGATCTTTCTATAAGATTTTGTGTCCTTTGGCAAACTTTATCATGGAGCTTTAAAAACATTGGGTGCTAAATCCTTCTTTGGTGTGGCTTCATTGAAGTCAATGTAAGTACACTGATGTGTACCAATTGAGGACTTGACCCACTGTGTGCTTGGGAGGGAATAATCCCACCACAAAAATCAGTTGTTGCATGTGATAGGATGATTTGGGTAAGATAACTGATTTGATGTTTCACCCATCCTGTACTAATCCAAATTTGGGCCCAAATCTTGATGCACTTATTGAAATAATTGAGCTTTATGTAAGCAAAACTACTACTGAAAGCCCTAAATGGAGAAAGGACTGAGAAGAAGAGACATGCGTTGTCAGGATTTAGCCTCTTAAAGCCTGATCCAATGACCAATAAAGTCAATGGGAATCTTATTCCAGTGAGTACTGGATTAGCTTTTGTTTAAGGTCCAAGAAACTCTGGCAAGCATTTTATGCCTCTTTATTTTAATATGTTCCCAGACTTCTTGCCTTCTGATCTTTTATCCTGCGATGGCGCTGCTAGAATAAGGACATGATATTGTGGGTAGCTAGTTTCTGCTAACCTTTGTCCATTTTGTGGCAGGGTGCAGAGACTTCACTTGGTTTCCAGCAAGTAGAGAGTTAGCTCACTGCTCAGAAGTACATTGAACTAAGGTGCTGAAGCAACTGAGACCTGAAAGTTCTGGTAGGTACTTAGAAGGATCCTAGGAAATGCTACCAAAACAGCCACTGGATGTGAAGGTTGGAAAGAAGGAAGACCACTGAAGGAGGGAGAGCCCATGTGTGTGCAGTGGCTTAAAGAGAGAAAGAGAAAAGGAAAAGTAGAATCTGAGGGCTAACATCCCTTCAGAGCATAAGCCAATTTCTAACTAATTGGAGAAAGGAAGGAACATCTAGGTGCAAGCTATCCCAGACCTATGTATAGCAGATGGGATGTCACTTCAAACTAGCTGCTCCCGACTACAGTCAAAGGCAAGATTCTGAGCTAAATGGATGACTGGTTTGACCCAGTATAGCAATTCGTATGTTCTAAAATCAGACCAGGGTCATTGGAATGATTCCCAGAGAAGTCACATGACTGATTTGCTAAGCTTGCCCCTTTCTGGTTAGGAAAGTCACCATCAACTCACCAGAAGTAATTTGATACTGGCTTCTCATAGAATTACTGACAGACAACACCTGCTAGTTAAACTGTAAAAAAAGTTCAAGGAAAACAGAAGGATTGATGTGTTGTCCCTCTGTCTGTTTGATTCAGACAGGTAGTGTGGCCTAGTTCCATAGTGCCTTCCCCAGTTGTTGTTGACTGTCTCATTATTCTCTTGCATTTTATTTTACAAAGTAATTGTACAAGGAGAAAATTAATTTCTTGGTTCTTGTGTCAGAGCAGAAACCTAAACTCACTCTAGATTCCAGCAAACCTTTGGGAATCCATTCACCCTGAAGCTTGCTGGTGGGTTTGCAGTGAGATTCAATCAACAGGAACCTTCAGACTTCAAGGCCTAGGAATATATGCAAAGAGACCCTGACCAAAACAAACAAACAACACACACACACACACACACACACACACACACA
>ML682025.1:20303506-20381772 GCA_007922195.1 Podocnemis expansa
ACACACACACACACACACACACACACACACACAGAGCGAGAGAGAGCAAGGGGTGCTTTCCTGACCTTGACAGATTTCTAGTCTACCCATGAAAGATCATTTTCTGGCCCAAACAGTACCTCTGAAATATGTGGACTGTCTCATGCTTCAGATTCAAATTCCAGCAGGTACAAATCTGTCCTTCATTTTTTGAGAAAGATAAATTCAGTTCTGTTTGGTTATTTTTCAGAATAAAACCTTGCTGTAGTCATTTCTATGCTACATGAATATTAAAGATCTTGTAACACTTTTCATTGGGTGGGAATTTGCTCTGGACCAACTGGCTTTCAGCACTGCAGATTGCCCAATTGGTTGCCACTATAGAAAGTTGGTTGCCATCCATTATCCCAGGAACGGCTTGATTTTATCGGTGCTATCTGGTGTAAATGTAACATTCCACAGAGGTCTGGATCATTTTGGATAAGCCTTGAGTTATCTGCACATTGGGAGGGTACTCTCATCTGAGCAGAAACCATTGAGGGTCACAAACATCCTTTCTCAAGCTTCACAATTTGTTACATGACCACCTGCCAGTCTGTGATCCAGTAACCACCCCCGTCATTCTCAGCCAGGGATCTTCATTGCTTCTTCACCTTCCTTTCTCTCTCTCTTCCCTCCCTATGCCTCCCTGCTGGTCTGTTTGGTACCATGTATGGAACAGAGCAGTTGCTCGTAGAAGAAAAAGAAAAATCACTACAGAAGTATGATTCACCATCCACACCATATCTGCTTTTCCTTTCTTTGGACAAGCACGGCTTTAACTGTAACCATAGCATATATATGGACATAATATTTATTATCTGATTTAAATTCTCATTTAATTCTTTTATATAGAATATAGATTTTGGCAAAGGACCTAAACTAATTGCTAATTATGATGTTTTGCAATCATTTCATAATTTTGTTTAAGAAGGATTAATAATTTGCTCATTATTCACTCCCCTCTGGTTGGCAACCTAAAGATAGGACCTCTGCTCTTTTGGTTAAGGCACAGGACTGGATCTCAGGAAATCTGTGTTTAGCTGCCTCTGCTACAGATTTCTCATTTGAACTTTGTCATGTCATTTACAGCCAGATTTTCTATAGTTCCCAAATGTCCTGCGAAGCTGGTTCATTTTCAGAAGCAACTTCTTAGGCCCCACTTAGACCATATTTTTAAAGGCATATGGGTACCTGATTTCACTCAGATAGACATTTAATATCTTTAAAATCTGGCCCCAAGTGCCTAAGTCACTTTTGAAAATAGCATTTAGGCACCTAAGTCATTTAGGCAGGTTTAAAAAAAATATTACCCTTAATTTCTCTGTTCCTGTTTCCCATCTGTAATGATATTTCCTCTCTTCCATTTGTGATTGGCCATTTCTAGTTAAACTTGAAACTCTTCAGAGCAGGGCTTGTCTCTTAGTCTGCTTCTGTACCAGAGCTGGCTCAAGGGGCTTTGGCACCCCCAGCCAGCTTTTGATTTTTGCGCATCCCCCCATGTGGGGAGGGCAGAGGGTGGAACCCGGCCTCCACTCCAGGCCAGCTTGCCCCAGCCCCAGGGGTGGGGAATAGCTGGCCCAGGGGCGGAGTGGTCCACTTTCTCGCCCCACCTCTGGGCTGGTTGTTCCTCCCTAGGGGAGGGGAGGGCAGGCCAAGAGGTGGGGTGAGAGAGCAGAGTCTAGCCTCTGGGCTTGACCCACTCTGCCCTGGGGGCAGAGTGACTGGTTTGGGGAGAGGCAGGAGTGTGGGCTGGCCCCTGGGGCAGCCTGGCTGACCCCTGGTGTGGTGCTGTGGCTTCCCCTAAGTAAATGATGACCTGAGCCAGGGCCTCATTTGCTTCTGGGTTGATCAGACCCTGCTCTGTAGTGTGCCTGGGACAAAAGGACCCTGGTTTTGGCTTAGACCTCTAGGTCCAAGTGGTTCTTAATTAGTTACTGAATAGACTGTGGTGATGCTGGTGGCTGTTTTGCACCTAGATCTGGGTCAGAGTTGAAGGGCATTGCCAAGATGAAATAAAGACCACCTTTTATTTCCACTGCTGTGCTGTATCTGTTGTGTGGATCAGCTGGAGGCTGCAGTCTGCCTTCAGCTTCAACCCAGAAAGTTCCAGAGGGACAACCATGTTAGTCTGTATATAGTAAAACTAATGAAAGTCCTGTGGGACCTTATTTCTTTGGGAATAAGCTTTTGTGGGCTGCAAATCACTTTGTCAGATGCAACCCAGAAACTTTCATCAGCACTATATAACTCCCACCAAGCTTTAAAAGCTGTTAAAAAATCAAAAAAAATCTACAATGCTTTTTTTTAACCTCAGTCTTCGTAGGCAGGCTACCCTGGGAACCACAGAATGGAGAGAAGGAGAGCAGCCCGTGGTGATGGCAGGTCAGGTTAGGGACTATTTAGAGAAGTTGGATGTGCACAAGTCTGTGAGCTGGCTGAATTGCAATGAAGGATGCTGATGGTGTTGGCTGATGTGATTGTAGAGCTGATAGCCACTATCTTTGAAAACTTGGGGTGAACAGGGGAGGTCCTGGATGATTGGAAAAAGGCAAATATACTACCTATCTTCAAGAAAGGGAAAAAGGAGGACCCTGGGAACTACAGACCAATCAGCCTCAACTCAATCCCTGGAAAAATCATAGAGCAGGTTTTCAAATAATGTATTCTGAAACACTTAATGGAAAATAGAGTGATCGGAAACAGCCAGCATGAATTCACCAAGGGCAAATGATGCCTGATAAACTTGATTGTCTTCTATGATGAGATGACTGAATATGTGGATGCGTGATATTTATGATATAATAGACTTTAGCAAAGCTTTTGATGTGGTTTCCAATACCATTCTTGTCAGCAAGTTAAGGAAGTATGGTTCTGATGAATGAACCGTAAAGTGGATTGAAAACTGGCTAGATCATCAGGCTGAGCAGGTAGGGATCAATTGGTCAATGTCTAGTTGGCAGCCTGTAACTAATGGAGTGCCCCAGGGGTTGGTCCTGGGGCCAGTTCTGTTCAACATCTTCATTAATGATCTCAATGATGGGACAGATTGTATACTCAGTAAATTTGCAAATGACACTAAGCTGGGGGGAATGGTGGATGTGCTGGAGGGCAGGAATAGGATTCAGGGAGACCTAGACAAATTGGAACAGTGGGCCAAACAAAATCTCATGAGGTTCAACAAGGATAAGTGCAAAGTCCTGCACTTAGGATGCAAGAATCCCATGTATTCCTACAGGCTGAGGAGCGATCAGCTAAGTAGCAGCTCTGTAGAAAAGGACCTGGGGTTATGGTGGATGGGAAGCTGGTTATGAGTCAACAATGTGCTCTTGTTGCCAAAAAGGCTAATGGCATATTGGGATGCATCAGTAGGAGTGTTGCCACCAGATCAAGGGATGTGATTATTCCCCTCTGTTCGGCACTGGTGAGGCCACATCTGGGATACTGTGTCCAGTTTTGGGCTCCACACTGCAGAATGGATGTTGACAAATTAGAAGTAGTCCAGCGGAGGGCACCAAAAATGATTAGGGGGTTGGGACACATGACTTACAAGGAAAGACTGAAGGAACTAGGCTTCTTTAGTCTGCAAATGACAAGGTGGAGGGGGCAGGATTTGATAGCAATCTTCAACTACTCGAAGGGTTGCTCCGAGGAGGGAGCTAAGATGTTCTCAGTAGGAACAGAGGACAGAGCAAGGAGCATTGGTTTCAAGTTGTAGCTGGGGATGTTGAGGTTGGCTATTAGGAAAAGCTTTCTCACTAGGAGGGTGGTGAAGTATGGGGAAAGGGTTACCTAGGGAGGTGGTGGAATCTCCATCTTTGGAAACAGTTAAGGCCGTTAGGTGAAACCCTGGCTGGGATGATTTAGTGGAGTGGTCCTGCTCTTAGCAGGGGGTTGGACTAGATAACCTCATGAGGTCCCTTCCTGTCCTATGATTCTATGACTCCGGGGAACAAAACCCTCATTGGGATGCTTTCTGGACCTTCTTTGTGGATTCTGTTGGGACTCCTGGGCTAGTTTCAAAGTAGTCAGCTCTTGAGTGCAGTAATGAGATGTTCGTTCACCCTAGTTGACTGTTGTCCTCTGGGTCATCCTTGTTGTCAGTCTCTTTTCATGCACTGTATGTCAAAGACGAACACCAGGGATGTTCTTGTCTGCCTTGTGGCTTTTGCTGACCATCTGGAGGATAAACGAAGCACAAATCAAGTGTCCTCTCTTGGATAAACACAAGAAACAACAAAGACAGGCTTCAGAAGGTGGAGCCACCTGAGCAGCCAAACACTGGCCAGTGCAAATGAACTGTTTTGAGACCAGACGTGTCTATGTGATCAAAAATCCACTGAGGTTCTGTAATTAAGAGCTATTGATAGATGCTCAATGAGAGGCAGTGTTATGAACACAGAAGGTTGTGGCGTCATGGGCCAGGATGAACATGACAAAGCTGTCTTCCAGTTACCGTGATGGTTCTCTCAGAATGTCATATCATAGCTGAGGCTGAGGTCTTGGTCTGGGATCTTCAGGGCATGCAATAACATGGGCTCAGGCTATCTAAATGACAAGTTCAGAGCTCTGGGATGAAAACTGAGTTTACCACTTTGTTACCCAAGCACAATGGAACTCTCCACCACAATAGTAAAGCTCACCTGTGCAGGTGGATACAGTGTTCTTGGGGACTGGCCCAAGATTGTGAAAGACATTCCCACAAGCTGTAAGAATCATGCCAAATCTCCCTTTCACGTACACTTCTTCCACTTGCTTTCACTAAGCAAAACATGGAGTTCAGGAGCCATTTAAAAACAAAAATCCATCCATGATTTTCCTGGCATGGGTAGGCACTAGAGGAAAAAAGAGACCCAAGTGCTCTGCATGATGATTGCGTCACTTCTAGCTATACTGGAAGGCACTCAAATACCACAACAATGGGGTCAGTATAAGAACCTGAGCAGAATGGAAGCAAAGAAAGGAAATAACCTTTTCATCTGCCTCAAAGTAAAGGTTGTATATTCTGGTCTGCATCTGGGAAGTCGCTATTTGAATTTGTCATTAACTGGCCGTATTTGTGGTGGTGGTTGTTTTAGGTTGCTGTTAAGTTCAATTTACAAAAACACATGCACATGCTTTTATATATAAAAAGAACATATGACAGTAGGAAGCTAGTGGATACGGCAGCACCTGCTCCTTGCCTAGTGACAACAGTATAACCATTTGTAACCGTGACTTCTGTCATATGAAGTGCACTTACTGGCACTCCTTTGAGTCTCACCCTTATTAGAGGTATATTAGTGATGATGAAATTGGGCCTGCAATATTATGGAGCAAAGTAGAAAATATAACACCCAGCATTGTATAATAGTGTAATAGGATAAGTGAGAGAGTGAAACAGCAGGATATAATAGGTGCCATATATACTTCACTGATAGGGCCCATATATTTACTTCAATAGCAGAAAGCAGTAAAAGTAGGACAGAGTGACAGGGTAGAGGCTGCAGTAGGTAGGTGTGGGTGAATTGAAAATGCAGCAATATGGGATATCATGGACAAAATAATAATACCCTGCACTTAGTTCTGTTCATCCTGCAGTACCAGACTTCTGGTGCTTTATACATCTCACAGCATAGTGCTTCCCCTAGCTATCATCTTCCCTAGTATTTATGCCAAGTAAACATCATCTATGTATAGTGTTTTGCACCTTATTAAACCTGGAATAAAGGGAAGATTAGCATCTTCTCCAGTCTAGTTTAAATGTCACTTCTCCATCCATGCACTCTGAAATGTGGCCATATTAGGGATACAGGCATAAGCGTGATTTACCCAGGACCAGGAATGAAATGTGGCATTTGGGAAAGGAACTGGCAGAGGATAAAGTAGAACTGATGATACTTAGGAGGGGACTGAGGATGCTATCTGTGCACAAAGGAGGAGCATATGCGGGTGTTGATCAGTCAGACCTTATTTGGGTTCTAAACAAATCCTCCCTAAATGTCTTCTCCTTTGAGAAATATATGTGGGACATTATTGCTCAGGGCAGCCATTCCCACTTGGATCTTTCCTGGTGATGGGGTCAGATGTGTCTGTGGCACCATTCCTGTATGCCACACACAGGTATCAGACAGCACCAAATGCCTGGGAATGAGGAAAAGCTACATGAGTTGAGGCCCCCACCACCCCACACTTAAGAGAGGAGCAGGATGTGAATCTTTATTTCCTCTGAACTGGGGAGAGAGAGGTGGAGACCTTGGACTGCCCTTCATTACATGTTTGGAACATCTATTGCCTATTCCATTGTGGAATCTCCCTCTTCATTACCAAATGCAGTGATCGGGAACAAACTCCAAGAAAGAAAGTCTGTCAGTTATCTGCCATTTCTTGTCCTGCTCCCAAAGGCATCCTTCTGTAGGCTTTTGGCAGCAGACAGAGGCATTGTGACACCACATATTTAGTTGTTGTCAAGGTGAGAAGTATAGATATAGGAAAAAGCTATACCTTGAACTGAATATTCCTCAGGTGAAGTCAGATGTTTTTCTTACCAACCTTTAGCATGTTCAACATTGATTTTTCCATGCCTGCATTTGAAGAATGCTGTTCTTGTTTTCATGGTCTTTTTTTGCTGTTCTGGGTCTGGTTTACTTAGCTCAGACAGGGCTACTCTTGGGCACTCTCCCTTGCAGTTTTGCTTGTTCTCAGGTTTACCAGTTTAGTTTAGCATCAGTGGAAACAGACATTCATCTCATTTTCTGACTTAGACTGAGAAAAGTGATGGCTGGTATATTCTCCCAGTGAAGTAATAAATCATGTATTCTTTTCTCCTAACACTCAGATGACTCAGATATTCTCTTCATCAGTGGTGGGTTTAGGATCAGGTTAAATAAGCCATTTAGATGAATCAGAGACAGAGGCCAAGATACAGAGGTGATGTGTAATATGCTGTTACTTCATTTCTTTTTGACTCAGGCTGCCTTACATTGAGTTAGACTTTAGTTCTCTTAGACCCACCTACACCCACTTACTGATCTCGAAAAGGACTTCAGTGGCAGAAGGTAAAGTGAAGAGCTTGAAGAAGTAATGAGAAATGCAAGTTAAAATAGCTGTTGCACTTATTTAATATACACCTTCCTGCTAATTGCTTTTCATGCCCCAGTCTTTTGTCCTGCCCCCGCAGCACGTGCCTGAGGCCTGGTCTACACTATAGGATTAGATCAATGTAAACTGCCTTGTCAACCTCACTGTGAAAGCGTCTTCACTGAAATTTGGCTTCCACCAATGTAAGTGTGTCTCTACATCAATTTGGTAATGTCACCCACTTGAACAGAAGAGAGCCACTGCTATGGCCTTTCAGGAGCCATCCTACAATGTACCACATTGGCAAGACAGTCGAAACAAGTGCTCCTAGTGAGGATGTGCACTGCCAACTAAAGGAAACAAGTGACAATGTAAATTATATAGTGTAGACATGGCCAGCCTTCGTCTCACACACATTTAAACTCAGAAGGGCAATTTAGTAATGTTTCCCTTTGTTGAGGACTTTGAGGTGAGATTGTTTATTATGGACCAGATTCTCATCTGATGTAAATGGATATAATGCCATTTGAATCAATGGAGCTATGCCAGTTTACACCATTTGAGGATCTGACCCTATAATTGTTAAACTGACATTACCAGGGATGGTGTGTGTGTAAGATCCAATATGTTGGTAAACTCTTAATTTGTTTTAAATGGGGATTTGGGACTAACTAGCCCATATAAAAAAAACCTGTATTTCTTCTGTGCATTTCTGAGGATCGAGGGGAGACCTTGAGATTAAAAAGGTTTGAGGGCCGTACTTTCGTACCAGAGTGTAAATCCGTTCGAGTAAATGGAGTTCTTTCTAGTTTAAACCAATGCAAATGGCATCTGAATTTAACTGTGAAATTCCGAAACAGTCCTTAAAAAAATTTCATGAGAAGTACCACTATTCGAAACATTAGCTATATTCCTAATTCTGAGCTGGGTGTAACTGTACTGCAGATGTTAGACTCTATGTTGTCCTTTATTTGTTAGCCCATCATTTCCAAACTGTTAGTTTTTTAGGGTCCAGAATTTGTCTAGGGTTATTATATGGACTCAAATGATATTACTTGTGTTGTTCTATATAAATGTCCAAAGGAAATGGATAATAAAATTCACACCATAGTTCAAAGAATTGCCAAGATAGAGATATTTGTTGAACATACTCAGAAAGACGCATAGTGCAGTCTTTAGCATTAGTACACAGGATTTAAAGAGCGGGGGGGGGGGGAGAGGTTTCTGAAAATTGGTATAGTTCTTTCTTTTAGAGAAAATATATTGTTATACAGGAAAACCAAATTTTAAAAAAATCCCACAGTAAGAAACTTACAAATTTTAGAAGTGAGGGAAGTTTACAAGGATTGCACAATTCTTCTACTAATTTGCCAGATCTCCTAGAAAAGATGATCCATTTTAATCTTTTTCAACCTACACAAGTGTAATCATCTTCCTCACTTATAAGGGGCAAAAAAAGTTAACTGAAAGTTCTACATTTACTCTTTCTTTCCTGAGGAATGTATAGAGAGTTTGAACTGGAATTAAGAACTGTCCTTTACTTAGGACTGTACCACTCCAGAGATATAAATTTGAGGATTTAAAATCAGAATTGATCAAATTTGAGGGCAGATCTTTTTCCCTGCAAACTTCAGACTTATTAGAAGTGGAAATAAATATGCCATTTTAGATTATGTTAATACAACACATTGGTTAGATGCCAAGTTGTTGTCTCCCAACGATCAGGAGAGTGATATTGGATTATATCATTTTTACAGAAAATCATACTTGCTTGAGTTTTAGTTAATCTTGGTCAAGTGACTTGTTAATGAATTGGTTTACATACAGGAACACTCCTACTAATAGATCATCATCTGAGGTGCTCATATGATCTCCATCATTGTAGTGCATGAACAATTTACAATTTTCAGTGTAGTTATTCTCATAACACACTTGTGAGGGAGAGTAGTGCTATTTACTTCCTTTTATAGATGGGAAGTTGAGGTACATAGTGTCTAAGGGCTAGATTTTTAAAGGTAGTTAGATGTAAATACTTTGAAAAATCTGGCCCAAAGCAGTTTACCCAAGGTCATGTGTGATGCTGATGGCAGAGCAAGGGCTAGAATCCAGGTGTCCCACGTTTTGAGGACATGCCCCAACCACACCACCATTCTTCCTCCCTACTAGTCTTTGCCACCTAGAATAATAAAAATGTAGGACTGGAAGGGACCGCAGTAAGTCATCTACTTACATCCTCTGCACTGAGGGAGGACTCAGGGTTATCTAGAGCATTGCTGGCAGATGTTTGTTCTTAAAAACCTTAAAGCATAGAGTCTCCACAATTCCCCAGATAATTTGTTGCAGTGCTTAACTACCCTTATAGATAGAAAGGTTTTCTTAATGTCTTACCTAAGTCTCTCTTGCTGTATTTTAAGGTCATTAATTCTTGTCCAGTCCTCAATGGGTAAGGAGAACAATTTATCACTCTCCTCTTTATAATAACCTTTTAAGTGTATGAAGACTCTGACCATGGTTCCTCCTCCCCCTCAGTCTTCAGACTAAACAGACCCAATTGTTTATTGGAGGTCATGTTTTCTAGACCTTTAGTCATCTTTGTTGCTCTCCATGGACTCTCTCCAATTGTCCACATCTTTTTCAAAGTGGGGTGCCCAGAAGTGGGCATGGGATGCTGGCACTGAGGAGAATGGGAGAATTATTTCCCAAGTTTTGCATGCAGCAGTCCTGTTAATACATCCAAGAATGATGCTACGGTGTTGACTCATATTTCATTTGTGATCCACTATACACTATGACTCCTAGATCCTTTTCTGCCATACTCACTCCTAAGTAATTGTTTCCAAGTTTGTACCTGAGCAAATTGATTGTTCTTTCATAAGTGTAATGCTTTGCATTTGTCCTTACTGAATTTAATCCTTTTTATTTCACACCATTTCTCCAATTTGTCAAGATCATTTTGAATTCTAATACTGTCCTCCAAAGCACTTACAACCCAGCCCAACTTGGTTTTAACTTTAAACTTTACAAGTGTTTTCTTTATGCCATTCTCCAAATCATTTATGAAGAAATTGAATAGAGCTGAACGCAGGATAGACAGATCCCTGCAGGCCTCCACTGGAGATGACTTTCCAGTTTGACTATGCCAGTAAATATAGTCAATGCTTCAGATTATCAATAGTTCAAAGGGTCATTTGTCACTGTGAGCACGCATGTGCATAAGTATATATACCTGTGTATGGGTAAGAGGAGTTTCAGCAGATGAAATTTGATTCCAGCCAGAGCTGGAAGTAGGGACTGTTAGTAGTTCTCTTTTTGTGGAGAGAGAGCCACAGGATATTTAATCCACAAGGGTCCTCAGTTTTAGATTCCATCCAAAAGCTGAATAACAAACAGCCAAGTTCAAACCTGCCTTGTGCATGCACAGTACTTGAAAAGCACATTTTACTGCAATGTGGGAATGTGAGTGTCAATGTCAATGTATCACATGACAAAATTCAATGAGATTTTTAGCTGCAGTGTACAGAGCCCAGAGACTATCTTAACTGCATTTGCACTGATTTGCTTCTTATAGGAGATGCTGGCTACTTAGCATTATTGATTTCTCTTAACTTACTGGGTGCATTAATTGCCATTGACCCTGTCATCATGTTGGAACAGCCTGGTGCATCACATGATGCTGTTTGGCTTTTGCTCTTGCTCCTGAGTCAATTCCTGTTTTACTCAGCAGATGTCATTTGTTCTTCTCAGAGATTGCTCATCCAATTGCTGAGGTTTTACTGGGTGTGACCCAATAAGACTTGTAGTGTTGATCCCATAGTTTGACCTAAAGGGGAGTAGCTCCCACCTCTCTGGCCTATGTTACTGCTATATTCAGAAAGAGCCAGAGGTTGGCTACATTTCTGAATTAATGTAGCTCTTAATTTCAGCCCATTTAGCTTCAAAAACTGCAGAATTTAATATCATCTTCCAATGCCTACGTGGAAGTTTTTGCCTCGGATACTAAGATTTCCTTATTACAGGCCCCAGCAGTAAATTTCCTAGTGTGCACAAAATTTTCACATAGTTTGAAGAAGGGAATGTTGAGGGGGGTGGAATCTAGATTTAGTGGTTTGGTTCTACCTGTGGTAGAGGTGGGGTCAGATTTCCCCAAAGATTAGAAGTATTGGATCCAGGGTCCTAGCTCATTATGCTCTGTTACCAAAAGAAGTTTCTGCTAACAGCTTCCATATGTTTGATCTTTTTTTTTTCTTTTTCCTTTAAGGCCCAACAGTTCCAAATGTTGAAAATGCATAAACTCTAGTCATTTTCATTATCTTTGACTTGTATTATTCCTTTTCCAACTTACTATCACTGTGGCTCTGTAATAAAATACTGTGTTTCATTAAAATCTTACTATTGCTACTCAAACCTCCATAAATTACAATGGTTTCACCTTCCCCTGCTCACTGCATTTTGATTCATATGAAACAGGAAGCCTTGGAAAATCGGGGATTTCTTTTTTGTTTGTTTGTTTTTTGGCACTGGGGGGGGGGGGGGGAGGCTAAAATTAAGATTTATTAAAAGGAAAACTGATTCTGGTAATAAACTAACCTGTCATTACTATATAAGAGCTCCCTCTGCTGGTTGTAGATGGAATTGACTTCTTATAAAAATGTTTCAGATAATAGGAGTAAAGCAAAACAGATTGCGGTGGTTTCATTTTTGTTTTCCGGATGAAAGGCCTGATTTTAATCTTGCTTTACACAAAATTTACATCAGTATAATTCTATGTTCCTGAGTGAAGCTACTCTTTGCTTATACTGGTGTAAATCAGCAGCATTAGCACACTATGGTTTTAAACCTCACTTTCAGCCTAGCACAAATTAGGATATTTTTGTTGCTATCCTATCCTCGAGGCAGTCAGGGTGGTTGATCAGCCATTGTCTGGCACCTTGTGCTATCATATTCACTTACATAAATTAGGAATGAAATGCTGCCATTCTGATTCTGTAGCATTTCAAATTCACTTTATTCAAGTGAAAAGGATGACAAAGTGGAAGATAGTGTAGAATCAGTCTCAGTGTGTCCTGTTGTGTGGGGCGCAAATGGAAAAAGAGGGTGATGAGAAGTGTGCATCCAGGGCTTGAGTCGCCTGTCATTTACACTGATGTGAATCAGGGGTCAACCAGGAGAAATCTGCGCGTTTTGTAAAGCTAGCTAGGGACACCAAACTCATAGCTTGTGAGCAGAAAGCAGACCTAAGGCACTGATTCCATTCCAGAGTCTTGCTTTCTCCAGCATTTTGTGGATTCGGGTACTGCAGGATTAGTTTCCATCAAAATGGAGAGAGGAGTCAGCATTCAAGCTGATGTCTCAAGCTGGACTCTATCTTCCAGGATTTGGGTCTAATCATGAAGGTAGTTTAGCTGGAGACCTGTTGCTGTCTAGTTATCCAATGTCTGCCTTATTGCTACAGAGCTTTCGTCTTTCTTCTGCAATGGCAATTGCTCTGGAGCTGGTTGCTTCTACCAAGCATGCTACAGGAGGTGAGAATGTATTTTGGGAAGGTGAATGGTTACAAATTGGGATGCAGTCATAGCAGCTCCCTTGTCTTTGCTGAAAGCACAGAGAGAGTTCCCCTACCTGGCTAGACTTGGCCATGCACTGTTCCAGTAGAATTCTCTATTTTCCTTGGCTGGGGTGATGAGAGTGCCCCCAGCACTTTCAATCTACTTTAGCCCTGGTTGCAAATTTGAGAGTGAAATTTAAAAAAAATTTGGGGATCAAACACAACCTGATCTAGAGGAAATGATGTGCTGGGATAGTGGTGAGGGAACACGCCCTGTACTTCCCAGAGCACAGGGGTTATTGATCCTTACATAGGTCATGGAAGGGAAAGAAGTTTCCCTTCCTATCCTCACTATCTGGCAGCTGTAGAAGGGGCCAGGCAAAATCTGAGCCTCTTATTCTTGAGTCAGCATGGGGGGGGGTCATGTATCTATCTAATGTCAGAGTGAGAAGAGCCATTTATTAAGAAATCATGAAGTATATTGTGAAATTTAAACAATGCCAAGGCACCCGGAGCAGGGGAGGGTGATTTGTCTTCCAAATCCATATAAACATTAAACCTGTCTTTGAGCTGTATGAAGGAAGAGGCCATGTGGTCCAATGGACAGGCCCCTGCTTGAATTCAGGAGAAACATGTTTTTTGATAGACTCTGCTGTGTAGCAAGGCCTTGCTTAAGTCACTTAACCTCTCAGTACCTCTTTCCCTCTCAGCCTTTGTGTCTATCTTGACTATTCATTTTGCTAGTTTTTTGGAGCAGGTACTGTCATGCTATTTGTTGTGTACATACAGCTCCTAACACAATGAGGTTGTACCATAACAGAGAATAATGAAAAGGCAATCTGCCAACTACTGAACAAGTTGGCATTGAATCATCTACATCCTCAGCTGAGAGAGGAAGGCTGAACCACTATGGGACTGTTGTGAAAAGAGAGAGTCTGAATAGATGGGTGGAGATTTCTGGTTGAAACCACAGGCTGGGTCATAATGGGTCCCTCTTCCTATAAGGTAGAAAAGTTTACAAAATGTAATAAATTTACTATAGATCTGAATCAAATGCAAAACTGATCAAGTGGCAGGACCCACCAGGAATCAATTGGGTGTGTGTGTGCGTGCGCGTGCAAGCACATGCACCATTCACAGTGGGGCTGAGTCTCTGTGTGTGCCATACATATACATTCCCTCTCACCTGCCTCCTCCTGCACCTGCTTGCAGACACTGCAGAAAATTGATTTTTATGAAATGAAAAAGGTGAACCATGGCATTAGGCAGTTCAGAGCCATCTGTCTCGTCAGGGCTGTTGTTGCAGGGAAGCAACATGAAGTGGTTACTTAATATTATTCATTAATAAAGAGTCAGACAAATTCCAGCCAAATAGCTGTCCTTCTGTGTGGGGGGAAAAACAAACTTATTTTTCTACAAGAATTAGGCAACGAGTCTGGGCTCTTTCTTGTACCAACAAATCTGGACAGATGATACATCCAAGCACAAGTTGACATTACAATGATGCTGAGGGCCTCCTGAAAGGATCTGAGTACCTGAGACTCCCCACTGATGTAAGAATTGTAGGTGTTCAGTACCACTGAAAATCAGAGTAGAAATGGATTAAAAAATTCAGAAATAGTTCCTAACCTGTGACCTGCCCCTTTTGTGGACCTCTTGACTTCTA
Source organism: Podocnemis expansa (assembly GCA_007922195.1). Taxonomy (NCBI): domain Eukaryota; kingdom Metazoa; phylum Chordata; order Testudines; family Podocnemididae; genus Podocnemis; species Podocnemis expansa. The sequence continues at coordinate 20,317,795 of ML682025.1, forward strand.
AAGGGGCAGGAAATCAGCTGGATCTCCTTACATGGGGACTTCCCTGGCATACCTAGCTCATATGCTCCTGCCACTATCACCAGCTGTCATCATCCAGTATGTAGCAGAACAGCATTCTGCAGGGGTTGGTTTGGAGGTGGAGCTCTTGACCAGGGAGACATACCTACCTGTGTCCAGCAGAAGGTTAGAGGTTGGTCTAGCTGAAGACCTATCCCTTAAAAATTCCCCACTGTGTCAAGTGGAATATAAAGAATACTTCAGGCAAAAGACAGGAGGCTGTCCATGGTATGAGGGCAGAATTAAGGTGTTTGGGGTGACCTTAACTGTTCATGCTTTCCAACTCTTGTATGTTTTATAGCATAGCCTAGGTTTCTGGGAATGTATATCTTTTCTTTATTTCACCTCAGTTGGGTCCCTTTCATTTAGCCATTTGACTTTCTTTTGTTTTTAAACCAACTCCTCTTTATCATTTGTTTTAGTGCTACTTTTCAAGCAGCACTGCAATATAGAGCCAGAGTCTTAGCGTCAGTAAGAGATAGCATAGCTCTGTAGAAGACACGGAAACTTCAGCCATGGCTCTCACTGATAGTTTTACCCTTTCAGTAGTAGTAGTAGTAGTAGTAGCAGTAATAATAATTAATAATGGTTATCCTTCTCTTTTACCAGTAACATTCTCTGTACCTTGGAAAAGGAAGGTTTGCTGAAGAGATTTGACTTCCAGACTATAAACTGTACTGTTTGGATTTCAACGTGAGACTGCACCTTCGTGTTGTTATTTCAATATTGTATCATGTTGAAGGCCTCTGTTTTGAGATCATGTCGGAGATTAGAAAGCCCCAGAACCCTTTTCTGTCCCTGAAGAATCAATCAACCTAAACTAATACTTTAATAACTACTTTTCCTACCAAGGAAGCAAATTCAGGCATACATACACACGTACACCAAAAAGAAAAAAAAAAAGGAAGAAAGAAAAAAGAAGCTAGTAGCTGAGGGGGACCTTGTCTGGTCAATGAAAGGAAGAGACGGATGTCTGGTGCCATGGCAATGGAATAGGGATTACTTTGCTCTGGAAAATAGGTTCCCTTTTTTTTTTATTCCAGTGTTTTTTCTCAGGCAGCTAAGAGTTGTCACTGAGCCTGATGAGAGGCCCATTTAGAGGAAAACGAGATTCTCTGAGTAGAATTGAATGCCTGCTTTCACCGACTGCTGCTTGAGCTGTCTGCTTTGCTTTTAAGAAAAATAGGCATACAAACGCCCATGTTTGTTTGGAGCACTTTTACATGTGAGGAGTGTGTGTGTGAGAGAGAGAGACAGACAGACAGAGAGACCCTGCATGTGCAGTTCTGCAGATTGAGATTGGTGGAAATGAACTACGTTGGCAAGTTACTTGTGGATTGTTTCAGTTGGTCATAAACATTTCATGTTGCAGGATATTGAGTAGAATCACATAAGTGAGTGTTTAGCACTTTACCATCATTGGGATGGATCCTTGCTTGTTTTCAGTTAGCACAGATAAATTTACTTCAGTGAATCAGTGCCAGTTTACACCTGCTGAGGATCTGGTCTAGAGCTGATTGGGAATTTTTTGATAGTGGGCTTTGTTGGAAAATACCAGTTGGTTGAAGCTGAAACTTTTCAGTGGGAAAGGGTATGGTTTCAAGTCAGTTAGTAACTTGAAAAATTGTTGGAAACAAAGTTGCAAAGCTGGTGAAATGTTTTTGATTTGAGTCTTTCAAAATGAAAAAAATTCCAGTTTGAAATGTCTTTTCATTTGGAAAGTTAAGCTATGTAAATTTTGATGTCAAAAAACATAAAGAAATTTCCAGAGGGATAACCGTGTTAATCTGCGTACAGCTTCTGTTGAAGTGGGTTGGTGCCCGCAAAAGCTTATGCCTGAAGAAATCTGTTAGTTTATAACAGGAGTTTCAAATTCAAATCACCACAAGGGCAACATGAGGACTAGTATGTTAGCCTCAGCGCCACACCACTGATACCTTTTCATACAATGGTATTGCAAATATCAATAATGATAGTGTCATTGCAGGATGCAGGGCTGCGAGTTTGAGACCCCTGGTCTATAAGGGTATATAAAAAAAACCATGAAGTTGAACTGAAATGTTTCAAGTGATCAGAATTAAATATTTCAACTGACCTGAACCAACATTTTTTTTCCCCCCACATTTTCAGTTTGTAAAAATCTTTGCTGTTTTGACTTGCTGTTGTGATTTGGGAGAGGAAGATTTTTTGGACATCTCAAAAACTTACATAGGATGGGAAAATAGCTTCCTGCCCATGTCTGATTGGTTCCATTAATTGTTTAACCCTCCTAACGATATCTATAAGGCCAACATTAAAAAGTCCATTTACAGATGGTGAGACAAGGTACAGGGAGATTAAGGGACTTGCTAAAGCCATACACTTAGCCTCCAAGTCAGCTAGTATTAAAAATGGGAAGCTTTTTTTTCCCCCCCTTGCATCTTCTTTGCTCAGTCCCATGGTGTTTCTGATAGGCCACCTGTCTCATCCTTTCCGTTGATGAACTTGTTCTCTTCTATGCCAGAGGGCAGTTATAAATCCGGAGTTAACACTTTGAAGTCGGTGGGTTTGACTTTCCATTGCTTAGGGCCTTTTGAAGTCATTTAGAGTTGTGCAGAATGGGACAGCTCTCATCTGGTCTTGGTCAAGTGAGCTCCATTGAGCATCATGGAGCTATGCTGATAGACGCCAGCTGCTGCAAAGCCAAGAGAGAGGGAAGTGGGTGTAAATGGCACCATTTTGATTTGTTAGTGATTGATGCCCATTTTTCACTGGTGTTCATAACAGCACAAGGGAGACAGCAGTCAGACTGGTGGGTGGTGGTGATTTGGCACCTGTGTTCAAGTCTGTAGCGTGTCCACTCAGAACTCCCAACCAAAGCAGGTTGCATCTGTTGGGAAGTGGAATGAGGAATGGGAGAGAGTAACTAGTAGGTGGAAATGTATCAGGAGTTCTGTGTTTAAGCCCAGAGATGAAGCCCATGACTAATGCCCCCTCCCCCCATGCTCCCGGTGTAGACGCTGAAGCTCAAGGTGTACAGGGTTTGCAGTGTGTCAGTTATGAGTAAAGCCTGGATTAGAGTGACAGTGTTTGTACTCCCTCCTAGCTGTAATAGTATTTTGATGTGTATGTGTAGCTTGATATCAATTGTTTTCCTTTGGTCCAAATTCAACCCCAGCATGAACCAATCTGACTCTACTGACTTCAGAGGAGTTGCAATTGCTTATTCCGGGGCTGAAATATGGCCTTTATGCTTGCAATGTTTTAAATCCTGTCTGTAATGTTGATCAGGTATCAAGTACTAAACAGCCCTTCCTTAAGATAGAAGAATGGTGGCTGGACTGTGTCTCAAGCAACCTCACCGCTCTCACGGTCTCCCTGTCACAGCTGTAGCAACAGTGTGATCTCTTCTCCTCAGTTTCCAGCCTTTTGTTTGTATGTTGAACCTTTTTCTAACACCTTTTGTCTGTCTTCTTTATTTGGAAGGTAAACTTGTATGACCAGCACTTAGTATAAAGGGGTCCCAGTCTGGGTTAGGATTTTTAGCTGCTACTCTAACATTAATAATATCATTGTATCCTCTCTTTTTCCTCTGTGTAGAACAGATTTCATAAACCCTAAGATGTACTGTGGTTTTGTGTTATGGGTCCAGTCTGGAGTGAAAAACAGCTCCCCCCCTATGATTTTCTGTTATTTTCTAGTAAGTAACTGAAAGTGATCTCTTATGTTATGTTTGGGTGGGGAAAAAATGCTCCAGGACTAAAAACCAAATATAATTCTCCTTTTAAGCTGTTAGCAACTGTGAAACATAAAGTCTCTGTCCAGGTAAAAATGTCTAGTAGTCATAGCAACAGTAGAACGGTTCTTTATTTTTGGATTTCCTTTTTCACTGATTTGTTTAACACATTGAAGATCAATTTGTAATAAACAGGAATTTGTTGAGAGGGTTTTTTATTTTTGTTTTTAAATAGAACAAAACCAGGGTTGGGTCACTTTAGCCTGTGGAAAATAAAGGAGATAAAATAGAAACCCCTGTTTCTTTCAGTGGCTTTTCTTCTTCCCACAAATGTGTGCAGTGAGGGAGCGTGGGAGGGTGAGAACATGACTAATATGTGTATTTGATGCCTTGTAGAGAAACCTTAGTGGATAAAGCTGAGCAGGGGTTTAAATGTAGTGATGCTATGAGCCATCAGAAATGGATGCTCACTTTGGCCCATGCTTGATTATTTGTGCACACCTGCTGCCAAGTATGTGCACGCAAGCCAGGGCTGGATTGCTTTTGCTGCTGTGTCTATCATACAGGAGTTGGGGGAAGTCCCTAGGCAGGGCTGAGGGAAAGCAAGGGAATGTGGGGACAGTTGTATTGGGGCCCCTAGCTTGGGGGAGCCCCAAGATGTCTGTAACTGGATTTAAATGTGAGGGGTTAGGAATATAGTGATCATGACATACCAGGGCCCCAAATTTCTCTCAGTGGGTCTTGCCTTTAAACAGTAAACAATAACCAATGTTCACTTCTTGCTTTTGACTTCTGAGCATCCATTTATCAGTGTTCCAATTTGGCAAGAATTAAAATGGCAGCATACACAGCATAGATTGTGTATTGCACTAATTAGTTAGTGTGGAGGTGTGTTACTGTCTTCGGCTGGGCACAATAAAAATTACTCAATTGCAGGTCATCGATTCTATGGCACCTATTGCTTTCCATTTACCTTGGATGGTAAAGATCTGTGCAATAATAAAAAATACCATTGATATTTAAAATGTGTTGCCATTATTGCTATCAGAATTTCAGTTTTGGGAAGGAAAAGTTCAGCCATTTCTAACTAATACTAATACTTAGCCCTTCTGTAGTCATTTCATACAAAGATCTCAAAAGACAGGTAAATATCATCTCTGTTTCAAAGATGGGGAGATTTAATTAATGAATCATCCGTCTCTCACATAGTGCTGTGCGACTGATTCAAAACATTTCGGAAGTGGCCACCAACTCTGGATTTTGGGTTTCCATCTTAAGACAAGTTCCAGAGGGGTAGCTGTGTTAGCCTGTATAAAGCAAAAACAACGAGAGTCGTGTGGCACCTTAAAGACTAACAAACTTCTTCAAATCTAAGCTTTTGTGGGCTCCAACCCACTTCATCAAATGCATGACATTGGCTGGAACCCACAAAAGCTTAAACTCAAAAAAATTGTTAGTCTTTAAGATGCCACAGGACTCTCATTGTTTCATCTTTAGACACTTGCTTTCCAAAAGTGCTACTCACCCACAGATCCTGCATGTTCAGCATCTTTAGATGTCTCAAGCTGGGTGCAGAAAATGAAGATGCCCCAAATCAGTGGCTACTTGTGAAATTATTGGCCTAACTGACTTGCTAAAGGCCATGTAGGGAAACAGCATGAAAGGGTGTAATAGAATCAAGGAGTCCTGATAATGTCTAGTGCTCTGTATACACTGTTCTCTTGTTTCTCATGTCATTGCCGGCCGGTAAATCACATTTTAAGGTTTGCAGTTAGGAGCAACACCATGTTAAACTCCAGCTATGTCTACATTTGATCTGGAGGGTGTGATTCCAGGCTGTGTGGATATGCAGTGCTGGTGGGTAGGTACATGGACAGTTATTTGCCCCTGCTATACTGGCCACACAGTTATTAGCATGCTAGAATCACACTTCCCAAATCAAATGTAGATGTAGCCTCAGTGTTGGTGATTCACAAGGGATTTGCCATGTGTGTCAAATTTTGATGTAAAAATCTAGTTTTCAACTAAATGATGCTGCCTTTACTTTGTGCTTCATCTTGAACCACCTTTCTAAATTCAGTCAAAGTTTGATCCCACCCAAGCAGAATCAAGCACTGGGCCAACTTTGGATAGCTGGAGAATGTGGATGTTTACGGCAGGATTTGTGGAACTAAACAGAATTTGAAGCAGAGAGGAGCAAAACTAGACATTCAGCTGTGGGGAAGGTCTGACTATGTCTGTGATTAGTTATAAAAGCATCGCTTTATAGGTTTCCATGTTGCTCTGTAGATTGGTGCTTCTCTGTGGCAAGTTCCCTGTAGTACGTTTGAGTGACTAAGATTGATGGCTATAAAAGAATTAGTATTGATGACACATTATATAAGGCTCAATAAAAATTGCAAGCATGACAGATGCTTGGGAAGTCTTCAGTCATTTTCTTTTTCTATTAACATGCATTTCCTTGGCCCAGGCTTGGATTGTATTCAAGAAATGTGTGACAAGAGGCCAGCAGTGGAGCAGAGAAGGTTTTTTTTGCCATTTAGCAGGTTTGAGCTGAAAATGAAAAAGTGTTTTGCTTTCAGATCGGTCATGTTGGTGTAAAGTGAGCTCCGGTTTGCATTTTTAAATGAAATCCTGACCTGGTTCCAAGTCAGATCCTGACCTGGTGTAAATCATCATGTGCTTCCATGGAAATCAGTGGAGCTTTGCTAATTTACTCAGTTGAGGATCAGGCTTGGAAATTATATTGGGGCAGGGAGAACCCAATAAATCTATCTTCCAGCCATAAACAAAATGTGGACAAGGCAAAAACATTAGCAAAGCAACTATATCCCTTTGGTGTGGGTTTGCTTCATGATCTTTTTTTTTTCTACTACATTTCCACAAAGCTGGAAGAAGTGAATAGTGGACTGATGTCTTAGTTTTGGCACCTCATCTAAGTCCTGTTCCCATATCTGACCGTAAAAGGTTTGTTATGTTTAAAAAAATTAACCAACTTGAAGAAACTTCTGTAGTATTGACAGTTTAAATGATCACAGCCCAAATGTGCTGCACAAAGCAATTTGAAAGAAGCCTAAGTGGACAGATCAATGACTTCAAGTGCAGAATAGGCACCTGGAGCATATGAAAAAGAAGGCAACAAAAATGCTATTTCCATGCAAATGTCCAACATAAGAAAATAAACAATACAAGAGGTCAAAATTGTTTCCCATTGGTTAAAAAAAGAAAACTGAGAGGTATCCAAACCCATTAACATAATACTTCTTGGGACCAGAGGCTGAGGACTTCACTCACATGAAATATTTAGTGGCTGTAATAAGACTTCATATAGAATAAGGTGCTGCTTATGATGAGTATCAGAGTCCAGCCCTTGGTGGATAGAGTCACAGAGAATCACACTTTGCATAAGGATTTGAATTGGCAAATACGCTTTTTAGAGAGCACATTTGCTTAGTGTTGTCAGTATATGAGAGACTGTTTAAACAAATGCACAGTATGCATTTGTCTCATTATTCAGTTATGACAGACTTTTCTCCCAGCTTTTTAATTAGCACTCATTTACTAAGCATTAAACCATCTTTTCCTTTAAACATAAAGATCAACCCCAGGAACCACACATTCCAAAAGATAATTGCACCTTGTAATTCTGATGCTTCAAGTGAAATATTGATGGAACTATCCAGTGTTCTCTTTTTTTTTTCCCTGAGCACATTTAATAATCTTTTAACTATCTATATGTCACAAATTTTAATACAAATTCCAAATCCAATTTGGCATTAAAAGTTTAGTTGTTTTGGATTATGCTAGTCAATCAAAAACTTCTCAGATCGATTTGTTTTCAAAGATGGGAGAGGCAGTTAACATAAAAGGATTGTACATATGAATTTATGATGAATCTACATTAGTAATTGCAGAACATCAAAAAGTAAGTCTAGGACTATAAATTTGTAAATCTGGAGTAACTACTGATTTGCATCAGATTCTGTTTTTATGCCTGCTGAAAGTTTGCATGAAACCTTCAATAGGAATAAAATCAACACTGAGCCAACTATATGCTTCTAATCTCTTGATAAATGAATTGCAAATAGATATGTAAATTCTAGGAAAGAATGGGGGAAATTACTGTTGTCCTCTGAAAACCAGCAAATGAATTTCAAGTCTTCTAGTCTCAGACAGCTGGTCTTCAACACAATTATGAAGAAAGTATAGGACTCCTCAGCTATAGAGCCAGGTAGATTTAGTCTTACACAGCAAGACACAATGGGACATCTCTGAAAGCAAGAGGTTATTTGTAGTTTATGCAATGAGATGGGGAGCCTGTGTTTTGTGGGATGAGCAGTCTCCTAGTTGTGGGCAAAATAATGGATGATCAAAGAAAAGAGTGAAGCCATTTTTTAATGGTTTGGTGTATGTTTCAAATATAGACAAAATGAAAGTAGAGAAAGAAGTGAGAGACCCAACAAACATTCCTTTAGTGTAATACAAAGCACTCTTTGGTCATGTATTTGCAGCTGTGGTCTTGATATCCTGGATGTGTTGCTGTTTGTTTCATGAAGCAGTTTGCTGTATCATACCATTATGTTTTCAGCTGATCTATAGGCTCACCTACCATAGCCCAGATTGTTCTCACAGTTTATCCCCTGTTCTACGCATATCTCACATGGTTCTCTCTGCTTCCTTTGCAAAAAAATTAAATAAGACTTGTAAGGATTGTAACTGCACCATATCTGTTTACCTAAACTCTGGCCTGGAGGGACCCCTTCATCAACAATGAGACACAGTCCAGCCATTCTTCCTATTCAGCCTTTTGCTTCTCTGGCAAGAGTGCCAAAGAGGATGCACATTGCAATCCTAGTGCTGATCTCTCTCCAGGAGGAATTGGAGTGAGACCATCATTTCATTTCATGTGGGTCCCCAGTGACAACCAGATGGTGATGACTGTCTATAGGTGTGACTTCAATTCCAGCTAAACTGACTGTCCTTTCCCCATTACCCATAATGCTTGTTGTGCATTGCTCCAATTCGCCCCTCTGAAAGGGTATTGCACAACCAGTTAGTGCCACCAAGGACTAGTCTACTTTGGCTGGTTGCCATCTTCTCTGGGCATGTGTACAACTCTTGTCTTGTTCTGTGCCAGACACACTGCTTGTGGTTCATTTTCTGCTCTGAGCTTGGCTGCCCACAAAGGCTATATATACCAATAGTATTCATGTTGCATGCAATCTGACACTCACTAGATAGTATTGGGATTAACAAGGCACCCACTGCTATACAGCTTGTTTTGGAACCCAGAAGAGCTGGTGGTGAATCCCATGCTTTCCTTTCTTCTGGGGTCTTCACATTTCTTTTTGGCACATAGATGTGATCAAGTACAAGAGACTTATATTGCCAAGGCTTCTTGTAGACATATATGACATTTATATTGTTATGCAGTTTGCTGATCTGAACATGCTGTTGTCTTGCCCTCATAGCCTAGGGCGAGTTCTAATCAGCTTGTGTGTAGGCACCAGGCCATCCGAAAGACTTAGTGTGAGGAGAGACAAATTGTGCATCAGCTGTGAGCATTGAGAGAACATGATTCCCAGCTGAGGGCATCCAAATGCACATACATCCCATGCTGTGGTTTAAAAGAGAAGTGTGGGAGCAAGTATCTTATATTTATAACACAATAGGTATCTATTCTGCATTCACTTCCAGTGACTTTTGCTTTAGGAGTCAGATTCTCAGTCGGTGTAAGTCAGAATCAGTGGAACTGTAGTGATGTATATCTGCTTAAGGTCCATATAATAGACCCTTAATTTCCTTCACAGAGGGCATCACTGATCATGCAATCTAGAAATCAGCACATGAAGCTAGGAATCAGGATGGCTGCATTCTAGCCACAGTTCTAACACTGACCCACTAATTGGTCCTTGGCAAGTCGCTTGTCGACTTATCTGTGTCTTGTTTTGCTCAGTTATTAAATGGGGATAACAGCACTTATCTACCTCATGGACACCTGGGGCAATCTTCTGTTGGCCAAAATCTGTGAAATGCTTTGAGATCAGTGGATAAAAGAAACTGTCTAGGTGCTAATATTTCTTTACAAATATTTGTGGTCCTACAGAGTGTCACTGGGACTCATTAGCAGGGGGTGTTTGTCTATTCCAACAACCTTGTGTGCAAAGAAATAATATAGTGCACAAATCTTCCTGATTCTGCTTTTGCTGCTAATCAACAGCAGCCCCATTGAAAGAGGTTGTGCTGGTGTAAAACTGGTGTAAGCCCAAAGAGGGTCAACACCACTAGTCCTGATTCTAGTCACTATTTCAACAGTATAATTTTATTGGCTTTGTTTAGGTTACAACTGAGTTATGTAAACATAAAAGGTGTCAGAATGAGGTCCATTATACCTAGTTTTTTGATCCTGTGCATCACTTACTGAAGTTCATTGTCTAGCCGTACCATTCATTTTAAAAAAGAATTTGAGATGTATGTAATTATTTAAGATCTCTTGGTGGTTCTCCAACCATGGATTTGGGATCCAAACCCTATGTGGCTTCTGGGATTTCTCTTTCTCAGTGTAGATATTCTGATGATGCTCATCAGTGTAGTATTTGAGCGCCACACATCCTTCACTGAATTTATCCTCTCAAAACTCCCGTAGTAGGGAAGTATTATAATTTGTACTTTACAGAGAGGGAGTGGAGGCACAGAGAAACTAAGGGCCAGGTTTTTAAAGGTGTATAGCTGGCCTGGATTTTGAGAATCCCACTAGACAACTGCATACATCTTTAGGCTCCTAAATACCTTTACCAATCTGGCCCTAAATTACTTGCCCATAGTCACCCTGGAAATCTGTGGCAGAGCCATGAATTAAATGCAGATTTCCTGAGCCCCACTCTAGTGCTTTAACCAGAAAAAAATCCAAATAAAAAAAAGTCTCATGTGGAATTCGAATCCAAATTCAGCCTTGGGGTTTTGAACTGCCCTAGAATTTGGACAACGTTTTGTTCACCCTCTAGTTTCTTTTGAACAGTCAACTACCATGAAGCATCTACAGCAGGGGTCTCAAACACATGGCCTGTGGGCCACATGCAGCCTCTAAAGCTGTTTCCTGTGGCCTGCAATGACCCTATTATCACCAATATTTTCACTGTTGTTGTATGAAAAGGTTGCAGTGGTGCAGCCTTCTAGCTACCGTACTAGCCCTCATGTGGCTCTCTACTAGTCCTCATGTGGCCCTCGTGGTAATTTGAGTTTGATTCCCCTGATCTATAATGATCTGTGTATTAAGCAGCTGCTTGTTAATCTGTTTCAATGTTTGTTTGGGAGTAGGGGCAGATAGGGAATAGAGGGAGGCATACACACAATCACACCTATTTCAGATTAGGCCATCTCCTCTTACTATCTCTTCAGGCACTACAATGAAAGAAGGTATTCTGTTTAATTTCTGAGTGTTGCCTTTTAGTCATTGGTGGAGTTAAGAAAAATTTCAGAAAGATAAGTTATATATTTATATTTAATAGGAGATCTTCCACTGATAGTGTAGCGAGCACACTGTTTGACCTCCTGCATTAAATCAAATACCCTTGTTTGGGACCATTTCCTTTTTCTTTCTCCCTCTACTTTTCTTTGCCCTTATCTGTTTTTACATTCTTACTTTATATTTTTTTGTGGGCCAAGATTCAAAAAAGACTGCACCCTTTAGGTTTGCATTATATTGCATATAACACATTACCCATGACACTCCTGAATTTACATGTGCACATAGTGCTGGCTGGGGAAAATTAGGTACTTCCTATGTGCAAAAGGGCAGATAAAAATCTGGAAGCTGTGTGGAAGTTCTACTGACAAATTGGCCTTTACCATTCAATAAGCATGTGATAATTTTCCTCTAAATGGGTGTTTTTATTCACTGTAGAACACACATTATACAGTATGTGCTGTACCTTTACCTGTGCTCAGGAATAATAAATAGTGACACTTGCTAGAGAGAACTAACCTGATGTTATGTTTTAAATGTGTTACATTTAATAAGAATTTAAGTGAAAAAAAAAACAACAACATTGGAGGAGATAATTTTCCAGAGTCAAATTAAGGGAATTATGATTTGATTTAATTGCTGTTTTCATGTAAGTGTATAATTGAAACCAAGTACAGTGTTCAAAGTGATGTATACACAGCATTAACTAGGGTCTTGAGGTCTGATCCAAAGCCCTTTTAAGTTGTCATGTGTGTCTTTTATTTGATTTCAGTGGGCATTGGATCAGATCCTAGAGGAGATTATAAAGATCTTTTGATTTAAAGCTAAACCAAAATGGGTGCTGCTGAGGTCTAAGTTTGGCTCTGCCACTGATTCCTTGACTTCAGGCAAGTCACTTTTCCCTTCTGCTTCACTTCACCTATGACTTTGACCGTATACCAGTACTATTAGAAAGCCATGTATTGTTATTGTAGATTAGGGATCTGCAACACACTGTTTCTTATGAAAAGATTTGTTTTTGCCTTGCAAGATGGGAAAATGGTAGAGTCTTCAGCTTGTGCAAATTGTTATAGCTTCATTGACCTTACTTCAGCTGTAGTTTTGCACCAAATGGGGATCTGACCCTAAGGCTCTGTTGTGAGACCATAGCAGCTTTAGCTATAAATCATCACAATCCTAGAATTGAACTTTTATTCATTTTCCTCCATTTAGCTGGATGTCACATTTCAACAACAGAGCAAAATGGGGAGGTGGTGGAGGGAGCTGTGTTTTTAAGCAGCCCAGTGGAATGAAATGTAAGTATATTTGTTTTCCAGGAAATATATTCTGTAATGATATTGTTGAGAAGCTGTTACGGCTGTTACGGGTGTTATGGCAAACACACCTCTTTTATGTTTCATGAAAGGCAGGTGCACTACCTTGGGATTGGCAAACAAGGGTTGTGTTCCTGGCCTTTAAGAAAGGAGACCAATGAATATGTTCCAGCTACAGGGGGAATCACACTCCTCAGCTTCCCCAGCAAAGCCTGTGTCAGGGTGTTGGAGAAGAGGCTGCACCTGTTAGCTGAAACTCAGATTCAGGAGGGACAGTGCGGTTCCTGTATACGGAACAACGCGCCAGCTCTTTTCTCTCTCACAGATACTCAGGAGATTTTGAGAGTTTGCTAACCTTATCTATGTTTGTTTTGTAGATCTGGAGAAGGCCTATGACTGAGATGTCCTGCAAGAAATGCTGAGAGAGTATAAGGGGCCAGTGCTGTGGCTGCGTGCTATCCAGATCCTCTATTTCCAGAGTGAGATTTGTGTCTGCATTCTTGGCATTAAGTTGAATTCATTCAAGGTGGGCATTGGACTCCACCAAGGGTGGGCCCTGTCCCCAGTCCTGTTTGTGATTTTCATAAACTGTGTATAAGGCATAGCCGCGTTGAGGATATTATCTAGTACAGGGACTTGGAGGTGGCATCTCTGCTGTTTGCAGGTGATGTGGTCCTTCTTGCTTCTTCAAGCTGTGATCTCCAATGTGCACTCAGACTCTCTGCTGCTGAATGTGAAGTGGCTAGGATGGTACTGGATTCAGGCACAAGCCAAGTAAGCCATGGCTTGGGGCCTCACATTACGAGGGGCCTCTAAATATGTCAGAGATAACTAAGGAGATTTATCATAAGACATTTGATAGTGTAAATAAGGCTTTTTGCAAGATGTATGTTTCATTTAGTTGTTTTTCATTGCATCTTTGTGTATGTGTATATACAAATACAACAGTTTATCATTTATTTTTTTCATTACCCTTTCTGTTATAATGTAATATACTTTTTTCATTTCATTATTTATGGTATGGGGCCTCTGAATCTTGACATAGCTTTGGGACTCAGCATGTCTTAATCCAGCACTGAGCTGGGATGAGACTCAGCACCTCTAAATCAGAGGTCATGGCTCTTTTCCCAGAAGAAAGTCAAGTGCTTTCTCCAGGTGAAGGAGGAGCTGCTCTCCCTAGTGTAAGTTTAAGTATCTAGGGGCCTTGTTCATGAGTGATGGTAAATGGGAGTGTGAGACTGACCAGTGGATTAGTACAGTGACAGCACTAGTGTGGTTCCAAAGGGGCAGCTGTGTTAGTCTAGTAAAGCAAAAAAAGCAAGGAGTCTTGTGGCATGTAAAGACTAACAGATTTATTTATCACATGAGCTTTCATGGGAGAATATCCCACTTCATCAGACACTTTGAAGAGCAGTAGTGTGGGTGCTATTCTCATCCATGGTGGTGAAATGGGGGCTAAGTTTTCAGACAAAGCTCTACGTCCCCTTCATCACCTATGGGTATGAACTTTCGTTAATGACCAGAATGCAAGATCATGGGTACAGGTGGCAGAAATGAGGTTTCTTCACAGGGTGACAGGGCTGGCTTTGTGAAATAGGGTGAGGTGCTCAGCTAATTCAGAAGAGTTCATCACCATCTCTTCTTATTCAGTCACCTTCTAGAGTCCCTCAGCAGAATGGGGGAAGAAAGACGCTCAGATGTTATCAAATAAATCAAGCTTGTAGGAAGTCTCTCTAGTGGAGGCACATCTAGATTAGCAAAGCACCGAGGAGCAAGAAACCTGTAAAACATCAGCATGCTCTCTGTTTCTTAAGGCTGCAATATAAGTAGAAGCTTAGTCTTTACTCATTAGAAGCTTTCTTGGCTAGCCCCCCTCTAGCAGCTTTATAGCTGATAAATGTTCCAGAATGTGTTTGGGTTCCACCTCCACATATCCCAGTTCCCCATTCTCCTTGGAGCCAAGATCACCTGTCTAGTCTACTCTTCCCAAAATAAGTACAACTGGAGCTGTGGCTGTGCAAAATTCCTCTCACTCCTGCCCTGCTCAGCCAGCGTACTAAAAGAACAGACATTAGTGGTGAAATGCTCAGGCTTCATGCTGCTCCAGTCAATTATGACAATTGCATTTGCTTTATTTTTCTGATAGGGATCCTCATCTACTAGGAATTGAACCAATGGTACCAGAACTTCACCCAGGCCCTGAACACGCATTGGATGACAAGTAAGTCCATTCCCTGTAAACCTGACTTGGATTAATATCAGTGCTGCAGGGACCAAAAGCTCCACAGCCTGTTACCAACCTCTCAACTGTCTTATTTCTCTACAGTTATCTTTTTTTATTCTTTTCAGTCTGACCCTTAATTACCTCCTACTGCACTGTGTGAATTTATATGGATAGAATTTCTCTCATCTGTGTTTCACACCAGACGTTTAAAAGTGCTGCTGCATCTGGTGAAAGCACGTGAGTTGTATGCTAGAATGTAGGTCATTTAAAGAAAATGAGCAGGAAGAGGACAATATATGGGCAATGGTATGTTGAAGAATATCATAAAACCAAGTATAATGGACAGCATGCTCCCCCTGTCCATATGTAGAGCTTGTTAGAAAACAGATTTCCATTTCACAGGAATAATTTGAAAAAAATGGTCATCCCAAATCAAGATGAGAAAACAAAATATACACTTTTTTTTTCATGAAACACAGTTCTGAAAATGTTTTTGTTTCAGGTCATTTGAAATGTTTTACTTCAGTAGATTCAAAAAGTTTGCTTACGTGTTGCCAAGTTCCAAAGGGGTAGCCGCGTGAGTCTAGTTCAGTAAAACAAACAAGGAGTCCTGTGGCACTTAAAGACTAACATATTTATGTACTGCATGAGCTTTTGTGGGAGAGTGTTTGAATCTTTACAGCTGCTTTGATTTGCTGTTACAGTGTGACCGGTTTCCATGACTAACACTTCCCTGCATTTATTTCCTCCCATTCTGTAAGTTCCCCCATCTTCAAAGTGTCTGATGAAGTGGGATTTTTCTCTCAGAAAAGCTCATGCAATAAATAAATTTGTTAGTCTTAAATGCCATGGAACTCCTTGTTTGATTTTTTTTATGTATTGACTTTCTTAAATTTTTTTAAGTTTTAAATATAAAATAAAATTCAAAATGAAAAATCAAAACTCTGCATTCTAAAAATGGTGATGTGGGAGGTTTTGACACTTTCAAAATGTTTCTCTTCATTTCTTCCCTGAATTTTTTTGTTGTTGTTGCTAAAATCAATGCAATTTAACAAAAATTTTTTTTGATCTTATGTAAATTACATTTGCTTGTAGAAAACTGACAATCTATTTGACTACCTTTTTCCATGTGTGCAGTAATTGGCTAAATGTCACGTATATGTCATTGTAGAATACTGCCAGTGGCGTGTCTGTATACATATGGAATGCTTTTCCATAAATTGTTAGTGGTGTACTTCATCTCAATTCCTTCTCCATACACAAGACACTAAGGATTTTTGGGAGGGCTACTATCTTAAATGAAATAAAAGTGCTGCCCAGTGGGACTCATCAATCATTTAGCTAATGATTTTATATCACTGGAATGCAGAAAAGCATCTACAATTAAAAACAAACATACCCCATAAACAATTAATCTATTTTACTTTACTGAAGGCCATGGAGTTCTGCCAAGGATTAATTTGGACAATCAATAATCCCTTCTGCACATCTCACAGTTCTCATAGTTAACAATTTTAAAGTGAAATTTATCAGAGGCAGTTCATTTTAATAGAAGATGGGATTCATTTATGAGTGAAGTCACAAAAATAGCTTTTCTGGTGCTACCCCCCCCATCCAAAATGAACTCATTTTAACCTCTTACTGACATTGGAGTCACGAAAAATGTCAAATGCTTTTTGTGACTCTTTCATGCCCCTCTAGCTAAAACAGTGTTAGGTGCAGAAGTTGCAGGACATGTTGCCAGTGAACCAGCAGCATTTGGAGAACCCTGCAACACAAGTCCAGTGACTACGGTTAATGAGTCATGTAGCACATGGCAAGTTTCATTTCAGGAGTTGGGGTGTGGGAACAGCTAGAGCAAAGGAACAAACCCCTGAAAATAACTGTATTTGGGCTATAAATATAGGTTACGATAGTCTGGCTATTTGCTTTAATCCCCTATGCGTCTATTTTAAATTTAAGTGATATTATTCTGTTAACCACTTTCCATTTTTGTTCCTTTTTGCTATGACATAAGAACATGAGATATATTTTAGAAACCAGAAAAGGGCCATTTGCATCACCATTGCCTTACACTAATTTCTGGCCGTTTCCTGAACTGTCTTAACACAGGGTTCCCACAAAGCTTCCTGCCCTCCTTTAACCTATCATCAACCTGGGGGAGTTGTCTGCTCCCAGAAAGGAGGCTGAATGTACAGGAGGAAAGCTACCTTTTGCTCCTCTCCTCCTCCACTGTGATTGATATTTATGTATTGTATAGAAATGCCACAGGACTCCTCGTTTATTTTGCTAAACGAGACTAATATGGCTACCCCTTTGGAACTTGTGATTGATATTGTACACCATAAGATCCTCATGGATAGAATTTTCGGTATCATTTACATCACTTCAGAGATACTGTAGTCATATTTTCAAAAGACGGTAGATATCCAAGCTACATCAAACGTCAGTGTGCCTTGGCTTTCTAAGGATCAGATTGAAGATGAAGTTGGGAGCTTAACATGATTTTCAAAATCAATGAAAGATCTAAGTCCCATTGAAATCAATCTCACTAGGCACTTACCTAAATCTTAAGATGCCTAAATACCTGTAAAAATGTAACCATAAGTGCCTAACTCACTGTTGAGAGTGGGATTAGGCTTTTAAGTAGAGCTAGGATTAATTCTTTCAGATCAAACTTTTTTTTTTTACTGAAAAATGAAGATTCAGAGAGACTGAAATAGTTCATGAACTCCTGTCAAATTCACAAATTATTTTAGTTGGAAAAAACTTCCAAAATTAAAAGAAAGTCAAAAGTTTCAAACAGACATGATCAAAGTGAAACTTTTTGACTTTTCAATTTGAAATAATTTTTTAAGCATTTTAGCTCATTTTATTCTAAGGGTAAAAAAAGCCATGAAACTGAAATTAAATGTTTTTCTTCTTGGGCAAGCAAAACTGAAATGAAACATTTTTTGGCTTTTTCAGGTCACAGATACATTTTTTAAAATGTTTTGAATTGCTCTGAAACTATTTTTGATTGGAAGATTTTTGGTCATCCACTGACCCAAACAATTAGTTATTTGCACAGCTCTCCTTCTAAGCCACACAGGCATTTTTGAAAATGTTACTATGTGTCTTTATTTAGATAAAGCAATAGATGTAGATAAGATATAGATATGAAGCTGCAATTCTGTGCACACTTAATGGCACCATTCTACACAAAAGTTCAGTAATAATGACGGACGAGGACAATGCCTTTTGATGGCATGTTAGTGCTGCATCTAATGGACAGATAGTGTAAACAGGCTCTTGGGAACCACATTGATTGAGACAGCTGAAGTTCAAGATAACAGATATTTAGTGTGATGTATTTAAAGCTTTTCAGCAGGGAATAGGACTTTTGTTGCTGGAGAGAGAGGGTGGCTGCAATTATAGCCTTTCCCTCTTGGGGACCCTTAGGGACAGGGCTGGATTAAGACATGCTGAAGCCCAAAACTATGTCAAGATTCAGAGGCCCTGTACCATAAAAAATAAAGAGGAAAAAAAACATATTACATTATAACAGAAAGGGTAATGAAAAAATAAATAATAAACCGTTATTTTTGCATATGTACATAAGCAAAGAGGCAATGAAAAACAACTAAATAAAATATATGTCTAGCAAAAATCCTTATGTGCATTATCAAATACTTTATGATAAATCTTCTTTGTTATCTCCAACATATTTAGAGACCCCTCATAATGTGAGGCCCTAAGCCATGTCTTACTTGGCTTGCGCCTAAATCCGGCACTGCTTAGGGATCACAGAGATGATCCAGCCTTTCACATAACAGAAGTATTTCCTGAGATAGCCTAACCCCAAAACTGTGTTTGCACAAGGATTGTGTCCAAGTTTCAGTCAGCAGCAGTCCAGCCACTGATGATGTGGCCCTGTGTAAACCCCAGGAGTAGAGAGGGTCTACTAAACTGTGGTTTGCATGGATGCAGTCAATCATGGTTTCAAGCAAGGGGGTGAACTGAACCAGGGCAAACTGCAGCTTAGTCTGTCTACACTTGGGATTTGAACCAGTGCAGCTAGAGCATGCAGAGCATGAAGCTGTTGAAATGAAACTGCTTGCACTCTAATCCTTTCTGTGGGGCCAATGCTTGGCAGTGGAGATTTCAGTCTCCTCTGATGCAATACTGCAATTGCCAATGAAGCCTGAATGGTATGTGAGAAATGGAGATAAAAAAAGTTTTTTGATCCCCTCCCCACCAAACACTGTAAAATATTATAAGGACCTAGCTATGCATCTGTGCTTTCCTGCATTCTCCTGTCATGTTTGGGTGTAGTTTAATGGGTCTGGGTGGTGGCCAGAGGTAGACAGAATCTCAAAATACATACAGTGACATAATGAGGATTATTTTATAGAGGGGTAAACACATCTCTTCCATTCCCCACACACCCTTTACCAGTAAATTGGTAAAGTCATTTAGTATCAGACAGCGAATGTTAATTGAGTCCCCCCCTCAACTGTGTCTGCTTGTTTCCTAGGTATACCACATTACCCACAGCTAGTCTCGCCACTCCCAGAGAAAGTTTGTGCAAGTCCTAAAATAATTTCATCCCAGTGGCCCACAAATATTCCCATTTGGTAAGCCTTATATAGAGTAATTATTGTTTAACATGGCACAGAGCTAGGTCAGGGTTTATTTTGGGTTGTGTGTTATAAAAAGCTGTTTGTAAAGAAATTACTGTGTTTGCCGATCTGTCATTTTGAACAAATGGGTCTAGAAATGTGTTAGTTTTACTTATTTGTTGTTTGTTCATTTTTTGCCTTAAGAGTCAGTAATCAGCAGAGTGCTGACATCAGTATCAAAGCCATCTAGTCATTGCAGTCCAACTTATTTAGAACTGTCTGCACTTTAATTATAAAAATGTAGTTGGTAGGTAGCCAGGTACTGTGGGACTATTGATCTCTGTTGGTTGGAGACACATGCATGGAAGAGGGGGCGAAACTTTACAACCACAGATATCGGAAACTGAATACCATGTGCAGGTAGCAGGTGTGATCTTTAAGGAGGAAGTTGAGCTAACAATTTTACTTGCTTTACTTTTCATTCAAATGGCACTTAGCTCTTTAAATGCTCAAAGCATGATACAGCTGTTAGCCAATGAATTCTCATGTCTCCTTTGTGAGACAGAAAAATGCATTAGCTCTCTTATAGACAGAGGAACAGAGGCAGAGGGAGGTAAGTAAATTGTCCAAGGCGACATGGGGAGTCAGATTGAATTAGAACACAGGAGCTTCTGGCTCCTATTATGCTCATTTCTCCAAACCATGCTGCTTCAGATACCAACGTTCTTTTAATTGTAATAACCAGTTTTACAAACTATCATGTGTATATAAAACAACTGCTTTGTCTGTTTCTGATATGAAACTACCTTTGGGGTGGGAAAGAGGTGCTGTTTAATGATGCAAGCCATACTTTGCAATAGTTTAGAACAGGATTGAAAAATATCACATTCAGTAATTCAGTATGTAATTACTCCTGTCGGAACTTAGCCAAGACACCAAAATTAACACCACACACTCTTACAAAAATGGTCATAGCAGCTTTAATGATCACAAAGGAGGCAAGTGATATGTATCAACAGGAACATCACTGCCCCAGAGACAGTTTTCCCAGTGTGCCATTGCAATACCCAGAGCGTGGGCCCAGGCCTTGGTCCCTGAGTCCGGGCCCCACTCGCTGGCCACAATCCAGCACCCAGGCCTGATCTGGCATCAGGCTTCTATTGCTGCCAGCCTGGCCCAGATCCCTGGCCAGGGATGGGGATGGGAACGGGAGAGGCAGGTGCTGCCACAGGGGGACAAGCCTCAATCCCTGACCAGGAAAGACAGGCGCTGCTGCAGGCAGCCCAGACTGAATTCTGGCTGGGATGTGGCTGGGAGGTTGATGTGCTCCTCCGAGCAGCCCAGCCCTTGATCTTTGGTCAGGGATAGGGCCAGGAAAGGTGGGCACCGCCATGGGCATCTCAGTCCCAGATCCCTGTTTGGGGACGGGGCTGGAAGAGGCAGGGCACTCTGGGGCACTGGCACTGGGACTCAGGGCACATGTTCCATGTGCCAGATGCCAGCGATGCCCCTGTCTATCAACTAGTCTACAGCAATAATCTGTTAGATAGCATCATATTCAGTTCTCAGTTTTCCCACTGTACCATTGCAATACTCAGAGCAATTCCTATCACCTTGCTATGTCTCCATTTTCTTATAAAATGGAGTTTGTAATACTTATTTACCTTGAATGGGGGCAAGTTCAGGACTAAATTAACAAGTGTAAAACTTTCAGCAACCTAAAGCAACAGAGTAGTATAACAGTATCATTAGAAGTGGTGAGGACCTTTGTTTTTTTTTAATGGTACACGCATAAGCTATGCTAATGCAAAGAATTCTGGGATCAAATGGAGGGAACCCAATGTAGATAGAGTTCATTGTTAACTGTGTGGGAAATTTTCAAATTGCAGTTGTGTCCACTCATACAAAATGACACATTCTTTGCTCCAAAGAACTTTTACTCTAAAATAGATACACAACAGATTGGCATGTTTACTGGACAGGTATGTGGTTGTACTGGGAATTTTCTCTAAGTTAGAGGCTGGTTTTTCTTCCTTTTCATTTTGTGGGACATTTGATTATATAACACCTCACCAACTTTTAAGGGGAATTATAATTTTAAATGTTTTTATCCAGGTAAATATGCTCCATAAAGCGTCTGAGTTACCAGATTATTGCTTAAGGGAGGAGTTGGTGGCTTTGTTTGAGGATGGGTGAAACTGCTGGAATGAAACATGGCACCAAACCAAATTGCCACCTGAAATTTAAACCAAATCATGTCTGCAATGGTTTTGTTGTCACAACGGCTTCAGAACTTATTGTCACTGACTGAGAATACCAAAAGAAAAGGCTTTGAGTGTGGTACTTCAGGTTTTATATGAAGCAGGTTGTTTCATGATATATGGAATCATAGAAAATAAATATGGCTGCAGACACAAACTACCATACAGCTTGAATTCTACCTTAGCCTCCTTTATCACAGACCACACCCTGCAATGAAATTCTGCATAGCCCATGGAGACATCTAGTGGCTGAATAATACACGGCAAGTAAACAGATGATAGTAGGAACTGCTGAAGTTGCACAAGAGAGCAGCTTGTCTTGGAATTTCCAGTCTGAAGGGAAGGGACATTTTGTTCCCTTTTATATATTGTCTGCCATGTCATGCCCCACTCAAGGTCTCCTCTGCATGCATTCTGTTTCCTCTTCCCTCTGAGCCTTGATCTGCAGAGGAGTGAAGAGAAAAGAGTTTTCAGGATAATCTGGTTTTGTTTGCACAGATCACTGTGATTGAGAGTTGGATGTGAAGAGGTGCAGGCTCAAGACCATTCTGTCTTCCTTTCTTCCAGGAATGCAGCTACAGTACTGTCACAGAGTCAGCTTGGGGAGCACAGCAAAAAGCAGTTTTTCAGGTAAGGAATCAACATTTCCAACTTATGCAGCAAACTGAGGCGTAGAGCCAAGGTTAACCTGTCATGATGCTGGCCAGAGCAGCATGGACAATAAAGCCTACAATCTCCTTGTTCATCATCCCAGCAGTTGAGATTTGTTGAGATACTTCTGATAAAAGCCTCTATTCAGTTATAATATTGCTCATCTGTGGCTTTTTGTTGCTGGACTAGACTACCACGGCTATCCCTTTGGAAATATCTAATAGACCCATCATTGTTGTATCTCGCCACCAGCAATGCCTAGGAGACCCCAGATGTGGATTTTATAGGGTTTCAGGGTCAGAATCTTCTGAGTGAGAGAGCCTCATCTCTAGAATTTCCTTGCCACAATGCTCTGACTATACTTGAATTTGTTGATCTCCAAGGCCTATATATACTTAAATAAATGACTTGAATAAACCTGGCTTTCAATTAAAAGTTCTGATTTGCATTGATTGTTGCCATCTTCGCTGTTTCTAATTTGATGTGTCACTTCTGTATAAGTGCAAACAGGCAGTATAATGGGCACATGTTTTTACAGGTTCAAAATGAGGGAAATTTTCTTTGTCTATCAGCTTTCTTCCTTTGACATCTCCTATACCAGTCCCAGTGTTTGGCTGAGGGGAATCAGAACTTAAGCATTTGAAGCTCCAAGAGGAAAATAGGCAAATTTCCCTATCTCTTAAGCATTTTTCTTTGAATTTTTCTGCAATCAATCTTGGTTATAATTCCTCCCAATCAAGCTTCTGGATAAGGTGAAAGGCAGGCAATCAGCTTATCTAAACAGCTGCACCAATGTGCTTCAGGATATGTCTACTCTGCAGTAAAACTCCTGCAGCTGGCCTGGGTGAGCGGACTTGGACTCAGGCTGCCAGCCTGTAAAATTGCTGTGCAGACATTTGGACTCTGGCTGTGAGGGGGAAGAGACCCAGCACCCAAGGCCTGTGAGCCCAAA
Source organism: Podocnemis expansa (assembly GCA_007922195.1). Lineage (NCBI taxonomy): Eukaryota > Metazoa > Chordata > Testudines > Podocnemididae > Podocnemis > Podocnemis expansa. The sequence continues at coordinate 20,341,034 of ML682025.1, forward strand.
TCAGCTGACACGGGCCAGCCACAAGGGTGGTTTTTTGATTTTTTTTCTTTTTTGTAGTGTAGACATACTCTTAGTCCTCAATGAGGGCCTACTTCTAGTGATCAGAGGGGAGTTCAGTCTCCCTGTGGCTCCAAACACAGGCTCCTCTGCTGGGCAGCTGGCTGCTGGTGACAGTCTTTGGGATCAGTTTTAAAGCCGGGCAGAGTCTTCACTTTGCTTTTTCATATCACATGATTTTTATGCAGGAAATGTGCAAAACACATGCTCTCTGCTCAAACTTGTTTGTTTATTTGTTTTTAATGGGAAACATTTGCAAGCTGGCCTTTCTTTCCTCATCTCCTCTGGGGTCCTATTTCACAGTTCACTCTGGTCTTCAAGGACATCAGATAGCCACTCCCTCTTTGGCATGCTCTTCTGCCCAGGAAAGTTCTTCTGCTGAGGTGGGAGGGACCACACCACCAATAATAAAGCAAGACTGGGAAACACTCCACTCCAAGTGAGGTCAGTCCTTGAAGGATGACAGGGATTAAGCACCATCTTTGCTGTAGCTCAGTAGAGTATTAGTGGCCCCATTTGGAGCCAGAAGTTTTTTCTTCTGCATTGTGGGGCACATGGAAGCTATCTGTGCAACCTAAAGAACCTTGTGAGGACTGGATGGGACAAAAGGCCATGCCACACAATCCCCTAAAGAGCTGGGTGAGGAAAACATCTAACCTGCTACTGAAGCAGTGGAAAATTATTTTCCTTCCACCTCCATACACCTCCTACCTCTTATTTCCTGAATCTGCTATTGCAGGCAAAACCTGATCAAATCTAGCTCAATAGACTAAATGAGCAGCTAGCAGGTGAGATTGCTGGGTGTGTCTGGACATAAAGCTCAGTCCCACAAGCAGTGGTGTGTCCTTGGCTTCTGTTGGCTAGGATGGAAGTTAAGGCTCTTAGCATCCTTGAAGATCAGAGTCATGATTCTAGGTAGTAGGTGCTGTGGGGACTGGGAAGCGAAATGACTTTTCAGTTACAGCTGCACACTATGCTGTCTTGCTATCTCTCTGCCCTCTAAACACTGCCTGCAGGCACAGCCAATATGGCTGAATGGCAGCCGCTAGTGCTCCAACTTGTAGGATAATATAAGGCTTATCTGCATGCAGAGACATAGATGGCAAGAGATTTAATGCAAATGTAGCATCTAGCAGCCCCAGTGCCTTCTTGCAAACTATTGATTAGGTGTCTGATTTACTTTCCCTTGATAATAGGCCATAGGAATAAACCAATAAGACGAGGAGAAAGGAAGCCTGTCATGATCGTTCGATGCAGCTGGCGAGCCGGTGGAGAGAGACAGCCATGTGATTGGGTTATAATAAAGCTAGGGTTGAGGGAGCTGTATTAGCAACAGCAGAAAACAACGCCTTCCTTCTGTGCCCACAGGACAGCCACACTGGAAAGTTCCTGTTTATGTTCCTTGATGCTTTTGTTTTGTTGTGGTTCAGTTTGAACATGGCTAGGGTTAGTTCTGTTCACAGAGAGTGCCTGTTTACCTGGTCACTCTGTAGTCTTGTTAGAAAGGATGAAAGGGTTTCTTTTTTCCTGACCAATCTTATTAAAACACAATATTGATCTTTGGGTAAAATGATATGCCATTATCTTAATTGCCTTCATTTTGAAATCCCACTGTGTGTGCATCACATGTTAAAAATGAAGGTGGGCTTTGCCTTTTGGGGTTTTCAGTATCTTTAGATGCATTTCCAAAGCAGATGAAACAATGCAAAACTGTCACCTCCGGTATGATTTGATTTTTATGGTAGCATGTTACATTCTAAGTCAAACAGTCAGTTCTTGCTGTTACAGCTGGAAACCTGGGTTTGCGTGCTCATCTCTGCCAGTGACTTGCTGTATAGACTTAGACAAATCAGTTCACCTTTCCATGCCTCATTTTCTCCAAAATTCCTGCTGATCTGTTTTGCAGCTCATACTGTCCACATCAGTCTGCAACATGACTTGTGCTTAAGTGCTAGGCTTAGAGTTTTAATGTCTGTAAAATGTGTTGAGATCCTAAAATGAAATACATCTTCTCTGCAGGAGGAAGGGCACTGAATAATATAAGTTCCCATATTAAGGGCACAACTTTATTGGTGGAAGGGCGAGATCTTCAGTTTCCTATACTGCAAGTACAGAACATGTGAAATCAGCAGGGACTGGTTGCTGGGTCACTGGACTTGGAGCTGGGAGGGAAAGAGTTCTAATCCCAGAATTGCCACCTGTGTGATCTTGGGCAGGTCATTTCAACTCCTCACACCTATTTTGTTGTCAACCTTTTGTCTTCCTTGTTTACTGAGGGCACAGGCTGTTCTTATTATATGTACATACAGGGCTTTGCACAATGGGATCCTGATTTTACTCATGATCTCTAGGCACAATCTTCAGAAAATAATAAGCTGTAGTGGTGGGGTTTGAGGCTAATTCAAGTGAAAATGAAATGGCATTTACAGTTTTTTTGAGAATGGAGATAAGCTAAACATTTATTGGAAACAAAACTTAGGCATTTTGAGTACTCTCCAGACATAACCTTCATTGTCCTCTTCTCACCTGCTGCCTTGTCCAGCTCATAAGCATTCACAGTTTCACCTCACTATTTTCATGCTGATAACAAGCATAGATTTTGTTAGCCCTGCATCTGTTGAGATGGCGGGTACAATAATAGAACACTGCCGGGACCAATATATATTGGACTTGTCTTAGGAGCGTGTCCAATAATGTCTAGGTCAGAGAGCCTTTAATTGCAGAGTCAGGGAATTTAGTCAGCTGTCATCACTTCTTAATTAAAAATAGCAAAGACTCACTTGCATTCCATTGCTGTGTGCTAACTCATTTGTCATCTGTCCTCTTTTCACCAACAGACTACCTCCTCATCCCAAAAAAAAGAGATGATGTGCATAAACTTAGCAGGTACAAAGGCAATGTAGCAGCTTTTAGAAGAGAGCACATTTAAGAAAGAAAATACCTTTTAACTCAACACATAATTAACCTGTGGGACTTACTGCTGTGAAATGCTATTGAGAGTAAGAGTTTAACAAGAATCAAAAGAAGATTGGGCCTATATAATTATATGAGAGGCCCCTTTTTATGCATCAGGACATAAGCCAAACAATTATAGTCTGGGGTTAAAAAGAAACTTTTCTTAGAAAAACTAACCATTACTTTTTCACTCTCTCAGTTTCTTGCTCCTTCCTCTGTAGCAACTGATCCTGCTGTCAGAGTCAGACTAGATCATCAATTTGATCCAGTCAGACTGTTCCTACATACAGATCCGATTGAAATCCTCTGTTCCTACTAAATAAAAGTCTGCAATAATTGTACTCTCTATCACCTGGCAGTAAGTTGCACTAATTTCATTGTGAAATTCCTGAGGGGACAGTGAAATGGGAGCTTACACAAAGATCCAGCTGCTACACGGGGAGCTAAATAGTGTTTTGTAATATATTTAATGAATGAAAATGCAGTCCCTTTCCTCCCTCACCTCTCCTGCACTAAAAATTAAATAAAATAAAAATAGAGATATTACTTAACACTTAGAGGCAAGGAACAGGTCTGGCAATGTGGAGAATTTCTCTGGCTTCTGCTTCTAGAAATAAATCACTGGTGGAATTTCCATGAGGCCCGACTCTAACCATACAACAAAGTCCTGTGAAATTTTAATTTCTGTGAAATTATTCCTGGTATGTACCAGTGGAAGAGAAAGAAGAATTGTGCCCAATATGTATTTGTCTTGTTACCTATATCCAAAGAAGTATGCATGCAGCTCCATTTCTTACCAAAACTGGTATGGGGCCAAATTCAATCCTAGTGTAATTTCAATAAAGTCAGTTGTTACACTGGGCTGAATTTGACCCCATGTGTTCAGTTATCATTATTTAGTAAAGTTAATAAAGTCATGCTTGGGAACCAACCAAGAACAGGGCCCTGAAGTGCAAGGTACTGTACAAACATGGAGAACTGGATAGTTTCTCTTCCCAAAACACACAAACGTGAAGTAATGTAATAGTTTAGCAAGTTAACATCACCAGCTGGTCAGTAGCTAAACTCTACTGGTTTTTCATTATGGCTATTTTAAAAGACCCTAAGGGAATTAGGTGTTCAACTGCCATTAAATTTTAATAGGCTTTGGGCAGCTTACTGCAATAGCTTCTTTTGAAAATCATGACTTAACTATTTCGTAATCCAAGCAGCTTTTGCAACATGGATTTATAACTATTTGTGTTACAGTTCTTTGAGTCCTTTGACCAGTCAAATGTATAGAGTTCACTTTTAGTTGAAACCACTTGACAGCTTGTGTGTCCCAAGCAAGGTTGCCATTTGCAGCTTCTAACGCAAAGCAGGCAAGATGCACATAACTCAACAGTTGTCTGGAATCTGTTCCCAGCTTTTCCTGACACTATAACAGCAGCACTCGGCTGCTACATGGGGGACCTGTCTTAAAATACTTAAAGAAATAGACTGATACACAGGGCCATTGAAGAAAACTAACATTATTCTGATTCTTCCAGGGTTTTCCTGAGGTTTCCTTCGTTTCTAGAAGAGGAAACCTAGTACCGTGAAAGGGAAATTGCTCCATCCAGGCTCATATCATTCACTGACAGCATCAGCCCTCCCTCAGTCTGTTCTGTGAGTAAACCAAGGGCTGCTTTCCAGAGCTGTCAGTCCATTACCCCAAATCCGCAAGCTGCAATAAACCCATATGGTGTAAACAGCAGGAACAATTACAGCTGTGTTCCACATTCAGCAAGGACAGCAGAATTAGAACCATTTTTCTTTGGCCCGATAAAAGCAGGATTCTTCTACATGAGCTGGAAAAGGCCAGTTTTGGGCAATAGCAAGGGCAGGTCTGATGGTCTTTCCATGGCCTAGCTATTAGATCAAGACTTTGCTTGCTCATGCACACAAAGGTAGCATGTTACAAAGGTCTCTTTGCATGGAGCTCTCATTGGCCATGTCTACACTGTGGCTTTAAGTCAACTTAAGGGCCCTTAAGTCGACTTAAATAAAGCCCAGGCCACACTGCAAGCCAGCCAAGTTGACTTTATAACTTCCACTTATAAAGTTGACTTTACCATTAAGTCAACTTTATTAAGTTGACTTAAGGCAATGTGGCATGGGAGTTGACTTAATTGGCCTCCTAACCATAGAAAACATGGGTATGGGGGCTGGAGGGAAGGCACAACACAGCATTCCCAGCTGTGTGCACCTCATCCAAACTCCCCATGTTCCCTGACCTGAACCGGCATCTTTCCGCCTTCTCAGCCCAACCTGACATCTCCTCCCATTCTCAGGTGGACGCAGCATCTCCCTGCATCTCCCCGGCTTCTCAGACCAACCTGCCGTCTCCCCCATTCTCAGCCCAACACTGCAGGTCTCCCCCTTCTCCAGCCTGACCCCACATCTCTCTCCTTTCCCTGACCTGATCTGGCATCTTTCCCCATTCTCCAGCCTGCCCCTGTGTGTCTCTCTCCTTTTGCCCTTTTTCAGCATGTCTCTCTCCCATTCTCCAGCATGACCCTGCGTGTCTTTCTCCCCTTCTCCAGCCCAATCTTCTATGTCTCTCCCCTTGCCTTCTGCAGCCGGACCCCTTGTGTCTCCCTTTCTGAGCCTGACCCTTTGTGTCTCCCCTTATCCCCAAACCCGTGTCTCCCCCCTTACCCCTCTTTGCCCAACTCTGTGTGTCTCCCCTTCCCTGTCCAACTCTGCCTGTCTCTCCCCTTGCCCTTCTCCAGCACAACTCTGTCTCGGTCTCCCCTTCTGCAGCCCCACCTCATGTCTCTCCCCTTCTCACCCCAACCTCTGGATACTGTTGTAAAACAAACAAGGAGTCTTGAGGCACTGTTTAAGACTAACATTTATTTATTGCATGAGCTTTCGTGCGAGAAAATCCCACTTTCAGATGATTTGAAGATGGGGGAACTTACAGAATGGGAGGAAAATAAATGCAGGGGAGTGTAAGACATAGGATCAGGTCACACTGTAACAGCAAATCAAAGCAGTTGTTAAGATTTAAACACTGGGAAACAGCACACAGAAAAAGAAAGAAAGAAAAAGAAAAAAAGCTGCTAGTTCTTTCAAATTAGATTGTGTGAAAGCAGGATTAAATCATGACTATGGATTTCTTTCCCATTACAATGGGGGATTTGACTTCACCTTCCTCTGTGTGCTGTTTCCCAGTGTTTGCATCTTGACAGCTGCTGCACCCTGCCCCTTTTCTGGCAGTTGCTCTGCGGCACCTGGTCCAGAGCAGGAGTCTGGGCAATACAGGGAGGGTGTGGGGTGCTGTGCTGGCACATTGATGGGGTGGGTCAGGCTCCCTGGGCTCCCTGTTGCCCACACAGTATGGAGGGTGGTGTAGTCACTCACTTCATGTAGTAAATGAGTGGCCGGGAGAGAGGGGCACTTCTGCTGTGGTGCGCTGTTGGCCAGCTACCAACAATGCATCATTCCTAGGGTAACCTAGCAGCTGCCAGTGTGGACATGGGCAGTCTCCTGGCATTTTGAGTGTGGATGCTCTCAGCTGACTTAATAAGGTCTACTTTAAGCTAGCTTAAAGTAGACCTTATTAAGCCAGCTTAATAAAGCCTTGTAGTGTAGACATGGCCAGCAATTGCACTGGGAGTTCATGTGCACACAGGTGACAAGATTAGGATGCTAGATGCCCTTCCAGACAGGGGTGTGATTCCTTTACAGTGGAAGTGCATTCACAGCCTGGAAGTTCAGCTTCCAGTTCATCAAAAGCTTCTCTAAATTGTTTGAATCATTGGGATGAATCTGTCTCCCTCTTCAAAGAAACATGGAACAATTAGTTCATGGAGGAACCAGACGAGGTGAACTGGGGTTGACTTTGCTTTGACATTTTAGTTGCCTTCGAAGAGATATTTGAGGTGTGGTAGCCCACGAACATGGAAACAACGAGTCAAGGCTACAAAGTCATCAAGTTTGGAGCAGATCTGGGACAAATTTATGTTAAACAGTTGAGGGGCTAGAGAATGTTTCAGAACCTCAGAAAGGTTTAGTTCAGGTTTGGTTCTAAGATGATTCAGAAATTCATCTAAGGATCACAAAACACTAAGCCTCATAATGGCCCCATGAGGTAGGTTAACCCCCTTTTACTGATGTGGTAAGTGAAGCACAGAGAGATTAAATCCAACTTTTTTTAGTGTCTCCTAATTTGGGATACCCACTTTGAGAAAATAATTTTTCAGTGGTTCTTACCCTTGCTTTTTCCACTGACTTCAGTTGGAGTTCGGGGTTCTCGGCACTTCTGATCAGTTTCTGATCAGTTTCTAGATGCCTCATGTTAGACATCCAGTGGATGTGGTAGAAAGTATGAACTGAAGTGACTTGTCCAAGGTCCCACAGAGAATCTGTGGCAACACTGGGGGTAGAACTTGTCTCTCCTGATTCAAAGTCACTAGCTTCAACCCCTAGATCACACTTCCTGTTTGATCAGGTGTAGATCTTAAAGAAAATCACTCAGTTAATTTTTCCACTGTTGGTCATTCTCAAAACCAGAAAATAAAACTCCTGAAATCTTTCTCTACTGAATCAACATTGTCCTTTCCTCTGTAGAAGCGCCTAGAGGCATCTGATCTTCAAGTCAGTGGAGATGTTTTCAGACTGCACCAAATTTTTTTCTGACTAATTAAGCTCTGATGATTTCAGCCGTATCTGCAGCTTCTGATTAAAGCCATGATACTAATTAAACTCTTAAATGATTAAAAATGCAAATAGACCTGTGTTCAGCAGCAGGTTTCCATTTTCAGGCTTCAAGGCAGCAGAGTGAGTATGTGGCAAAGTCTCTAGTGAAAACAGTCTCTCTCGCTCTCTCCCTCTCATTTCTTTAAGACAGTTTTGCTATATTCCACTGTATGCAGAAATAACAGTGACTGCTGGGATAAATGTCTCATCTGCCTCACAGCTAAAGAGGAAGGTTTGATTAAAACACAACCCCCCCCCCACCATCACCTCAGCTAGTGATTCCCTACCTGTGGCAGTCTCAGCAGAGAAGCTGAGGAACTGAATGGGCCATAAGAACTGAATTGCCCTCTTAATTCTGTAAACTGATCATTTTTCCACAGACATCAGTAGCAAAACTCACAGTGAGTGGAAACTATCCCATGTAGAAGGCAAGCAGGAGGCCTACACACTACTTACATATTTTGACAACATAAGTGGGACTCAAGAGGCACACAGGTCCTCTATGCAGGGGGTCATTAAACCAGTAACAGTCCAATTGGGTAGGCATTAGGAGAAGTTTGGTTAGGTCAGGATTGAGCCTTATTGTCTAGGTGGTGTGAGAGAAGCTTGCACTGCTGTTGCCAATGCTATATGTTCACTCCTCTGGACCACAGAGAAGACCTTCCTTTTGCAGGCTGAAAATTCAAAGTAGTGTATTATGCTGCCATCATGAACCTAGGAGCCTACAAGTGGCGTGTCTACATTCAAGCGTCCTGTCTCCAGCAGTGGTCAGGAAAATGTAAGAACCCTGCAACAGGCAGTTAGAATTGTAACATGCCCAGAGGGAAAGTTTCTTCCTAATTCCTGTTACTTAAATTCATAATAAGAGAAATACATGAAAAAACAAATATGAAAAAACTGTTTCGTTGCAGATACTGCTGGTCACATCAAATGAGCCACATCCTCAGCAAGCAGAAATTAACATCTATTCCTAGGAGTTGCAGTAATTTGCCATAGCTGAGGGTGTGGCCCCATTGACTCCAATGGAATGATGCTATTGATACCAGCTGAGGATCTGGCCTATTATCTTGAACTGGTCCCAGTTGAACAGTTCTGGTGACATTAATTATATGTATTTGCAAGAATCTCCTTTTAATGGGCCAAAATAAAGCAAGCAAGCAAATAAGTGTCAACAGTACAAATGTTAGATTTTACCCACCCAGTGGCAACGGGCTGCAGATGTTTCACAGCTGGCACAAGGACAGATATATTGGCCACATGCCAAAATGATAGAATTGTCCATGAGATAAAAAAGAATAAAAGAAATCAGAACAGTTATTCTGCACTGAGGTTTTGTACTTGTATCTCCTGAAGTGAACACGATGGTCAATAATCAAAGGTTTGAAAAGTCATTCGGCCCCTCCAGCGTGCCCTCAAAATCAGAATGCAAACCATCTGCACCACAGGATACAGCTCTCATAAAGGCTGCAGGCTGGATTCTGATCTCTGTCTGGGTAGAATCAATCCAGAGTAACTCCCTTGAAGTTAATGGAGTTGCTCTGGATTTCAGATTCTGGCCTGTGTGTATATCTCTGTGTCAGAATAATATTTGGAGCACTGCCCTTTTACATTATATCACCATATTAATGGGCTTCTCTTCCCCTGAGCTGATGAGAAATCTCAGAGGCTTGTCTAATTTTAGTCAATCCCATTTGGCCAAAGTCTGCACTCAGAGGGAATAGAAACTAAGAAGACAAGGCAGAGCAGTAGCTGTTCTGCAGATTCTTTCCCTTATTCCTTATTGTAAAGGTCTGAGGAGCCAGTCACAGACGGCACAGTAAATCCTGTGCTTTGTCTGGATATTGTAACACTGATGGCAAATCAAGAGGAGGAAGAATGTACATGTAAGTACTGAAATATCATGCAAGTCTTTAGTGCTTTGCAGATGGGGCTGCTTCAGAAAGCTCATGTTGTGAAGCAATGAATCTAAGATGCTATGTATATGGATGCAAGCAAAACGGCAGCTTCTGAGAAATGGATACGGAAGTTGAAGAGGTAGATCTCAGCCCCTAAATTTGCATCCAAAACCAGGTTCAAGGATTTTGTTCAGCCCATTGTATACATAGGGGCCCAGGCTCCATGCTTATGGGTGTATCCGAAATAGATTTAGTTTTTGATTTAATGCCACAGATTCTAGCTCCAGGAATGCATAGGAGTTAGACTGTTTGGATCAAGGGTTTTCATTCAGGCTTTTTTCTAACCAAGTGGTTTTCTTATATGTTTGACTGCTTAGAAGATGGAAGCAATAACCAATGGGTTTTTTTTTATGTTACTCTTAGATTTCCCTTGGAAACTTGGTTGACTGGACTTCCACCAGGTCAGAAGGATTATAGAGGTAAAGTTAGATATGAAAGTTAAATATTGCCACACATCAGTTGCCACGTTAAGGATTCAATGCTTCTCCGCTTGAAGTCATAGGGAATTGTCCTGGCAACTTCAGATAGGAGCTGAGTCAGGGTCCAAATATGGATTTAATAGATAATGGCATTTTTTCCTAGATAATTAACTAAATGTCATTTGAACTTAAAATGAATTATACCATAGTAGTAGTTGGTTAAATGGTCAAAATTGAATCAGATGTGAAAACAAACATTTAAAATGTCTTCCTGTATGTTTGGCAACTTCTTGGTACATTTTGGTTTTACATGTGAGCTATGTGTAATTCTTTCAAGTCTATTTGCATTTTTAATAATTTAAGAGTTTAATTAGTATCACGGCTTTAATCAGGAGCTGCAGATATGGCTGAAATCATCACAGTGCAGGTCTTCTAATTCAAAGTCACCAGCTTCAACCCCTAGATCACACTTCCTGTTTTGATCAGATGTAGATCTTTAAGAAACTTAAGCCATTAATTTCTCCACTGCTGGTCATTCTCAAAACCATAAACTCCTGCAGTCCACTGAATTGTCCTCTCCTCTCTAAAAACACCTAGAAACTTCTGATCTTTATGTCAGTAGAGACATTTTCAGACTGCACCAAATTTTTTTCTGATTGATTAAGTTCTGATGTGAAAGTAGATAAAATTTCTTTCTTTTTGCCATAGTTTCGCATTGAGCCAGATCCTCAGCTAGTGTAAATCACTGTCTCTTTAGACCATACCAAATTACAGGTGCTGAGGATCTGGCCCTTTGAATTTGAGGGTTCACTCAGAGCACAACTCCAAACTCAGTTCTTATGAGCCCCATATGAATCAGAACAGAAGAATATATTCACATAAACATCTTCACGGTGAACAAATTCCTTCCAATTCTAATAAGAAGGCAAAGCTTTAATGTGAGCATTCTGAGGCTTTGGTCATTCCTTTAGCTCGGTTATGTACATGCAGCTGCTTAAGTCATACAGTGCCAGTATAAACCCCTTGCGCTTCACATTTGTGCCTTATTTTGTATCCAGAACTCTAAATAAACATACAGCTTTAGCATGTGAATGTTGCATGGCAGTTTCCGTTTCCTCTCTCATTCCCATGTACACAGGCTTTTAAATATACACAAATGGGTAATAATACATAACTATACACAAATGTGCAGGCATGATGTGCCAAGAACTTGGTTACATAGAAATAAACATGATCTCTAGGTTTAGTGTTTCAAACTGGCCCAAACACTGCAGACCTTAAGCCATTGGAAGTCCAAGGAAGGAAGGAATAGAAACTAAAAAAAAAACAAACCAGAAACCTGACCCCACTGAAGAATACCAAAAGGAACTACAGCACCTACTCAAGAAATTTCCTGAGACAGGACAGGAGCAAACAAAAACACACACACCACCAGAACCCTGACCAGGGATATTCTATCTACCACCAAAAATCCATAAAAAAGGAAACTCTGACACTCTATCATCTCAGGCATTCACACTCTTACAGCAGGCTTATTTGGCTATGTGGACTCCCTACTCAGACCCTATGCTATCAACTCTCTTACCTATCTTCAAGACACCATGGACTTCCTGAGAAAAACCCCAGTGCATTGGTGAGCTTCCAGAAAATGCCATCCTGGCCACTGTGGATGTAGAAACTCTTTACACCAACATCCCACATACGGCTGGATTACAAGCTGTTGGAAGAACCATCCAAGATGATGCCACAACACAGCTTGTGGCTGGACTTTGTGACTTTGTACTCAGTCACAACCACATGAGATTTGAGGATAATTTATATCTTCAAGTCAGCGGCACTGCTGTGGGTGCCCACATGGCCCACAATATGCTAATGTTTTTATGGCCAACTTAGAACAGCACTTCCTCAAGTCTCATCCCAAAGCACCTCTCCTCTACTTACACCATATTGATGACATCTTCATCATCTGGACCCATGGTAGGGATGCCCTTGAAGATTTCCCTAGAGATTTCAACAATTTCCATTCCGCTATTACACTTAGCCTGGAACACCCTGCACAGGAGATCCACTTTCTGGACATTATGGTAGAAATTAGGGATGGATACATAAACACCACCCTATATTGAGAACTTCTGTTTGGTACAGTTACCTACGTCCCTCAAGCATTCATCCAAAACACACCACGTGATCTGTTGTCCCCAGCCAAGCCCTAAGATACAGCTGTATTTGCTCTAGTCCCTCGGACAGAGACAGACACCTTCAAGATTGCTATCAAGCATTCTTAAAACTACAGTACCCATGTGCGGAAGTGAAGAAATGCATTGACAGAGCCAGGTGGGTACCCCGAAATCAACTACTACAGGAGAAGCCCAAGAAAGAAGACAACAGAATGCCCCTAGTCATCACCTACAAACACCAAGTCATATCTCTACAGCATACCATCAGGGATCTACAGCTTATTTTCCAAGATGATCCCTCACTCTCTCAAGCCTTGGGAGACAGACCTCTCCTCACTTACAGACAGCCCCCCAAGCTTTAGCATATACTCACCAGCAGTTACAGACCTAACAACAGAACCATTAAAGCAGGCACATATCCCTGCAACAAACCACAATGCCAAATTTGCCCACATATCTGTGGAAAAGACACTATTACAGGACCTAATAAAGCCAACTACTCCATCAAGGCTCATTCACCTGCTCATCTACCAATGTGCTTTATGCCATCATGTGCCAGAAATGCCGCAGTGCCTTATATGTTGGATAAACAGGACAGTATTTGCACAAAAGAATAAATGGGCACAAAACCGACAAAAAATTACAACATGTTAAAACTGGTGGGTCAGCATTTCAATCTTCCTGATCACTCAATTGATGATTTACTAATTGCTGTGCTCAGGCAAATGAATAACATCTCAAGGTTAACAAAAAGACATTCTTCAAATACATCAGAAACAAGAGAAAAACCAAAGACTGTGTAGGACTCTTACTCAACAAAGAGGGTAAAACAATAAATGAAAATATGGAAATGAAAGAAGAACTAAATAATTTGTTTTGATCTTCACTGAGAAAGTTGGTGGAGATTGGATGCAGGTGTAGAGTTGGGCAATAGGAATGAGATACGGTCAGAAGCCAAAATAGGGAACGAGCAAGTTCAAAATTACTTGGACAAGTTGGATGTCTTCAGGTCACTGGGGCCTGATGATATGCACCCTAGAGTACTCAAGGAGCTGACTCAGGAGATATCTGAGCCATTAGCTACTATCTTTTAAAAATCGTGGAAGACGGATGAGGTCCTGGAGCACTGGAAAAAAACAAATATAGTGCCCATATACAAAAAAGGAAATAAGAGCAATCCAGAAATTATAGACCAGCCAGTTTAACCTCTGTACTGGGAAAAATAATGGAACTGATAATTAAGGAGCTGATTTGCAAACATCTAGAAGAGACTAAGGTGCTTAGACGTAGTAAGCATGGATTTGTCAAAAACAAATCATGTCAAACCAACTTGATAGCTTTCTATGATGTGTTAACAAGCCTTGTAGATAGAGGGGAAGTGGTAAATGTGGTATATCTAGACTTTAGTAAGGCATTTGATATGGTTTCACATCACATTCTTATTAATAAAGTGGGGAGGTACAAACTAGATGGAGCTGCTAATTAGATGGGTGAAAAACTGTTGGATAACTGCTCCCAGAGGGTAGTTGTCAATGGTTCACATTCTGGCTGGAAGACATAACTAGCAGGGTGCCATAGGGATTGGTCATGGGTCCGGTTTTGTTCAATATTTTTATCAATGACTTAAGTGACTCCATAGAGAGCAAACTTATAAAATCTGCAGACGATACCATGCTGGAAGGGGTTGTGGGTGCTTTGAAGGATAGGATGACAATTCAAAATGATTTGGACAAACTGGTGAAATGGTCAGAGATAAATAGAATAAAATTCAATAAAGATAAGTGCCAAGTACTCCACTTAGGATTGAACAACCGATTGCACACATACAAAATGGGCAATGACTGCCTAGGAGGGAGTACTGCAGAATGGGATCTAGATGTCATAGTGGATCACAAGCTAAATGTGAGTCAGCAGTGTAATACTGTTGCAAAAAATGCAAATGACATTCTAGGGTGTATTAACAGGAGTATTGTTAGTAAGACACGAGAAGTGATTCTTCCACTCTATTCTGCACTGATTAGGCCTCAGCTTGAGTGGTATGTCTGGTTCTGAGTGCCTCATTTAAAAAAGGATGTGGAGAAACTGGAGAAGTCCAGAAAAGGGCAACAAAAATTATTAGCGGTCTGGAACGTTTGGCTTATGAGGGAAGATTAAAAGAGCTGGGTTATTTAGTCTAGAAAAAAGGAGATTGAGAGGGGATATGATAATAGCTTTCAAATACCTAAAAGGTTTTTATGAGGAAGAAGGAGAAAAATTATTCTCCTTAGTCACAGATGATAGGACAGGAAGCAACGGGCTTAAATTACAGCAAGGGAGGTTCAGCCTAGACAGTAGGAAAAAATTCCTAACTGTCAGAGTGATTAACCACTGGAATAAGATTCCTTGGCAGGTTGTGGAATCTCCTACATGGGAGGTTTTCAAGAGCAGGTTAGACAAACACCTGTCAGGGATGGTTTAATAGGGGTACTTGGTCCTGCCATGAGTGCAGGTACTGGACTCAATGACCTGTCATAGTCCCTTCCAGTTTCTGTGATTCTGGGATTCAAGGTTTTAAAGAGAAGCTGCAGAACTGGAATTCATTTGCAAATTTGACTGTGTTGCTTGGGAACTAAACAGGGACTTTGGATTTTTTTCTCATTACAGCAGGAGATTTGACCACATCTTCCTCTGTATGCTCTTTCCAGTGTTTGAATCTTAACAACAGCTTAGATTTGCTGTTACCGTGTGACCTGATCCCATGACTTACACTTCCCTGCATTTATTTCCTCCCGTTCTGTAAGCTCCCCCATCTTCAAACTGTCTGACAAAGTGGGATTTTCCCCCATGAAAGCTCATGCAATAAATAAATTTGTTAGTCTTTAAGTGCCACAGGAATCCTTGTGGGTTTTAATAAAGACTACATGAGAGCCACAGAATTTGGCATAAGCTTGTGAATTAGAAACACAGTTCCTCTCTACCATCTAAGAACCTGTGTTCTGATTCGCTGTTAAAGATCTTATAGAGTAGAGGTTCTCAACCACTTTTTAAGGACATTACTGTGTCACTACACAGTGGTAAGTGTGTCTGTCACAGACAGCTGGAGAGATGGCTGGCTTTGGCTTTTGGGGCGGGTGGGCTGGTGTGTTGTGTATGGTCATGCTATGCCATCAAGTGTGTTGTAACCTCCAAAAGGTTGAGAACCTCTGTTATGGAGAAATGAGGACTAGGCTGTGAATTGGGAGTTCACATTCACACACACTTTTCAGGGACTGTTTGCTCCATGTGCTCCGTTTCAACATTTTTGAAATTGCAAAAGTTATTTGTTCTTTCCCATTAGCAGGCACACTGCAGCCAAGAACCCTGTTATATAAACAAACTAAATTTCCTGTGATCAGCTGGAAGGTCCGATGGATCATGGAAGTAGATGTTCGAGCAGTATTTACAGACATAACCAGGAAAGGAGATGGCAAAAAATCTCATGGGACCTTGTTCTTTTTGTGCTACATTGTTTCCTCACAAGTTGCACATCAAGACGAGGAAGTGTGTGGGGAAGGTAGGCATGGATGCAGGTGCCATAGAAACTAAAAAGAGCCTTCTTTGTGGATCTGTGAGATGTCTCCAGCTCACTGCATGCCTGCCTTCTCCCTTGCTAATGTGCAGAGAAAGACAAAAAAGGGGATGCAGAATGGGTGAGGACCTAAGCTTAACTGTGATTGGCATCGTTGTTGTTATTGTTAGTGTTATTAGTTGTATTGAGGTAGCAACTAGAGACCTGAATTGTTAATTATTAGTGTTGTCATTATTAACTGTTTGTATTTCAGTAGCACTTCAGTGCCCATCCATAGGCAGGACCCCAGTATGCTAGGTGCTGTACAGACCCTGCCATATAAAACCAATAGCTAGTCCTGACCCCAAACACCTTTCAGTGTAATTATAAAACAAGAGATAACAGTTGGAAACAGACAGGGGGGTACAAGGAAATAGTGCGACAAGGTTGCTCAGCAGGGCTGTATCATGCTAGGCAATATACATACACATATCATTATGATGGTCCTTGTCCCAAGGACTTTACAGTCCAAATATAAAGTAAGTCACAGCAGATGGAAGGGGGGCAAGGTAACAATGAAACTGTTGAGATCAGCAAGCAGCAGTCCCAGCACACCAGCTGTCTAACCTGACAAGTGTTTTGTAAGCATCACAAGAGTCAGTGAGGATTTAAGCAGAGATTTGAAGGAGGGTGGAGTTAGTAGCATTTTATGTTCTTTTCTTAGGCTGTTCAGCAGTATTCTGCTTAATGCTAGGTTGGATTCCCCTGCCCTCTGCTCTCCTTGTCACATTTTATACATGCAATGCTCTGCACCCATCTGCAGGGTCAAGCCCTAAGTGCTGGAATGGAGTTTAAAAATTAAAAGGCCAGATCTGAAGTTGCTCTAATTCTGTGGAGCTGCAGTGAAGTCAATGGAATGGTACTGGTTTACGCCCACTGCATATCAGCCCTGTTGGCTTATAGATGTAGCCTTTTATGCCTGCCTCTGTCCAGTGCCAGCACATATCTTCCCGGGGAACCCACATGCTGTTTTCCACTGTGCTTCTGAGTTTCATTGTTTCAACTTTGCTTGTGTCACTGTTTTTATCCACCTCCGCCACACTTATAGCTTTTCTCGGCTGTTCTGAGATTGTCTCGTTTGCTGCCATCCTTGTGCCAGAAATCAAAGTCAGAAGGCCCTAGTTTCTTGCCCGGTTTATATCAGACTGCACCACTCTGGAGAATTGTTCCTGCTGTCTAGCTCCACCTACTGGAACTGGCTCAAAATGTGGCTCTTGCAAGTCTCTAGCACACCCCTTGCTTTCCATCCCAGAGGACAGGTTTGAAATTGAGCAAACAGCTGGTAGACTTTCTAAGGTCAGTCCATGTGTCTGAGCCTCCATTGCTCTTGCCCAAATCTATATCCAAAGACTCTGCAGTCCAGATGCCATGGTTGTATTCGTACCTGAAATAACATTCTTCAGTAAAAGGATTCTGAACTGGTCTTGGAACAGGTCTAAATTTCATTTCAAATCTGCAATGGATTTTGCTTTGTTTGAAGCAATGGATTTTGCTTTGACTGAAGCATCTTAACTTTCCTTTGTGTCTTCCAAAGACCAATCTATTTTATCCAAATCAACCCTAGATATTTTTCCTTGTTCACTAGATCATCTATCACTAGAACATCTAAGTGGTTGTATCCTAATTTGCTGTCTCTGAAATGTGACTGCTGCATTGAGTCTTTGAATCTCAGTCTTTCCATGTTAACTGGAGAAAAGCTAGTGACAGATAAAGTGCCAGTCTCCAATGCCTCATGCTTTTCTGCTCAGCTCTGGAATTACTCTAAAAAAAGATCAACCCAAGAATTTAAGGGCTTCCACTGATTCTCATGTTCATACTTCATCTACATTGAACTTGCGAGATCTGAGTTCCATGTCCTCTATACTGGCCTCCTTAGGAAAATTAAATGCTTTGGTATCAAAGCCACAGAGGAATTCCTTTTGCTGCCAAGAAGAGGTGTGCTAGCTGCGGTGTAGGGATCAGCCGTCCTTATGTGCTGGGGATCTTGCAAACTCCAAAATACACCGCTTTATTTCAGGTCGTGTACTGCCTTGCATAGTTCCTCGTGTGCTCTGCATCCAGCTGATCTAACTGGCTCGGAAGAACCCTGAGATAAACATATGACAACTACTTTTCTCTTGGATACCATGTCCTGATCTGCATTCACTGGCCATCTTAAATTTGTCAGTAATATTGTTTATATTTTTAAGTCAGTTTCATTTCTCATTGGATAACTAGAGATGAGCCAAAAGAACATGGAGCGCTTTTCTGTACCTCTATATACAGGGTCATTTGGAGGTCCACTGAAGGGATGGTCACTTTGCTATTGCACAGGTTACCCTTGATGAATGCTGTGATGCTCTATACTGCATGTCACTGAAGAAAAAAATGTATCTTGGAATGGCAGATCCACATGATGAATGTAAACTGATTGACATCCTCACAGCTGGCCAAATCATCATTCCACAAATATTTTAAGACTTGCATAAGTAGTACCTGGCCATTTTTCACATTGGGTCATTTAGATTTTACATTTTTAGAAATTGTCCCTGTAGTTTCAAGTGGTTACAATAGTCTTCATTTCTTGTCCTGAACTGCTTCGTGGTGTGGTCACATGGGCTGTTTAACGATTCTCATTTTCCATCCTCGAAATGCTTTGCATTTCAATGGTGGGAGAAGTGATTTTATGGATCTACTACTATACAGAGAGAATCTCTCTCTCTCTCTCACACTCAATATGTTATAGATCACATTCCACCTGCCCAGGATTTTTCAGATGTAGCCACTCACGTTGAATGGGAAAGATGAATGTCAAGTGGTGTGAATAGGTCTTGAAGTTGCTCTGAAAATTGAGCCCACTGTATCTCAAGATGTGCTTTCAAAGACCAAGGCACCAAAATTTGGTGGTTATTTTGATTGTACTTTTCCTTTCATTAATTTTTTGTGAAAATTAGGTGAACATAGTATCAATGATTCATCATTATCACTATTTATTTGTACTGTGATATTACCTAGGAGCCCCAGTTGTGGACCAGAACCCCATTGGGCTATGTGCTGTACAACTACAACCAAAACATGGGGTATGTCTACACTTGTAAGTTAGTTTGATTGAAGGAGTCTTAATCTGAACCACCTTAGTACCTGTCTACACTAGGCTTTCATTAGTTTGAACTAAGGAATTCCTTAGTTTGAACTATTGAAGGTTTATTTCAAACTGTTAAGACCAGCCAATAAGTTTGAACTATGCCCTTAGTTTGATGGTTAGCTTGAACCAAGGGCGATGTAAACAAGGATTAACCCCAAGTTCGAATTTAGTAATTTGGACAGTTAGTTTGAACTAAGGGCAGTTAGTTCGAATTAGTCCACGTTGTTAATTCAAACTAATAAGTTTGAGTTTAGTTTGAACTAAATTTGAACTTATTAGTTTGAATTAACAAATTCAAACTAACTTTTCCTAATGGAGACATAGCCATGGTTCCTGCCCCACGCTGCTTACAATCTAAGGAATAATAGTAGTAATCATTTCCAGTAGAGCAGGTCAAACCAATATGGATCCAAGCTCTCCTGGACTCTTTTGAATTTGAAATCCTAAACAAGGCCTGGATCCATATTTTGCATTTGTCCCATATGTTTGTAATCAGTGAAACTAGCATCCAAAATGCAGACACACACGTACAGCAATTCAGAATCCATTGGCTGTGGCTTGTTGTACTGTATTAGCACTTAAAGCTCGAGAGTTTCTTACACTGCGTGCCTGCGCAATGCTATGCAGGGAAATAGTCTACCTAAAGCTTGGGTTCAGACATTCAGGACTAAGAAGACACTACATACCAGCTACTCCTCCCACATACACACCACGCAGGTGGTTGAAGACTTGGTGGAATCTTGTTTATTCCCTCACTGTGCAGGAATGTCCTAATGTGCAATTCTCGTAGTACAGCAGCAAATTACTGCCCTGTGGAGTAAGGAGGGAATAAGTACTCAGATCCTTTAGTGATGAGGGTGATGCAAGAAGCTGTACAGACTAGACTAGAACAGAACAGAGGGGCTGCACTCCTTGAGTGCCATTTCCTCTCTTGGGATGTTGTGAGGTAGTTCCTAATCCACTACCCTTATTATAATGATTTTCAAACTTCTTTTTTCGGGATTCAGTTGAAAAAAATCATTTATGCCTGCGACCCAACAATTACATCTTTGAGAAACACATTCCAGTCTTTTGGCAGTGGCAGCAGGGGCTGCCACGACCCAGTACCTGAGGGTCTGCGACCCAGTGCTGGGTACTGACCCTAAGTTTGAGAACCAATGCCTTATTATCATATCTATCTGTGTGGCAGTTCCTAGCATTCAAAGATTATTAGTATAATCTAATGTGGTACTGGCAACCTGGGCAAGGGTCTCTTAACCTGTCAATACTACTTTGAAAATGGGTAGAGAAAAGAGATCTTGGGTAATATGATTGTATTCTTGCCGCGGGGGGCATTAGGTGTTAACACTGATGGTGGTATGTCTTTAGTCTCTAACTGATTGCACTTAACTGGCTCAATCCTTAAAAATTATACAGAGATTTCAGCAAAGGCAAAAATTTTAACTTCAGGAGAGTTACCAGCTCCTTTCTCCTTCTTCTGCTTGATATCACAAACCAAACTCTGGTTTAAATAAAGATAGAGTCATATATTCTGCCCTTTTTCTCTTCTGGCCTTTGTGTAAACGGCATGAGATATTCCACCTTAAAAAGGGAAGGGTGGGGGGAGTGCACACTGTGCAGAGAAGGAGAGAGTTGCAGAAAGTGGGCCCCCTGCTTTTTTCAGACTGGGAATGTAAGCAGATCCCAGCTGAAACTGCTTCGCTCAGCAGTTTTCAGCTTGTTTTAATTGGCCTGGCCTGAAAGAATTCTGAATGCTGTACCTGTGCCAATGAAAATGCAAATGTTTCCCCTATACTGAAGCACTCATGTTGGTCAAGCCCCGGCACTGATAGCAGCAGGGCATGGCGACGTGTATCTGATGGGAAACAGGGGGCTGTGATCTAGTGCAGCTTAAAAAAAAACCAAAAACACAAAGGGCTGCGAAAAACAAAGAAATAATCAAGGAGAGAAGGGTGACATGCAATGGTACTTTTGGAGTTCCCTTGAAAATGAGAGCTTAGCGAAGGACAGAAGCAACACAAGCCGTCAAGGTTCTTTTTTTTTTTAACTTAAGGGGGAGCTCTGTCTCTGTATGAAACCGCTGATTGTGGGAGGTTTCTCATCAGAAAAGAAGTTAGTGTTTTTAGATACAAGAGACACTACAGCCAAAAGCAACTGTATAGCCCACCAATATGATAGGGACATGTTGGGCCCCAAATTCTGTCCTTGGCTGCACTGATGGAACAGCATGAGAATGCACTGGAATATCTGAGGTTACAATCTTGAGTTAAAGTCCCAGTAAGCATGACAGTGATGGTGGTGGGATGGGAGAGAAGGGGAAATAGACAAGAAGTGATTTTGGTACTCACTGGCTGACCTTGAAGTCAGCGGGTGGCACAGCTGTAATTGGGGCATAAATTGTTTTACAGTGCCTAGTGTTTTGAGCTGTTGTTTCCTTTTTCTTTTGTTACATGAATAAAGCTGTGCATGTTGATTTGGGGAGCTCCCACCCCCAATCCTCACTATCCCTGCACATTTTGGTCGTTAAAATTCTGGACCCTTTTCCACAGCAGCAGTGTGCCCTTAGTATATCTAAACCAATTGGGTTCTGCTGCATGGAGGAGGTAGTTTATGGAGAGCTAGTACTGAAAGGCTTGCGCCCCTTCCATATGGAAAATCCTAGCTCCATAGGGGATCTTTTGGAAGGTGGGCTCAAGGGGCCAGGCTTGAGGCTGGTGGATCAGCTGCTGTATAGATCTACCAGCCAGTGCCCATGGAGAAATGGTGGGCAGGAACAGTGGGGACTGGTGCATATTCTGCTCGAGAATCAATGTGGGCTGAATACGGATCTGGGAGTTCTGATGCTAGCTTACCCACTGATTCATGGTGTGACTTCAGCTGTACAGAGTCTCATATATCCCCTCTGTGAACTGGGGTCAAAATATTCTCCATTCAGAGGGGATTGTAGGGTTAAGTGATGACTCAGTTCCTGTAGAGCCCTTTGAAGATAAAAAGCACTTTGAGGGTGGTTATTGGAGACAAGCCAGTTAAGTGAAGTTCAGACCTGGAACTGGATGCAAGTCTAAAGTTGCCCAAAGCTTAGGGGTATTCAGACTTAGAATTCCTGCGCAGGGCCATTGAAGAGATGGGTCCGAATCGAGAAGTCTGGTGGGATGGATTTGTAGTTGCTGTTATGGGTTTGACTCATCTTGAGTAAGAGGCTTCTCTGAGGATCACAATCCCTGTTTCCCTTCAGGAAGCACCATAGCACTAGTACAGGTGCATTGAGCTCAAGTGGTGTTTATTCCAGAACTCCGTTTCTTAGGTAAGTCCTTATTTGGCTACTCCATTCCTAAAGCATAGCTCCACTTAACCTTACAGCAATGTATATTCCCCACCAGACATGAGTGGAGGGGCTGATAGAGGAAAAACAGTGCTAAAGAAATCATGTTGCAGCAAGACCCCTGACCATACCTGTTATTTATATGCTTGTTTAGCTATGGGCTGATATGTTGAACCTTGAATAAGTTTTTAACTTAAAACTTTCAATTGGAATCCAACATAGACAACAGGAATGCAGTGGGCAGTTAACTGGAGGAATGAGAGGGAAAAACTAAGAAGGATGGGTGAACAGATGGGACAAACTGGGAACACGCCTGAATCTTTGCCCAGAACGTGAAGCAAACTCAGACTCCTTTTAGATCAAGTATCTTTAAAAAATTAATAAATTATAATACTATGAATGGATTTCAAAGTATGAATGAAGAGAATGGGATTTCTTCCCATCCCCTTTTTATACAAACACCCACAGAATGCTCTTAAATATAATACAGCAATTCTGTAATTCTTAGAACCCTATATAAGATACAGGACCATATGTTCCTCTGTGTATGGGTGTCTCCTTCTCTGCCTCTCTTAGAGCTTCTGTAGTGTCTGTCACTCTAGTATAGAAGTATATCTTGTATGATGTTTATATCCCAAGGGGTAACTTTTCAAACAGACAAACTAGACCCATAGGTGAAATGGGTGCTTACATGCCTGATGACCCACTTGCTCTCCTTCGTGTGGTATTTGGGCACCGTGTATACTTGCTTACATTTGAAAACTGTAAACATGACTAATCAAGATGCTTTTATCTTCTTCTACATGGGTGTTTTCTTAGTTTGTTGTTTGCGATACCTTGCACATCTCAGAGGAGGATCTCAGAAGTGGGTGTGGTTAGCGGCCCATATTTATAGAATGAGTAGCTGAAAAGCACAGAGCATGACCCATCCAAAACAACACAGTAGGCTGGGACTAGAACTTAGGTCTTGCAATTCTCAGCTCCCTGCTACACACTCTAGTCCAGTCTGATTTTCAAGCGCCACAGACGCCCCTACTATTTCATCATATGCCAACCAATAAATACCCCAAATCCAAACATCCTTAAACATGAGGAAGTTCAAATCCATGTTCAAATCCAAACTTTGATGCTGGAGTTCATCTTCAGTTGGGAGCTTTGATTAAGGGGCTAGGCAAATTATCTCAACAAATAGATGGCTCATCTGTCAGGTAGGGGCTGTGTAACACAATATTTAGCAGCATGCAGACATTTCTGAAACTCCTGCATCATCCTTACATTCCTCTAACTTGCTCTTTTCTTCCACCTGTTTCTGCAATTCCTTTGTTGTTTTTCAGTTCCTGCTGGCTGCCTCATGGTTCCTCCTGCTTGAGTTTGTTCTGTTCCTTGACTATGATTCCTCTGTGTTCAGACATGATACAGCAAATCACAGGTTTAAAACTGTGTGGTTTGTCCTGGTGCTCAGCATAATCAGAAGAAGGAAGGGTATTGTTTTTTTTGTTTGTCTCTTTGTTCAAGGAAAGCTTTAATTTCTGAGTGTCCGCATCAAGCGGGGAAAAATGGTCCTGTCATACCTGGATTTGGCAATGAGACAGTTTAGGTGCATCATAGTTAAACTGTAGTATGGACAGACATGCATGAACACAACATCTCCGCATACATGCTCAGACCAACCCTTTCAAATATATCTACCAGTGCCACCCTGAGCACATACACTCATGTACACAGTTCATCCCCCTAAAATGCCAATACAGACACACAGATCTCCCACACGATTGTCTTACACATGCATACAAATCTCCCATAGACACACCCCTTATACAACACACACACCTACACTCACGTATACCCTTCCAACCCATAGTCCCAATGTGTGTGTACAGCTGCACACATCTCCCCTAAATATATCCTTTCCATATACATGCACATTTTTGCATAACTACTCCTTGCATAGATATCTACAAATGCCCCCAAACGCCATATATAACCATCCAAATGCCTGTCATCACGCATCCATAGACACAAACATGCATCAACCCAAAGGCCCATTCAAAGGGCTACAAGGAGCGATGGGAAACCAGCCTTTTTGCTTACCTTGATGAGTTTACATTCTGGTTATCACTCACTTCCTCCATTGTGTATTGTCAACATACCACCCAGTAGTGAATTTCAAAAATAACCCATTTTTAAGAATCTGTTGATTGATTTTTCTGTCCTCTCAGATTCATATTTAGTAATGAACACAAATGCTTTGCATTTTCTAGATAAATATCCAGCATCTTTAGGGTGTTTAAAATAAGATTTGTATACATTTATGGAGCAATGATTATTCCAAATCTCATCTGTGGCAATTAAAAGGCATCATGATGACATTTAAGGTGATATTTTTCTCCCTGACATTAAATAATTATAAATAATAATGATTAACAAATTGTTCCATTCCTCCCACTCTAGATCAACCTTTAGGTTAATAATCAAAGCCATTAAAATTCATCTTTCTCAAAGGATTGAGCAGTTAGAAAAATGGGAGGAATCTGTACATAAATTTGATTGATAATTAGTAGAGCATAGGTAATTCACAGGATATATGGATAAAAATCAGGAGAGTTCGCCAGCTCAGAGGTCTAAGCACCTATGAGACTGAGAGACCTAATCTTCAACAGCTGTGAACTGAAGTGAGTGGAGTTATGCTGGCTGAGACATGCTGACAGTCTAGCCCTGGCTGCACAGCTGAACTTTGTAGGCCTAATACAGGTCCAGTCATTTGGGTTCACATCTGGTACTGAGGAGACACGGATTCAATTCTGGACTCTGCCACAGACTTCTTGTCAGACCTTCAGCAGCTCGCTTAATTGCTGTGTACTTTAGCTCTCCAGGTGTAAAATAAAGATAATAGTAATGGCCTACGTCATGGGTGATTGTGAGGATAAATGTTAAAGATTGAGAGGTGCTCACATACAGTACTGTGGTAATGGGGACGATCTAAGCTAGATATCTCCAGGCGAGAAATTGCTGTAGAACTTCATCTTCTCTTTGATGCTTACTTATGTGGCCATAAGCAGTCCACGGAGAATTCTCCTTTCAGAAAGGAATTCCTCACTGGGCAAAGCTCATGGATCTGGCTTTTGTGCCACTCTTACCCTAGTGTGCAGAGGGCATATGACAGAGCTGTACTACTCAGATCCTCCATGCGTGTAAGAGCCCTTGGGAACTTTATGCTAGTGGTGTTAGATCAGCCTCTAGACTTCTCTAACGTGGTAGATTCAGATGCTGCAGAAGCAAGGAATTATGCCTGGCTCTTTGATATCCTCCCGAGTCAGCTGTGCAAAACAAACCTCAGTCATTGTATGAGAGGAGAATCAGGCCCAACTGATGAAATGGAAATATGAGGCTTCATCCATAGGGTTTAATGGGATATGAACATCTCCATGGATTTTGTGGTTTTTCAAAAAATTAGTCAGTAGTCAATCATCTTTTTTTTTAAAGTAATGTTTTTCTGTCTGAAGTTCTCTGTTGTAAGGAGAGAGAGACTCCTTAAAAATTGATCTGTCATAAGTAGCTCTATATACAGAATGTAAATTAAGCTGTGAACCTACTGTCAATTAAGCTAGTAGGGATGAAGTCAGTGGAATTATTGGGATTTAACTGTTAATAGAATCGGGTCCTGTGTTCATTCATTCACTTTCTTTTCTTTTCGTTTTTCCTTTTCTTTTCATCTGATTACCACTGAACTGGAAGAAATTCTTATTTCAAGCTCTAGTTTTGATCCATCCATATGTTAATCTAAAATGGACTTTCTTTGATTTACATTTTAAAGCAGTCTAGGATTTTTTTTTAATTTTTATGGAAGGTGTGTGGCTAAATCTCCAAGACTGATTTGAAAACCTGATGGTGTCATTAGTTTTCACACAGTGGCTAAACCTGCTGACATTAATGTTTTCCAATATAAATGAAAAAATACTACAGTGATTATCTAGTGAAGTAGAGTAACACTTTGTGTAGTAGTTGTTGTCATTTATTATTATTTGTTGTATTTTGATAGTACCTAAAAGACCTAGTCATAGACCAGGAACCAAGAGAGTCACAGGGAAGTGCCGTGACTTGTCCATGGTCATCCAGGAGGGATTAGCAATCAAGTCTTATAACTAGCAGGCTCTGGCCCCTTCTCAGAGTTTGGCAGAGATGAAGGCCCCAAACCTTCAATCCTCGCTTGTATGTGAATACGTACATGTCCTGTTGAGTTCAGCAATAGATGGGGAAACACAACAGAGACACCTCACACATGTAGAGTTCCTCATGTATCTATAGGGTGATTATCAAAGACATCCATTCCATCTTTTATCCACTGGTATGTTCAATCCATCATTGTTGCCATGCAGCCGAAGGTACATTTGGGTATATATGATTTTGGGTCATTACTGGAAAATAGCATAGTGTTGTGCAATTTTGTTTGGTTATGGTTGTATATAGTAAAACACAAATAACATTTACTCATGAGACAAAACAGGGACAGACTGCCAGAAATAACAATTTCAGTCAATTACACAGGATGCTTCTGCGGTGTTATCATATGATTCATCCACTTGAGTATGAGCAATTGTTAACCTCATGGCACTCTTACTTTCATGCGCTGCGGCACATATAATGTTTGGTGCAAATCTCCCCCCCTCCCCCAGCTTTAATAAAATGTAAGGGAGTGATTTTAACTGTATAAATCAGCATGTTTGGTATTGAGGCCCCTACTTGTCGTGCTGACCAAGACTGTTTCACTGTTCACTTGTATTGCCCCATCTGTCTATATCTATTGTCTTTTGTCTTGTACTTAAACTGAGAGATCCTTGAGAAAGGGGCCTTTTGTTTGTTTGTTTCTGTACAGCACTTCGCACAATAGAGTTCTGATCCATCAGGCTCCTAGGCTCCCCCATTGTGCAAATAAATAAATAATTGATAAGGGTCATATGTGACTATTACTGCTGCCAGCTTGTGCCTGTGCTTTAGGATCAGAGGGTGGATTTTCTTGCTTCATTGTGAGCAGTGTGATATGCAGTTTGGCAAATATTGGTGGACTGTGGCTGAGTGTGACTATGGGATCAACTCGTTTTTGGTGTAACCAGGGGTGTAGCTAGACCCTGCTCTCTGGCCAGGTCCCTTAGTCTTGAGGGTAGCCCTGGCCAGTCCTGCTTCTGGTCAAATGACTACCTCATAAGTCAATTACATAAGGGATTAATTTGGCCCATATGCATGAATGCAGGTGGGCAGAGCTGACTGATTAATGATTCCCAATGAACAATTTATGCAACAAAGTTAGAAATTACACAGCTGAGGTGAAGTTATTTAAAGGCTTGAAAAGAATTTTGGGACACTTCTGGTGGTTCATTATTCAGCTCTAAACTGAAATAAAAATCCTTAGGTGAAGCAGTTGGCCAATTTATATCATCTGAGAATCTGGTCTAGAGATTTGTATATCCAAATGGCTCTTTACTGAGTATCACCTGACTTGAATAACAGTTAGATAATGAGCATGTCTAACCTTGAACTAATATCTTTTGCATAGCTCTCCTTTTTCTGTATAACATAAAATGGGATCTCCTATTTAGCTCATCCATGGATATTTGAGGAAGAACAGTGGGCAGCTTGTCCTTTCTACTCCTATATCTTATGTTTCTAAATGTCAAGTTTCTGGGTTTCAGCCAGTTGCTTGTGGGGTTTGGTAAGGAAACTTTTCCCCTCTTTGTGTTCTGGGTTTGTTTTATTGTCTCTTTGCTGTCAAGCTTCAGGCACGGCCATGGTTGGAGATGGGACACTGGACAGAGACTTGGCTGGTGGGTCTCACTCAGTGTGCTCAGGAGTCATACTGATTGTGGTTTAAAGAGTGAGCAAAGTATATTCCCCTCACCAGTCAGATGGCCAATGACCACTGGGTCTTTTTTGCCTCCCTCTTCAGTGTGGGCACAGGGTACTTGCTAGGATGACCTGCGAGCACCTCACAAAATCAATTTCTTGCCATTGCAGGAGCCTCCAGCTTTGCTCCCTTACAGACACAGGACTAGATTCTCAGTTATACATTGAAGGCCACATCATTTGACACTAGCTGTAAATATGACCTGAGCAATTCTGATGTACCTCAGAGCCAAACTTGCTTTAAAATTAGGTTTCCTCAGTATTAGAACTGGTGAAATTTGGACAAGTTTAATTAAAAAAAAAAAAAGATAAAATGAAAAACTAAAGAAATTCTATTCAAAAGAACTTTCTGCCCCTCACCCACCTCTCTTTACCAGCACATCATTTCCAAATTGAACCTTTTTTTTTAATTGTTCATGCAACCCAAGATTTTGTGAGTAATAAATAAGTAAACAATGAATCAGATCTTAGCAATTGTGATTCACCTGTGTGCAAAGACTGTGCACCACTCAAGCTCTGTTTTGTGATGTAAAGTGCCATTTAAATGGTGCATAGACCTGGAGCTGGCTCTCTGCATGGGGGGGGGTGGAGGAATGGAAGGGGCTACAGTTTCAGTACTTGATATTATAAGAGTGTACTCAGTGGCTGGGTGGGGGTAGTGGATTAGTAACCTCATTTGTGATTAAGATTATAACAAAGGGAGAAAAACATCACAACAGGGATAAGTAGTCATGTCAAATAATAACAAGAATGGTTATAGAAGCATAGCCCCCCATCTAAATGGAAGGTGGGTTCTTTTGAAGTCACCAAGGCAGTTGTTGGCTAACTGAGGTTTGGATCTTTTTTAGGAAACTTTGTTGCTGAAACTTCCATAGTTTGGTTTTCTCATGTTGCAGAACAAGTACTGTGATCTTCTCATATGATCTCCTCATTTTTCACTTGCTAAGCAGGGTCAGGCTAGGCCATCCCTTAAAACACAGGCTTGTTAGAGCTACCATGGTCAGTACTGTAGGAAGTGTATGGGATTCAGTAGGTGAATGTCACAGATTACAAATCAGAATGCACCATTGTGATAATCTGATCTGACCACCCGCATGATGCAGGCCATAGGTCTCACCTAAATTAATTCCTGTTGGAAGAAAAACAGATCATTTAGAAAATCATCCAATCTTGATCTAAGAATTACCACAGATGTAGAATCTACAGCCACAGCCCTTGGTATGCTTTTCCAAAAGTTAATGTACTCTCCTCTTAAAACTGCGTGCCTTAATTCTAGTCTGAATTTGTCTAGCTTCAATTTCCAGCCATTGGAAATATCTTTGCCGGTACATTAAAGAACTCTCTACTATTAAATTCCTGTTCCCCAAGTAGGGGTACTTATAAATTGTGATCAAGCTGCTAAAGCCCCTCTCTAATATAAGCAGCCACCATGTTATCAGACCTGTCATCATTAGATCAGATGAGATGTCAAACACAGCTGCCAATCACTTGTGTTCATTTAAAAATCCACAGCACTTTTTTCTTGAGTGGGAGAATTAAGCCTGGTGGCCTGACCACATCCCAGTTTGGTTCATTATATTTTACCTTCCAAAAAATTGTCCCTGCAATTTCTGTTAGGTATGATATTCTTCAGTTCCAATCTGAAATTATGGGCAAAACACAGTTTTTGTGCCAGTGTAACTATGACACTTACAGGTGCAAGCCCTAGTGTAGGTACAGATGTGAATTATTCCCCTTCACGTGCAGGAAGGGCTATGATGGTGGAAGTAGATTTATATTGATATTCTTTGTCCACACACAGGGACTACACCACCAAAACAGTACAGCACCTTTTTGTAGACACACCCTTATTTTGTGGTATAATATCACAAGTCACTGTGGCATTAAACACGGCAACCTAGTTTCAGTGCTGTAGGTTCTGATTATCTGGTAAAGTGCTTTGGGATGCTTCAGAATGTACAGCACTATCGTATATGTTGCCAATCCAGCATCTGTAGAAGACACTGGAAGCATCCGACTGACTTCAGAGGATGTTGGATTAGGGTTCATGATAGCTATTATTAGAGTGATTTTGTCACACGCATACTTTTCTCTCTGTGTCATCATCCCTTCCTCCTCGTTCACTTTCTTACTCCAAGAACTTGTCTTTAATTGTTCAGATATGCTCTGAAAGGAGACCTCCATTAGGATAGTTCACTTCCACTGTGTTAACCACCCTTGACCCATTTCCTTATGAACATGTGCTGATTTATCTTTAAGCTTTAAAAAGTCGTTTCACTCAGTGATGGTGCTGGTGATTTATTTTTTAAATTCTGAGATAAAACAGTCCTTTTTAGGTGCAAGCACAGTTCAACTCAATGTTTTTCTAATATAAAGAAGAAACTACCTGGTTAAACTTTATGAGCTGGATTGCTAGAAGGGTCTTTTATGTCATTGTTCACCTACAGAGTCACAGACAGAGTTGATGCTATTTAGGGCCTGATTCCACTCTCATTTGTGCCAGTATAAATCAGAAGAGACTCACTGAAATCATTGGTCACACCGGTGTAAAAAGGAGAACCACACTCTCAGCTTCCCAAGTATATGATTTACAGGTGCAGCCAAGTGCTTAGATACCTGAAGGACTCAGGGCTAGATTGATCTGAACTATGTGCCTGTGCAGTGGAGAAAGATGCAGTAGGGACTTAATGTCTCTAAACAGCTGTCCCAGACATTGGTTCTTGGCGCGTGAAGGTAAGCAGGGCTATGCACCCAGTTATTCTTTCCCTGGGGCAGGTGAATTGGAAATCAGCTTGCCTGCACAACTCCATTCACTGGCCTGCACAGAACAGCTCCTGCCAAAAAAAAAAACAACTTGTAATTTACTGCTGGTGCAGACCAGCAGCAAATTCCTGCCTCCTCCCTCCCTCCCAGCAAGGAGGAAGCAGGAAAGCGTCATGACTCAGAGGCATGCATCTGAATCACAGCATACGCTGCTCCTAGGGTGGTGCAGTTTACACACATCCCTTGTGCATGGCTATGCCTAAAGTCACAATTTAGGCCCTAAATTCCATGTACAATTGTTTGCATACCCACATTTATTTGCAGGCACAAAGTGGGAGCCTGCATCTAAAAATCTGACTTAATTAAAGCTCTTTTTAATACCTAGCCTAAGAAACAGCTCAAGGCAGGTGTTTAGCAATATCATGGTAATCAGCCAGCCATTTATTACAGTTCGTGAAATATATTAATTAAATGTCTCTCTACTCAGTATGCATATGTATGTCTTTGGTTCACCATGTTTAGAATCACTAAGGTTACATGGTGGCATGTGCTGTTCAATTTTGGGAAATAAATCAAAGGACTCAACAGATTATGCTAATGGGGCATGAACTGATCAAGAATTTAGCTATGAAATGTAAGCATCAGCACACCCTAAGTGAAACCTTCCAAGCAAATTTGCACTTGCCTCAAATCCAATTATTCCCTGAAGGCAATTGAGTCATCTGAGTAAATGCAGGTCACTATACCTTGGCCAAACAACAGCTTTGCTATTCTTGTGCCAGAAACATAACTGTTACAAAATGCACTTGAAGTCTCACTGGTAACAAGATGTCAGGTTAAATGAACCAGCTAGTCTGATGTGCTTTGGGTAGGATTCAGTATATTTAGTTAGATGGGGTCAGTGGTCTGCTCAGCTGTTCAGTTCTTCCAGTAGAATTGTAGTATGCAAACGAACTGGAGAATTCAAGGAAAAAGAGGATGAGGAAGTCAGGGACTGGAAGTGAAGAAGGCTTTACCTCCTTGCGATGTTAAAAAACAAAAATCCCACTATTCAACCTTCAGCTGCTCATAGATGAATGTAAGAGAATAATTGAATGTGGAGAAGGGAAATGCAGGGAAGGGGCAAGCCAGTTTCTTTCCTCATTTCAGTTTGCTAATATTAGACACTGTAATGTTAAGCGGAAATGGGCCTAACTCACAATCCAAGATGGGAAATTTCCAGTTCAGATCCTGATCTGAATTACACTGCATAGGTTAGTCCTGTCCTGGTATTAAAGTCACCAGATACTTAGATATTCATAACAAACACTTTATAATGTCCTTGTAGCTCACTTCATTTTACCTAAATGCAGTTTGCCAGGTAATGTCTGAGCTTTTCAAAGGGCAGATGGTGTTACAGTGAGTGAGTCAGTAATTTTGTAAGAGGAAGGATGGTTCAGTGATTAGGACCCTGGGCTTGGGAGACCATGGTTCAGTTCCCTGTTCTTCCACAGACTTCCTGTGTGACCTTGAACAAGAAACCCAATATCTTTGTGCCTCAGAGCCTCGTCTTTAAAATGGGGTTGGGGGGGTAGGGGAGAGAATAGAACTGCACTACCTCATAGGAGTGTTGTGGATAAATATACTAAAATTTGTGAGGTAGTCAGATACTACAATGATGAGGATCACATAATTACCTAAGAAAGAAAGAAAGAACAATCTCTCACTGAATTTCTAAGGAAGTTGGACAACTCTCTTAGACTCCTTTGGGAACCCCAGAAACAGTGTGTTGCATTTTACAAGTTCAGTTCTTTCAGTGTCAGTAGAAATCTTCCTATTGATTTCAGTGAGGACTGGGTTAAAACCCTATTTACATTTATCTCTAATACACTGCTGTGTGTACCATTTCCTTCAATCATTTTTCCTCTACTAAAAAAAAAAAAAAAAAAATCCCCACATTTTTAGCCACAAGTGGTTGTTTTAAGCAAGTACTTAAGTGCTGGATTTAAAAGCTTGAATGCCTCTTCCAGTATGTGTCAAGCATGCATTTTGCATTAATCACTCCTTTATTCTATATGGTGTGTATTTCCTGAGGACATGAATCAGAGAAAAAGAACCTTTGCCTCATCTCCCCTCAAACAAATGAAGAAAGAGAGACTTTCTTTTTCAATGGTGGGTCAGTTTACAAATGTGTCCTTAGCCAGGTGACTCATGCAAACATTGATACATTTCACAGCAATGCAACCACAGATGCTGTTCTAAAGCCAATAGGGAATGCCAGCCAAGGATAAACAGAGGAATGAATGTTCATGCTCTTAACAGAAAGAAGAATAGAAATGTTATCTGCCTCCATTTAGGATCCAACCTGTGATTTCCTGAGCTCTTTCCTGATATTAGTAGGAGTTGAGGATGGCTAGCCCCTCTTGGGATCAGGCCCCTAATGTACTTACTGCACCGGGCCTAACATGTTTGTTTTCACTTGAATCCTAAGGGCAGGAGAACCCTTTATTTTCTGCTTAGAACCCACTCCTAAACCTGATGTGAATGTTGTTGGATTTATATTCTGTTCAGGAGAGACTGTAAGAAAGAAGCAAAGTAAAAATGTCCAGTGAAAAATGGAATTTAAGGAAAGAGGGTAGTGAGTGATGGATAGCAACTTCTCCCGAGATGGTTGAAAAACCAGTTAAACAAACAACACTTTTTATTGTTTTGTCTACATTTCCAAATTTTAGAAAAAATTCATTTTTTTTTTGCCAAATCAATATGTTTCAGTTCTTAAGTTGGAAATCTATTTAAAAATTGTGGATGGAAATTGTCACAGATTTTTTTTTTGGTCAAAATTTGACTTTTGAGAAGAAAAATATTGAGTCAAAAGTGAAAATTTGAGAAATGTCAAATCTCTTTGCTTTCCCCAGAGTTTAGGGATGGAGTTCATTAGTTCTCAGTGCAATTGATTGAGATCACTATATTTGTCTCTAGGGCTATGTCTACACTAGCAAATTAGTTCAAATTAAGGAGCCTTAATTCAAACAAATTTGAACCCTGTCTACACTAGCCTTTGTCTAGTTTGAACTAAAACATTTGCATTTACATTTACAGTGTAAACATGCTAGTTTGAACTAAATAAGTTCAAACTATCCTCACTTTTTTAGTTTGAACTAAAAAGTTAGTTTGAACTAAAAAAAGTGCGGCTGAAAAAACACGCTTAGTTCAAACTAACTTTTGAACTACTTAGTTTGGACGAACCAAGTCTAAACTAAGATTTTAGGTGCAGACATAATCTAGGGTACTCAGGCTTAAAATTGATAGGCAAGGAATCAGAAGTGTGGGTCACATCCTCAGCTTATGTAAACTAATGTAGATCTTTTCAAAGTACTGGTAGAATATCATTTTATTCCAGCTGAGAAACTGGCTCCATGGTTTTGAGAATTGTTTGTATAGAGGCAAACTGATGATGTGCAGTGACTGTTGCTGCCAAAATCAGTGCCCATTCCTGTAAGGTTCTAAACAAATTCTTAGTCAGGTTTTAATTGTATTTTTATTTATTAATGGCCTGAATTCCTCTCTCAGTCTAACATCTCCCAAAGGCATGAGACTCCTATTGGAAGTAACTGAAAATTGGATGCATACTTCTCATCCGAATCTATGGGAATCTCCCTGAGAGGGATGAGGTATACAAAAGAGCAGGAGAAAGAAAGTACAGTAGAACCGCACAGTTATGAACACTAGAGTTATGAACTGACCAGTCAACTGCAAACCTCATTTGGAAGCAGAAGTACACAATCAGACAGCCACAGAAGATGAAAACAAAACAAAAAGCCAGTATTGTACTGTGTTTAAACATAAACTACTAAAAAATAAAGGGAAAGCATCTTTTTTCTTTTGCAAAATAGGTTGTATTAGGTTAATTTTCTGTTAAAAACTTTTGAAGGAACACCCATAGCATTTTGTTCAGAGTTACAAACAGCCTCCATTCCTGACGTGTGGCAGTTGTTCATAACTCTGAGGTCCTACTGTATCTTTGCCCCAATTTTGTATAGGGAGAACTGAGGCCCAGAAATATTAAGGGTGGGATCTTCAAAGGAACCAAAGGGAGTCAGCTGAAATGAAGAGAAAGTTAGAAGCCTAGATTCCTTTGGAAAATCTTGGCTCCAGGGACCTGACCAAGATTACATTGTGAGTCTGTGTTAGAGCTGGATTCAAACTCTTATCTCCTGAGCCCCTGTCCATTGTCTTAATCATAGGACTATACTTCCTCTGTCTATAATTAACCTTTTAAGTGCCTAAAAAGTGCCAGGGAATCTCAAATGACCCTGCAGAACTGACAGGGGCTTTGATTTTTGTCCATCACAGTAATCAAGATGAAGCTCCATTTAGATTCCAAAAGAAAATCTGAATTTGGTGGTTGAGATGTACAGCCACTTCTCTTCCTTATTCCCAGGCAGTTCTTCCTTGCCCTTCCCCTTCCTGCCTCGAAAAAAGGATCTTGCCTAATTCTTTGCACCAAAAAAAGCATATTTCAGGATCAACGTGAAACAATCATACCACTGATCTCTATATTTTAAGGGGAAAACTGAGCTGCAGTAGCTCTGCTTTGACAGGTCTTTAGAGGATTTCAAGGAAGTTACACCCACTTCATTCATGATAATCGGCTGTTTAACGCAGAGCAGCTCAGTGCTATGAATGATCATGGACATGTTTTGGCTTGCGGATCAACTCACAAATACAACGCATCACTCATCAACTACCCAGCGAGGTAAAAATCTGACTTCATTCTTTACATGGACATTAATGAATGTAAGAGTCGTTACAATAAATGTACTTTTAAAAAAATGTAAAATTGCACCCTTTGTTTCTTTAAAGATCCGGAAGAATTTTCCCTCTCCTTATGGAGGATGTGTGAGTCACTGCGGTTGGAAGAGAAATATCAGCCTCTGGAACAAATTTGATGCAACTGAAATCAGGTTGTGGTGGTTTTAGTGTTAGTTCTCAACATGCCAAACTCCAGGATTTCTTAATGAGGGCTGTTAAGAATGGAATGGGATGGATCTGCTAAATGAATTGGTTTCCACTTGGTAAGAAACATGCTGACAGGATCTGGGCCATGCTCTGTGTTCCACGGTCGCTGGGCTCTTCTTGGATGCCAGAAGGGCCCCTAGGGACCATTTCTGCCAACTGTAGGTGAGCATTGCAGTGTGCAGAGTCATCAAGGTAGCTTAATGCTACCTTTTGGCCCATCTCTTATCCCCAAGTCATTCCTGGACCCTAAGGAGTTCGGGAAGAGGGGAGAATCTGTCTCTCTTTATGTGACAGCAATTTGCTTCTGCTTTTTGTTCTAGGCAGGAAGGGATGCAGCAATTTAAATCAAATAAACACTTACAAGTAATTGCTAAAAGCTTGAACTGGGTTCAGACTGAGCCTCTTTTTGGATACGTTTTAAATCAAAAAATGTGGATAACCATTTTCCTTTCCCTGTTTTGTTGCTTCTCTTCTGGCTTTGGGGAAAAAAATTGCTGGAAGTAATATTTAGCTCTTTTTTTCTTCCAAGTGCTTTAAAAAGCATTTGCTATTTTCACCACTTCCCTGTGAAGCAGGGACAGCCATCTGAGAAGCTAGTACACTCCAGCACTGGGTGGTTAAGTGACATGACCGATAAAACAAGAGCTGAGATTAAATGTCTGATCCAAAGACCATCAGAGTCTATTTATCTGTCTTAGGTACTTATAATACATGCAACATATGAGCTGGGTGCACCACAGTCTTTCATGCATTTATTCTCACAACATCCTGGGGAAGATAGGGAGGTGCTATTACCTCATTTTACAGTTGGGAAACTAAGGCATAGGAAGGTTTAGGGTATTTCTTGGTAACAACAACAAAACGCCACTGCCATGAATCTCAGAACGTGGTAAACTGACTTGGGCATGTACTTTGGCTGCAGGGTGAAAAACAGCAGTGTAGCCATTCAGGCTCAGGCTGGAGCACAGGCTCTGAGACCCAGCAATGAGGAGACTCCTGGAGGCAAGCCCCCAGCCACAGCCCAAGTGTTGTCTACACTGGTCCTTTTGAGCCCTCCGGCATGAGCTATGCAAGCCTGAGTCATTTGACCCAGGCACAGGGACTCACTTCCATGTTTGGTTTTTTTCGTTGTCAGTTTGTTTTTCCCTATGTAGATGTAACCTAAATGACTTGCCCAAGGTCAGATGGGAAATCTGTGGCAGACTTGGAAAGATTCCTATCAGCTTTGATGGGCTTTGGATCAGGCTGTGTAACTTGGAATTTCTGGCTCCCAGTGCCAAGTAGTTATAATAATAAAGCTAACTCAGTGAAAAAGCATATTGCAGTAATGAGTCCTACTCATTCTTTTTCATTCTCTAATGCTAATAGAAATATGTATTTGGGGGAATAAACAATAAAGTTTCAGTGAAAACAGTTGGTTTTTGGGTTAGGCTTTTGATATGGTGTGTGTTATGGATGAACAGATGGATGAGTTGTTTTGTGCTAGTGCGAGCAAGGTAACCTGTAAGTGACTGTGTAGAGGATTTGAAAGTGACTTAATTTTGTTATTTACAGTCACTGAAATGCACCAAAGGGTGCAGTTCAGCCCTGCTTTGAGGAACCAGTATGATACCTCTTGTTCACATAAGTCCTCAAAATGGAGCTTAAGAAGAACTCAGGTGGCACATAGACCCGGTGCTAGCCCTGTGAACAGAGAAGACTATTACCCAAAGAAAAAGAAATGGGTAACAACCAATTAGCTTTTAAATTCTTACATTAATTAATCTTTGTTTGGCAGTCTGAGATTAGAGCTAGGCAAAATTTTCATCTGAGACTTTTTTCAGTGAAAAATGAGCTTCAGAAACACTGAAAAGTTTTAACAATTCATGTCAGTTTTGCCAAATTCTTTGGGTTGAATAGAAAACAAACAAAAAAATTTTAAAAAAATGAAAATGACATTTTTAAATTAATCCGGTTTTTGGTTCAAAATTACTTTGTTGAATTATATCTTTCATTTTTCATTAATTTTATTGTAAAAGTTTATAAAATGCTCAAAATCAGAACAAAACATTTTATTCAACTGAAAATAAATTTTAAAAACATTTTGATTCACCAAAAATTCTGAAAAAATTCATTTTCAGTTCAGCAATTAAAAGAAAAACATTCAGAATTGCCATCGAGCTGAAAAATCCATTATTCACACATCTCCTTTTGAAATCCTCTGACAGAACATGCTAAAACAGGAGCTATCAGCCTTTTCAGTACCATCACCCTTTTTTCCATATCAGGATCTCCCAGAGCCACTCTCCCTGCCAGGAGCAGACTCTAGCCAGAATCCTCCTCCAGTTTAGCAATGAGAGAAGAGCAGTTTGGTCATGACACCTGTTTGTAACCTCCAAGATGAGAATTCCAGAGCTAGAGTGAGGCAGAATAGTAGTGTTCTTATGGCTGTTTCACACTGTATTAGACTAATGTCCATCTGTCTTTACAGGACAGTATTTGAAACGATCAAGAAATAGAGAGTATGCCTTTTTTTTCCACTCGGATGTTTAGGGCCAGTAAAACCCCTTATCTTGTTCTACGCTTTCCTGTACTGTGCAGAGAAGAAGCTTGTCTCTATGGTCAGAGGAATCCCTCCCTTGTTTTATCTTTGTTTTGATAACACGAGACCTAATTTAGCAGCAGTGAGGCAGAACATTTGAATTTTGTCATCCATTTCCAAAACTATTGTTTGCTGCTGCTTTTTTTTCTGTTCCTCATTTTAGCTTTACATTTTACAAAAGACAATTTAATTCTATCCTGGTGATTGATTAATATATGCCTTGTGCTTTGAAGAAGGAAAACCTTTATCTAAATATGTATTAAATATTTAGTTTATTTTTACACAGGTATATCTTAATGTATTTACAAGTGTAGTGCGATGAGAAAGTTGTGTGAGGGCTATGATTAAGAGCAATGGGATGAAGTAAAACAGAGGAAAATGTAGGCTGAACATTAAGAAATGTGTCCCAATGATGAGATCTATCTGCTATTATTATTGTTTATTTATTAATTATTTTATTCCAGTGAGAGAAGATGCCCCAAGCACGGTTGTGAAAAGTGGCTAGTAATGTTCAGCACTTCTGATTTTGCCTTGTCTCACTTAAGGGCCTAAAACGGGCTGATTTTCAGGAATGCCAAGAACCCTTCTCAGAAAATTAGGCTCCTCTGATGTATCTCAGGTTGGGCAGTTGGAAATCACTTGTGAAAATGTAGGTCAAGGTGGTTCCTGCTCTAAAGGCCCATGCAATTTAAGGTTCAGTTCAGCTCCCACTGAAGTCAGTTGGACTCTTTCTGATGACTGCAGTCTAATGACACTGGCATCTAATACTCCCTGTAGCTGTTTGAAGGGCATAAAGCTAGTCAGTTATCTATCACCTCAATGGTAATTTGGGCCAGCATCTTCCTGACTTCTCCTGAAATCAATGGAAGTTAGGGACCTAAATACCTCTGAGAATCTGCACTTTTGTCTTCTTTCTAAATATGGATTTCAGGACTGCCTCCCAATCAAGAAAAATTATTCCTTGGGATGGCACAAGCATATAGGTGCTCAGATCTTTCCGTGATGACCAAGATGTAAGGGGACAGTTGTAACTAGAAATACTGGAATGAAGTAGGGAAAGAGGGAAAGCTGGGTTCAATAGCAGGGCTGGTTTTCTGATGGTGAGTTCTGTATTACTTTATGCAGAGACTTGCATTGGGAACTGGATGCTTAATGTATTTTTGGCACACTTTGAAAATTTCACTCTTGGGTTAAAATGCATTGAGTCCAGTGGGGTTCCACAGATGTGAGGCAGAAGTTATTATGAAATTCGCACTGTGCATAAAGCCTCCCAAAGTACCTGTGTACTTAACTATACACAGATTATTTATTGGACTTGCATGACCTTCCTGAATAAAAAATTAATTTTACTCTCAGTCACAATCCAATATCTAAAATGTTTGAGAATCAGCTCTACTATATTATATATAAGCCACTTCTAACTGATGTCTGTGAGTGTGACTGCCATATAAACATTGAGTGTATCACACATGTAGATAATATAAGAAAACAGTCTAACTTTTAACATGTGGGTGGATGTGCACTCTCAGTGCATGTGTGTAACACATATGAAGGCCTAATTCTTCTACTGTTGAAATGTGCAGCAGTATCCCTGTTGATTTCAATAAATACTTATGGAAGGTGCCACGATGAAGCATTTTGCAACCTGGTCAATCTGGTTAATTCTGAAGCTGTGTTATAATTTAAAGCAGCTATTGACTGTTTTAAATTGTGCCAGTGGCTGCACTGGCCACTGGAAGGGCATAAAGCCACCTTTGCCCTCTGACTGCACCTCCTCAAGGCTCAGCACAGAATCTCAGCTTTTGATTGTTGTTGTTCAGATCATGACTATAAGAGTGAGCACTTAGCAGGGTCATGAAGATCAGTGAATAAGCATGAGCAGTTCATGACTGACACTGAAACAAAGCTGACCCTCACCCAAACTGATGTTTCCATGGAGCATGCTTTTCACTGATGGTCTTTGCTTTCAGATTCTCAGGCTACTGCGGGAAAAGTGGATGCAAAATGTAAATGTCCACTGTGCAAAGAACTTACAAACTAGGTGTCTGAAAAGTTACAGTAAAAAAACAACAAGCAGTTGTGTGGCACTTTAAGACTAACAGATTTATTTTTTGCATGAGCTTTCGTGGGAGAAGATCCCACTTCCTCAGATGCTTCGAAGATGGGTGAACTTACAGAA
>ML682025.1:20382172-20491548 GCA_007922195.1 Podocnemis expansa
CTTGTTGTTTTTTTACTGGACTAGACTAACACGGCTATCCCTTTGGAAACTGAAAAGTTACAACCAGCAGGGCTTGTGATGATGAATTACATATATCTTGCAAGAACATAGCTGCTTTGTATTATGTGCTTCCATCCACGAAATACCATAACTATGCTGTCTGTAGTACTCAAAGTTTAAAGTGTTTTGACATATTACAGTATTTTGGAATTAGTTTTAATATAGGGCCTTATTTGCTAGATTTTCTTTTCTACACTAATATTACATTTGTTTTGTTTTAAACAGAAAAAACACACAGTGGTATTTTTCAAGATGCAGGCCTATTTTACTTTAAGGGTGAAGAATAGTAAAGTTTAGCAAAAGCCACAGACCTGCATCTTGATCATAATTTTCATAAAGGTCAGGAGCCAGATCTTAGCTAGTGTAAATGGTAATAATAAGCAGTAACATCACCAAAGTCTTTGGAATACACCAGTGCAAAACATGAAGAATTAAATCTCTATGTATTTGTCTCAAAAACTGACACCCTCAGACAACAAAAATGGCCATGAATATGAGATTAGCAGAGACCTTGGTGATTGCTTTCCTCTGAAGTACAGGACATGGATCACTTGCAGGTTAGAACTAGTGGAAATGTTGGACTTTGAAGTTCTTACACCATGATCCGAGGATGTCAGTAACTCAGCTAGCAGTTGGGGATCTATTACAAGAGTGCGTGGGTGAGGTTTTGCGTCTTCAGTGTGCAGGAGGTATGGCTAGATGATCAGGATGGTTCCTTCTGACCTGAAAGTTTAGGAGTCTATGAGATATGTAGAAGAAAGAAAAATTCATGCAACGTTTTACTATAACCAGTGCAGGGACAACATATCAGCAACATATCCAGCAAGTGGAACGTAATGTGAATGTTTGGCAAGCAGTGTTGCCTCCCTTCTTGGCTGTGCTTAAGAGAAAGCGTTTTTACTTTAAATAGGAAAATGCAACAAGCAGAGTCCAATTATAGATTCCTGCAGTGGGACTCAGTCAATATAGGTTCAATTCCTGGCTCTCCAGTAAACTCCCTGTATGGCCAAATCACTTAATTTCTTTGTGTCTGTTTACCCATTTGTGAAGTCAGACTGATACAGAGGTGTTGTGAGGATATATTCATTAACATTTGTGAATATAAAAATTTTACCCAGATCTCCTGAGTCACAATGGGGTACCTCATCAGAAGGTTGTTTATCACAAGCTAAAGAGGAGACAGTTTTATATTTATGGAAGTCACTTGTTATAATGGTGGCAACTTATTACCAGTTTCATCTTCCATTTGTGTTCCTCCTAACAATCAATTTCATTGCCTCCCATCCCCACCCTGAGCCACCTATATAATAATAAATACTCCAAAATACAAACAATCACTGTGGTGGTGAATCCTTTACTTAACATGCACACCTGCTAGTCTAGTTTCTTTCTGATGTGTTTCAGTGGTGAGAAGAGTGAAGAATATCCCTTGCTCTTAGTGAAGTTCTGCATTGGCGTTGGTTATTTCATCAAATGTCTCTCTTTAAGTGATGCCTCTGCCATCTGTTCCGCCTGCTAATTACAAATTCAAAACAAATGTAACTCACATCTGTTTCATTTAAAATAAGGGAGACTGCAGCGACTGAATTGTTCCTTATTTGCTTCTTTGTTTCCCATTTCAGGCCAACTCCTGCTTGCCCTTCCAGTTTGCAGTATGAGGGACTGCCACAGTATGTTAGAGCAGTGAGATCCACCTACCCTGTAACTTGTTTCCAACAGTGGCCTGTATCATCTGCTTCAGAAGAAGAAGCAAGACACGCTGCAGTGAGTATTTATTTGGGTTTTGTAGGGGACATTTTTCCCATTTTCAGAAAGATGGACAGTATGACCTAATGGCTCAGTTATGAGGTCCTAGTTCTAATCTCACTTACAGGGTGAGGATCAGGAGTAACTCCATTGAAGTCAGTGGGAAAACCCTACTGTAAAGTCTGTGTAAGATCAGACCCAGTTCCTAGGTCAGTTCCATCTCTGTTTCTGTGGACTAAGGCAGGTTTTGTAGTGAGTCTTCTACAGTAGCCATGGCAGCTGCTATAGCAGGGTAGTAGGTAGAAGGGCTGCTGTTTTGTCCAGCAGCGGAAGAAATTAATGTTCCTGCTTTCCAATTAGGAGCTTAAAGGCTTTTCTCCTTGGAGTGGTCCGTCACCAGTAGATGAGCCATCCCTTTTCTCCTGTGAGTCTGCAGTTGCCATGCTGCAAGAAGCACAAAAGACCACCCCTTTACATAGGCTCTGCCTGTCCAAAGTATGAACATCAGCAAAGCTGTTTCCGGGTCAGTTTCCACCAACACTAATTCATGAGATTTGTTCTTTCGTATGTTTGTAAAGTTGGTATGTAGATTGTTGAGCCATCTCACTGTTCATCATCAAGAGTAGCAAGGTGTTGTAGTCCACCCTCCAATTTTCTGATTAGGCACTCTTTCGCAACATGTTTGACCATCCCAGGTTGCAAGGAGTAGGTGTAAATTAAGACTTCTGAAGTTCCTCAACATGCCTGTGTCTCTATCCCAGAGCTACTGTTTTTCTGCAAGGGCAGCTGTCAGCCTTGATACTCCATTGGTCATCCAAAACTGGCACTGACCTGGCAGCGTTAGCCAAGAATGCGTGTTGCAAAAGGATGTCATGAAGTCAGCTGTGGAAGGTCAACATGGAATGCAGGTGTAGGACTTTTTTTCTGGAAGTGGGCAGCTTCCAGTGGGTAATGTGAGTTGCTTTTACATCTGTGGGAACTTCTGTCAACCTTGTGTGCAGCAGGTTGTTTTCATCCATCATAGTCCTCCCTGCAGTTTTAAGGGTGGAGGCATCTATTTAAAATTTTGGAGATCAGGTAAGCCAACACATATAAATTAGATGCTAATGGTATTGGATTAAGGCAGCCACTACTGACATGGGTAATGATATTCAGCTCAGAATCAATAAGATGAATATGCTGACTTCTGCACAGCATTTCTCTGGAGTGAATGCTGTCATCAGGACTAGGATTCAAGGGACATTTGCCTGTGCTCCCCAGAAGGTTTCTGGTAGATTCTAGATCAAGGCAGTGCAGGAGGTGATGATATTCTTGTTGTTGTTATTCTTAAATG
The DNA here is from genome assembly GCA_007922195.1 of Podocnemis expansa. Lineage (NCBI taxonomy): Eukaryota > Metazoa > Chordata > Testudines > Podocnemididae > Podocnemis > Podocnemis expansa. Next base: position 20,385,312 of record ML682025.1, read on the forward strand.
TTCTAAATGGGACTGGTATGTCTCACTATGGATGAGTGTGACTACTTTGAGTCTTAAATAGGTGGCGATTTGCTGGAATGGAAATGGGTGGTCCTCCATGCAGACTGTCAAGCACTGAGTGGCCAGGGCCTGTTCAGATGGAAGGTTGCGGTCATATCTTAGTCATAGGACTAGTTTTCACCGATGGTGGCAAAATCACTGCCATCAAATTAACCTTGCCAATTGACTGGCTGGGTCTGTGAAGACCCGCTCAGTCGATCAGGAAACTGATCTGTTAAGACCCTCCCAGCAACTGGAGTAGCACTTTCCAGAGGGGTAGCCATGTTAGTCCGTGTACAGCAAAAACAACGAGAGTCCTGTGGCACCTTAGACACTAACAGATTTCTTCAGGCATAAGCTTTCGTGGGCTCCAACCCACTTTGTTAGATGCAAGAGAGCACTGAGTCGTAAGGAGGCCCCTCCCTTTGACTCAGCACAGTGGACACGCCTGGTGTAGGGCAGTCAAATTGAGATGTACAAGTTATTTTAAGTAACTTGCAAATATCCAGTCGACTGTTGCCAAAAATGGTGGGCAGTGGAGACCTGCCCTGACTTAACTAAGTCTCCACTTATGAAGGTGAGTGGCCAGAGCATTCGTGTCCTGGGTGAGTGACCCCTTGCAATCATGAATTTAGCTTGCTGCATCACTGAAGAACAGGTGATTTAGTCCTTTTTTTAAAGCAGCTCCTTATCTTGAGACCTGTCACCCTCATTTGTTTCACTCTTGGTACCTCCAATCTCTCTTCTATTATAATTCCAAAAGCAGACATAGAAATGACCCTGAGATTTTTCGTCTCCTAAAAGTAAATGTAGTTTTTAGAAACGTGTCAGCTTTGCCTCTGTGCTCCCTGCTTTTGTACAGAATATGTAGGCACATGTCTCTTTATCCCCCAGCCATCACTCTCCCAACCAGAATCAATGCATTCCTGTTAACATTCGTTTCAGGGTGAAAAGGAAGGGGGTTGTTATTTTTACACTTATCAAAAGAAACTTTCAAGTCAGTAGAGCATTTTTCCTGTTCATTTTAAAGCTATATGGAATCTTGCCTTCTTTTCTAAGAACTTTAGAAATCCTGTTCACTATTTTTTAATAAGACTTTTTTTCAAGTATTAGAGCAATGGTCTTGATAGTCAGTTCTGTACCTATGCATAGGTGGTTGTGAAGGAGAAAATGTTTTGGTTTTTAAAGATCACACTTGAAATACGTATGTCTTCAGATTCAGATCTCAAGAGGCTGACTTAGCCCTTCATCCGCCTGGGGCAGATACATTGAGTGCTATGCATTTTATGGTTTGTGAGACTTTCAGATGAGACTTTAAAAATGAGACATTAGGGCTCCTGGTCCTAGAAACACAGGTCCTAAGCCCTCCCTAACTTTGTGCCAACCTGATCCTAATCCAATCGAGACTTTGAATTTGAGATCATTCCTGTTACAAAACAAAGTTGCAGGACACTTGTCATAAGAGTAGAAGCTTTCTGTCAGTATGTAGTTCTTGAGAATGATCTTATGATTAAAGCGTTATACTGAAACTAGGAGATCTGGGATACATTCCTGGCTCTGTTACACGCTTCCTATGGACCATCTGAAAGTTGCTTATTCTTTCTGTGGTTCCATTTGTAAAACATGATGTTATTAACTCACATGAATTTGTCTTGAGTCTCACAATGTTTAAAGCCTCAGCTCCTGGACTCATGTTGTTATGTAAGAATCTCAGCTTGCATATACAAAAAATTGTAAACTTTATAGCCCTTATGGTTGTGGGAAAAGGCTTGGAAATATGACACCTAAAGGCTAAGAAAACGAGGAGACAAATAAAAAGGAACCAGTGTTGTTATTTGTTTTAGAAATAATGAATCTCATGATTTTGAGGGGACTGAGTCACGTTTTTTTGTTTTGTTTTGTTTTGTTTAATTTTGCAAGACTGTCAATACTATGAAGTAAAGCTCAGGTACAATTTTTCCCTTGCTTTCATTAATGTTAATGGAATGTCCATGCATAATAATGGATCCATGACAATAAGATTGCTCTCAGAGGCACTTATTTTAAGTTGGATGTTCTGCGTAATAGGTTTCCCTTAAGTCAGTTCCCGTGTTGGTATCACCTGCTTTAGTGTAGAAAGAATGTGTTATATGTCAGACCCTAACCAAGTGACAGGACTTGCGCATGTTGTGGGTGCAACCTTTTGATGCGTGAGCTGAACACTGCTACTGGCAGTGAGGGAATAAAACAGCTACTGGGGGTCAGTTTTACTGGCTACCTATGTATTTGTACCACCATATGTACTAGTTTTAGATAATTTTACATAGATGTAAAGAGCCAGGTGTATTAATTTTAGATTATTTTTGTGGTGCAGTAGCAGGAACTCAGGAATGTGATGGTATTTTAGTAAACATGATTTTTCTACATTATTTGAATCTAATTTTTTTTATACTATCAGATGCCTATCTGTCTGTCTGTCTCTCTCTCTCTCTATCAGATCACTCATAGAAGGTTATTTTTATGTAGTTGCAATGAATGGGTGGCCGGAAGAATGAGCTTTGCATTCTTTTTGCATTACCCCTCATGTAGGTGTGCACATATATCATCCCGTAAGGCATGTTGCAGGCAGTGGCAGCTCTAGATCTAGGTGGGGATCTGGAACTTGCCCATAACTCTACATGGACTCATTATGAGCTGAGCGCCTTCAACTCCCATTGACTTTAATGGGATCCGATGGAGCTAAGCACCTTTTGGAAGCACCTGGCACCTTGTAGAATCAGGCTCTGTAATGAAAAGAACTGTCCGAAGAACCCCTTAATGCTCTCCTTTGTATCTCAGGCTATTCACTTAAATCTTGCCATTGATGCTAGCCTGCACTACACAGCTTATGGCACCAATGTAGTTCTCCTTACATTGATATTTAGTGTAGGAGCTAGTGTGTTAAATAAGGAGCTATGAATAGTGAATACAGTTGGGATCATAGAAGTTAGACTGGATGGGAAATAATCGTTTTTTTTTTTCATGTCCGTCTCTGGGTCACTACATGATTGTTTGACCATCAGCAAGCTGTTTCTTGATATTTAGCCTAAAATTTCCTCTACTGTATTTCATCTCATTACTCCTAATTACAACCAAGCATTAGGGATGAAAGGCAGTTGATTTTACTCACATCTGTTGAGGTGAGACTGCAACTCCTTGGGTGGAATTATTTGTTTGAAACTAGGGCAGGTATGATGCCACAAACCCACCCCATGAACATCCATGTCTTCTAATTCTTCCAGTTTTCTGCATCCCAAGCCCAGTGCAGTCCTGGGCTCAGCATAATTTAGAGCAATGTAGCAATTCATGCTTTAGTCTACTCTTGGCGCAGCAATACCTATACATTAGGTATTAAGTATTATGAAATAGGGCAGTACATCAAGTTACAATCTAGCAGCCCATCAAAAAAGAGAGTCCTGTGGCACCTTAAAGACTAACAGATTTCTTCAGACATAAGCTTCCATGGGATCCAACCCACTTTATCAGATGCCTCTTCTTGCATCTGACAGAGTGGGTTGGAGCCCACAAAAGCTTGTGCCCAAGGAAATCTGTTAGTCTTTAAGGTGCCACAGGACTCGTTGTTTTTGCTGTACACAAACTACCACAGCTACCCCCCTGGAAATAGTCATGTTCAGTGGTGTTCAAACTTTTTTCCCTCAGGACCCGGTTCAAAAAAAATCATTTACACCCGTGGCCCAACAATTACATCTTTGAGCAATACATTCCTGTCTTTTGGCAGTGGCAGCAGGGGGTGCCGTGACCAGTGCCTGAGGGTCTGCGATCCAGTACTGGTTCCCAGCGCGTGGTTTGAAAACTACTGTTCTAGTCCATAGTGTCTGGAATCTGGCCACTCTTCATCAGGAGCATAAAGTGTACACATCCCATCGCCAGTCCATCCAGTCATCTGCCTTGAAACTTGGCTTGAAAGCATACAATAATTATATGTGTCTCATAAACTGGACTGGAATTGGCTGCTTCATGCTTGGTCTCCCGCTGCACATAGTGTTTCATGGTCGCATCATGACATTTGCGTCCCATTCAAGTAGAATTTTATAATGTTCCTACAGCATTAACCAGTAATGCACATATATTTTGCCTGGCATGCCTAGTCAGAGTTGTGCAGCTCTTATTTTGCTGTTCATCACTTAGGTACTCTGGTGATGGACATGACAGGAAAAAACTTAAGCCACTCCTGTGCGTTAGCCACATCAAAGCAATGTGCTATTTTAGCAGAACAGCAAAACAAGAGGTGCACTCAAAGAAAGCGAACTGGGCTCCATCCACATCACATCAGACAAAGCTCTGAGCCAATCAGAGCCTCCCTGTCGTCAGACTCTTCTAGTTCTGACCTCAGGTGACGACTTACACGAAATTACTGCATCCCATTAAGACAGCACATGCTAAATATCTGGGTAAATACTCCCAGATGCCAATAGTTTGATGCCAGTGTGTAAGGAATAGTTCAACATTTCCTTGCTTTCTGCTCCATTTTAGAGCATGGTTCTTTGATTGTTGTTTCTGGTGGAGGCAGGGAGCCCATATTTTAACAGCTTTTCTAGATAATCGGGAGCTAAATACAATGCCGGGAATGTGGGCTATTTCCCTATCTCTAATGGGGAGTCATCCTCCATCCTTGGATACTTGCAAACCATCTTTACTGCTGTATGGCTTTTATCCATGACTAACAAATGTGTTTCTGTTTCTGCTGTTGGAACGCAGCAGCTTGCTCCAAATGGCAGGTATTATCCAAAAACTTTGCCCAAAGGGAGGTTATCTTCGGATCCCTTGGGAGGGTTTTAGCTCCTCATCTTCATATTACACACACGTTCCTAATGATACATGTAATGATGATAAAATATATGTATGACTGCAAAGAATAACATTAAAAATAATAATATACCTCTCACTAGATTCTCTAAAAGGAAGTCTTAAACATCTGCTTCCCTCTAGTTGGGTAGAAACAGCTGCTTTGAGGCCTTGAGAATGAATAGAGTGACTTTTAAAAGTTCTGGTTTAGCTCACAACCAAAACGAAAACATGGTCTTGGCTCAATCACACCATGGATTAAAACTCATTGACCCTTTTGAAAACATAACGTAGAAGGGATACAGAATTCAGAGGGTATGTGTTTTTTCTGAAGTGCCTACTCTGATGATTCTCTAACGTCATATGGGCCTCCAGGCACTTTTGGAATACAGTAATTATTAAATCTCCTTTCTTGTCAGTTGGATGGAGATCATGCAGTTTAGAAAGGAAACTAAAGGCTGAGTTAACTAAATATATTCAGGGGTTAAAATGCTCTGCCAGCATGCAGGCAGTCTGTCTTTCTGGATCCTAGTACAAACCACATTGAAGTCCATGGACCCTTAATTAGGCCTTTGCTGCTTTCACTGACCTGTGGAGGAGGAGGTGACTGTGAGATGTTCAGAACAAGGGGTTATGGAACTAGGCAGCCTGGAAGAAATTGAGGGGAAGGCATTACTAGCTGGAGGATTTTAGTTGTATACTATATGAGTGATGCAATGAGAATCCTAGTTCTAGTGAACAAATATTCAGTATGTTAGAGAAACCACCATCATAACTTATTGGCCTGAGGTCATTAAATAAATGTACAGGAAAATTAACTGCCTTATTTTCCTAAGGTCCTTTGTGATTCAGGTTGGGACTCATTAGGAGAGTTGCACAGGAGAAGCTGCTACTGCCCAGGTTGTGATCATCTATGGATAAATTGAAAACAGTTCTCTGTAGTGATCAGTCTGTCACATTTTGGGACTGGGAAATATACATGACAATTTAATATTGCTCTAAAAATTAAGGTTGAAAAATCTGGTTTGAAGAAAACAATGCTTGCTTGAACCTCCATTTGTTGCTTGAATTAGATTGGATTCAGACATTTTTGAAGTTCACACAAGCCTGTCTAAGATCCAGTTCAGCAGTTTCTACAACTGAAATTAACAGGAGATGCCCAATTCTCAATGTTGCTGGGAACAAATTCTGACCAAAGCCAAAGCTGAGGATGTGGGGGTCTCAGTCCTCACACTGAGCCCACAAGCAGCAGGCCTTGAATGTCCTGCAGTCAGAATACTGGGGTATAGACAATAGATAGTCCATTTCTCCCTTCATAATAAGAAGGTAGCAACTCTTCTCCATGATGAATGTATACTATTATACCTCTTTTTGTAAGTGGCAAAAATGAGGCCCAGAGGGTCTGTGTACACAGTAGTTAAGCACCTGTGCCTAACCCCAGTCAGTTGGTTTGGGTTCACAGGGAATTGGCTGCAAAAATGCTGTGTAGATGTTCAAGACTGAGCTGGGGCCCAGGCTTGAGGGCCCTACCTAACAAAAAGGGTCCCAGGGTCCAGGGTCTGGTATGATCCTGAAGGTTCAGCTTGCAACTCTTATCCCTACGGCCCAAGCCAGCTGATCCAGACTAACTGAGCAATGCTGTAGGCCTTTTATTTCAATGTAGATGTATCCAAAGAGGTTAAATGACTTACCCAGAGTCAAATGACCTATTAACAGCAGAACTGGGAATGGAAGCGACTTCTTTTAACTCTCATCTTCTAAGATATTGACTGGACTGCTTCATTGTGACCACATGTCCCCTGTCACAGCTTTGGAATCTTGTTCTTGGCATTATTACCCCCTCTGTCACACAGGCAGAAAGTAATCTGCTTAAGACTCAGTTTGTCTGCCTCAGAATGACTAAGGGTCAAGCCACCCTGTAGGGGTAGAAACGTGGCTATGGGAAGATTTGGTTTTTCAGAGCTGTACCATGTATCTCTAAGCCCCCCCCCCCCCAGCTCATTCTAGGTATGTGACCCAAACACAGGTTCATGCCAAAACATATTCATGTTTCTTCATCTTTCCAGGGTTTTAAAAGTGACATCGTGATTACTTCAGTAAATGAGCACTGACCTGTAAATTGTCCCATATGCAAAATCCTGCATACAAATAGAGCTGGCTGTGATTTTTTTTTTTTTAATGAAATACTTTTTGTCAGAAAATGTCGATTTATCAGAACCAAAACTATTTGCAGGGAAAGGTTAGTTTTGACTAATTTCCTATTTCAATACAAAAATGGGAAAACTAGTTTAAATTTGTTGAAACATCCTGTTGCAACATTTTCTACAAGAGAAAACGTAGTTCTTGAACTTTTCATTTCAAAATTGTAATTAATTGATGTTAAAAAGCTAAAAATAAAAAGATCTAAATTGAAATGGAATGTAGTTGCAGCTGTGTGAATCCTAGGATATTAGAGAGACAAGGTAGGTGAGTTTGTATCTTTTATTTTGTGGGTTGAGAGCTTCTCTCTCCCACCAGTTGAAGTTGGATCAGTAGAAGATACTACCCTTGGCCACCTTGACTCTCCAAAAAGAACATCCTAGATTTATAAGAAATATTCTCATTGATCCACTCTGAAATTTATGGAGGGCATTTTTGGTTGAGATTTTGACTTTAAATCCTGATTTGAGGCTGGAAAAATTTTCATCTTGTCAAAACTCCTCACAAGACAGGAAAAACTTTTCTACCCAGCTCTGCAAGTGAGCCACCCTCTCAGAAGAGGGAAATGCTGACTGTGTGTAACCATGGAACACTCTAACAGGTTGGAAAATGACTTTGGGTGCCTTTGGGATGGATTCTTATTTTTAGTTTGTCCTGCTAACAGCTACCTTTTAAATCAAATGTTTTAACTCATTCATTTGATGTTTTGTTTCAGGCACTTGGTACCAAACCAAAGCTCAGCAATCAGGTGAGTCAAATGTTGTTCTTTCTTGCACAGTTTATTGACATTAATTAAAGGGCTGAGATTATAAAATCATGGATCTGGGTCCCTGTGAATTTTGGGAAAACTGGTTCAAAATTCTTGAATCCTGTTCTGGGTCTGGGCTCTATCTACAACTGCCCAAGAGAATATTTGGAGCCAAAAACCCCTTGCCTCCAAAACTTTTGGAAAGGTTTCAAAATTCATATCCTGTTTTGTAGCTCAGGTCCATCTCTAATGATGCTTCGTAACCTCCCAAACTCCCCCCACCACACACACACTATTTGCACTATTGTGATTTGACTTGACTACTCAGTATCTTCCGAAGTACAGAAATGTTAGTTGAAATATTTACTTCCCATGTTTTTTAAACACCGTAGAATCTACATAGTGTTTCTCATTCAGACATTCCAAAATGCTTTGTAAAAGTGAATGAGGATTTTATCCCTATTTTACAGATGAGTACACTGATACACGAGAGGGGCTAAAAGCAACTTGCTCAGAGTTACACACTGAGTCCATTGCAGAACTGGGAATGGGACCTAGGACTCCCTGACTCCCATTCCAGTGTGGAACAAGGACCCAGCTTTCTAAGTCATAATTTTAGACAGGGCATCATAACTCTTTTTGTCAATCTGTGCAACCATTAGTTGAACAGCATTTTTAAGTATGCCCTTTGGTCTTTCACTCTGTGGGCTGTCCATGATGTGCCATCACTCACTTGGTTTTAAAACCGCCTCTTGGAATGCGCACTATGACATTTGGCTCATTGATTGTATGTGAATCTTTTCCACTTATAGAATGAAGCCCTTGTGGTGCATAGAACTGGGAAGAAGGTAAACTGGCACTGAACTGATACGCCAAGCACTTTGGTGGAAGTTTATTTCTGTGCATGGCTGAAATTAGAAAATTCCAGTAAAGTAATTCTGGGAGTCCAAGGTACCTTTTTGCCCAACAATACCCTGAGTCTCTCTGTCCTCCTTTTATGCTCTCTCTTCCCCCATTCCAGCACAATAATCAAAACTCACAGTGTGAAAACCAGTGTCCTCACTAGCCATCAGGCTGCACAGCAAGGTGCCAAATTTAGAAGTGACCACAGGATTGTGGGCCCACTGCTTGGCTCTGACTTTTGCTTGTCCCTGAAGTTGATTCTAGCTCTTTGTTCAGTGTATGGAACACCCATTGCTGTGACAATGAAGCTTTCATACAGAATGAGAAGATGTGCACATCAGAGAGTTTCTCTTTGTGCCCAGTTAAGCCCTATCTCCCAGTTGCATGAATGTGGGCATTAATGCTATATCTACATTAGAAAGCTTAGTTCAGATTTTCTTAGTCTGAACTAAGAAATTCTAGGTTAGTTCGGACTAACTGCGGCTTTTTAGTTCGAACTAGCTGCGCTTTTTAGTTTGAACTAAAAAACGCAGCTAGTTTGAACTAAAAATTAGTTTGAACTAGAAAATGCAGTTATTTCAAAATAACTGCTTAGTTCAAACTTTTTGAGTTTGAACTAAGGCATCTACATCAACCTAGTTCGAACTAAGTGCTAAGTTTGAAATAACCATTCAAACTAACGGGTTCAAACTAAGCTTTGCTTAGTTCGAACTAAAACGTGTTTCAGTTTGAAGTAGGCAAAGTCTAGTGTAGATCCAGACCAAATTAGTCTGGACTAAGCTTGCATAGTCCCAACTAGTTTGCTAGTGTAGACATAGCCAAAAAAGCAGTGGTCCTGCTGTAGCTTGTTTACATTACATGTTTGCAGGAGGAAGGCAGCATTAAGATCAATGCTTTGATGGGTGAGTGGCTTTCTCCATGGCAGTGCAGAGCAAGAGCATACAGGGCCTAAGGGGGAAGCAGGAGAGTCTGATGGCTCTGGTTGGATCTGTTGACTGCACAGAGGAAGGGTGTAGCCTTCTGTGTCATCTACTACTGCCTAGAGGCTTCAGCTGCAAGTCTAAGAGATATATGGCTGCCCTTCTCCTAGTCTGCAAACATGGGTGGGAGTTTTTAGCCTGCTTCAGAAATTATAGATACTCAAGAGGGATGAGACTTGAGCACTATATGCATGTTGGGCATCCATGTCTTTTCAGGATGGGAGGCATCATGATCCAGTGGCTGCTACACTGAAATGAGAGTCAGGATTCCTGGGTTCAGTTCCCAGCTCTGGCAATGACTCATTCTGTGACCATGAACAAATCTCTCCCTGACTCAAATTAGACTGGTATGAATCAGAGATAATAATCCCCCAAAGAGCGCTTTGAGTTCCTCAGATGCAAAATACAAGTGTTGAATATTCTGCTAAATATGATTATTAATCACAGCTTTCTGAAATTTTGTGTAGCTGTGGGTTAATAACAGGGGGATGTACAGTACCCTACAAGCAGACTTGGTAATTAAAGAGAATTTCATAGAATTAGGGTTTTCCTGCCCATGCAGCTTATGGTACCCTGCACCAAATACTCAGGGTAGGTTTCCAGAACCTTAGTGATGGTGAGGTGGGGGGGGGGAGGATTCTCAGGGATCAAAAACTGAGCCTTGTAAAACATTGAGCCCTGCTAAACATATGTGATACAATGGTAACAATCCATCCATCCATCTGCAAAAAAGCATTTTTGAATTCCTAAACTGACAATCAAGACATCATTAATAATTTTTAATAATCAATGTATTGGATACACTCATGCAACTGAAAGAAAATGTTAATGTCACCCAAACCTAGTGTCAACACGTGCTAGCGAATGTTTAAGGTATATGACGGTCAGGGGGGAGGACTGGTTTGTGTGGCAGGAAAAACAGTTCCCCTACAGTGCCCCATTCACGACTGTCTCCATTTATTATTTATGAACATTCTTTTCTCTTTTAAAATAGCATAAAATGCATTTGTTAAAAATACAGTTTCTGAATCTGCACATGAGGAAAGAAAAATGATTGTTAAATACGTATGTTACGACCCCACTGAGCTAGAGGAATGCATTACTTTGTGGTGCAGATCATCTGGTGGCATGGACTGGGTCTGACATTGTTGGATCTGGCAGGGATTCAGACACCTCAGACATCTGCCAGGGGACGTGGGATTTTGTTATAAGGAGTGGGAGAGAGAGAGAGACACACACACACACACACACACACACACACACAAGAAAGCTAAAGGAAGCTTGCAGATTTCTACATACACCCATAGAATTCTTCCTCTTTAAAATTCCCTTACTAAGCTTGGGTTCTATATTTTTATATTCAGAATGAAGTTTCCCACCCCACCCCACCCCACCCCCCACCCATCACCAGCCTCTCTCCCTTTAACTTGTTAAGTTTGAAAGATGATATATACACACGGTTTGCTCTGCCAGTCAGCCTGTTTAAGTCTAAGATTAATGCAGTGGATTGGTGCAGTGGTGTCGCAGTGGTGCGTGATCAGAATACAAGATGGAATATAGGAGGAAAAGGCCAAGAAATGTGCCTGCGTTCTGAGTTTACACAAGTCTCCCTAGCAACTTGTCTGAATTATTTTTTTAATGGTGTGTGTGTGCGCGCGCGCACGTGCGTGCACGCCTGCCCCAGTTCACTGGTGAATAAACTGTTCCTCCAGTTTTTAAATACCCTCATTTTTCCTCGCCCTTCTCCTTTTATTAAATTAATCATTTAAAATTGGTTGCATGACTTTTTTTCTTTTTCTTTTTTTATTTTGGGTTTTTTTTTTTTGGAGGGGATGGTTCTGGGAGGGGGCAAAAGCAGCAGAGTGGGTGCCTTGATAGTTTTCATTGTGACTTCTGGAGAGTTGGTCTCTTTCCAGTTGTTCACATTTCAGCATGTGGAATTATTGTGCTTTCTCCTGATTTTGCCACAGAATTGGCAGTAGCCAGACACTGAAACATATTTGGGTTTGATTTGATTTTTATTCCTGTATTTCAGAGCAGAATTTGTAAAACAAAAGAAAATTATGATAAGATTGTCCCCTGCACCCTCCCATTGTTCCCCTCTCCCTCCCCAAATAAATTTTTGTAGTTGACTACTGAAGAATAACCCCCCCAATAGGAGGGAGTGGCCTTTTAGTGATCAAGGTATGTTGGATTTTTTTTTTTAAAAAAAGTTGCGTGTTACTATGTTAATAGCATGAGGAAGAGACAGGGCATGGGGAGATGGGATGAATGACTTATCCTAGAAATGCTATACCTTGAAATAACTCAAGGGAAAATAGTTGTTGCCTCACTTGAGCTGCTTTCAAAATCTTTCTGTGTGCTTAAAAAAAAAAAGCTTTCCATAGAGAGGAAAAAAAGGAAACCAAGCCAAAAAAAATTTTGAAGGCTTGATCTTGGCTTCTGTACAAACAGATGTTGCCTGTCATTCCGTTGTTAAGCAGGCACCAGATTGGAGCAAGCAGCAGTTTAGGAGGAAGTGCAGCGGAGTTTGGAAAGTGGGAGGGAAGTATATGTATCTATTATTTTTTCTGTTCTGCACATACATATTTTTCCCCCGGAATTGATTTTATTTACAAGTATATTTTATTTTATTTTATGTTTATTTTTGAGTGGGCAAAACAAACCCAAAACAAAACGGAAAAGCACTAGCAACTCTCACCCAAATTTTAGCAAATCAGCTTTTTTTTTTTTCCACGTAGGTGAACATGTATAGAAAAGGGGGTTCTGTTGGAAAATGCTTAAGGCATTCTCGGTAAGTGAATATTTACAATGGATTAGGTCAGGATTCTGTCGTGGCTTTTTTTTTTCACTTTTCTTTTTTCCTGCTGCAAACCCCGTTGCTGATGGGTTTGCTGCCAAGTACTCTCTGTAAGTATAATTGTGAAGGTTGAAGGCCTTTTTGTCGCCTTTCCAAGTTTTAGCAACATTGTAAGAACAAGAATCACATTGTTTATACAGTAGAAAGTTCTAATGAAACATGGATGCTCTCCATATTGTCGCTCTTTTGTGTATTGCATGTGCTTGCAAATTTAATTCCCCTGTTTTTATGCTTTTTTCTTTTTTTATTCCCCTTCTTTTTATTTTCCGCTTTCTAATCTAACAGTGGCATGCTCAAGAGGAAACATGGGGGTTTAAACCGAAAGAGTTAAAGGTTTTTTGGCACAAGAGCAGCAGTTTAGCAACAGATCAGTTCATTTAAATGAAAGAAATCACAGACCAAGCCATCTGATTTTGAAATTTTTCATCTTATGCTTCCACTTTAGAACAAAGCTTCCATTTTCTTTCCCCCCATTAATCCTCTCTGCTTCTATTTAACTCTGTTGCTTTTCCTAGGAACTTTAAGCTGTCAGTAAATTTTTTCCTTTAAAAATATAAATATATCTGTATGTCGGTGTCTTCATTTGGCATTGTACATGCTGCACTTACCGCTGCTGTAGATCATCTCCCGTACACTTCAGACCATCCAACGACTTGTTACAAGGGCAGAGCTTTTTTTCTTCATTCCAGTTTATATTTGGAAATAGTTCATTTTTGCATTATCTAACTTTCCAACTAGCTGCCACCCATGTACTCTGTAAAATATCAGCTTGCACCTATCAATTGCTGTACACCTCCTGGATACATACATCTTTGTGTAGATATGTCTGTAACTCAAGAGGTAATACCTGAGAAATTATTTCAAGGTGAACAATATCTGCATATACAGATCTATTTTATATATACTTATTCTATATCTCCCCAATACTATATCTGTTTATACCCAGATCTATTTATATACATACTATCTATTTCTGTGTGTGTGCACATACCCACACAAACAGGAAGGTTGTATCATTCAATAACTAAGTATTGTATATTCAGCATATTCCATTGTGTCATTTCTTTTATGACTATTTAAAGCCTCAAAAGAATCAAAAGCAATTTTTTCTTCGTAGTTCAGGTAGCTTGCAAATCCAAGGTTATTGTTGTTGTTGGTGGTGCTGCTGCTGCTGCTGCTGCTGCTATGCTAAGTAAAATAAATTTAAAACAAACATTTGGGGTGGGAAGTTATTTTGTTTGTTACCTTATTCGGGTTACACAACCTTGCTTGAAAATAGGGTAATTTAGCTCACAGTAAACAAATGCATTCAGTGAAAGAATATGCTGCCCTGCGTTGAATTTTGATGGAGGACTCCACACTGGGATGCCGAGTCTTTTCACAGCGGCACTGCATCAAAAAAAGAGCCGTGATGCTTGATGCATGGGCCAGGGCAAACGCCTATCACCAAAAGCAATGTAAGGGTGAGGATGGGGGACCCTTTTTTTGTTAGGCTTAGAAAAAGAAGAAGAAGAAAAAAACCCTAACCCTAAGTGAAGCTTAAAGTGAAAAGAAAGATGGGAGCAAGAAAGTAGACAAAAAAAATACAAGTAGACCCCTCCCCCCGCTCCCTCCCCAGTCCTTACATGACTATGGTGGATCACAAATTTGGACATTTTATTGCCTCTTGTTCTTTAACTACTGGTCCCAGCTGTTATGTACGAGAACACCAGGGTGTGGTGCACAAGGAGCGTCCCCAAAATACCGGCAATATTTCTGCGGTGTCGTGGTTACATCACAGCGCGCTCCTTCCCGGTCTTGCTTCTTGTGCAAAATCCAAATAATTTTTTTCCTGTTAGCAGCTGTGCATGGTTTTAAGTCAGTCTTTTACACTGGGGAAGGAACAATAAAATGAAAGGCAAATCCGGCATCTTAAAACTTGGCAAATGAAAGCAGCTTGGAATGGCAGCCAAGAATCGTGCTGTGGTGCAAAAAGAATAGCATCCATGAAACCACCGCAATCAGGGGTTTCTCGTCTTTTAACAATCCCATCGGCAGAGAGAAATAATTGTTCCTAGAAACAGTGTTAGAGTCAAAAAATTAAAATGGTTGCTTGGTGAATCTACTCAGATGCAGGTAATGATACTCCTATTTGAATCTGATTGACTAAACTTTAATTGTATGTGGATCTGTGTATGATAACTAATCCATTTATTACATTGATGCATCTAACTAACTGCCTAGGAATGTATTTGCTGTTGTAACCTCTGTATTTTCTTTACTTTTATTCATTGCTTCAGTACATTAGAATTATCAAACTTCTTAGTGTTTTATGTGCTACAAGAAATGTATTTTATTTCCAGATACTTAACTCTTTATGTGGAGGGCGAATAGAGCGAAAGTATAGCGTTGACATAATCTTTTATTTTGAACAACCAATCTTACTTTTAGGATCTCATCTCTCTCTTTCAGGTTCTGTGCTCCTAGAATTTAGAGCTTTGTGTACAAAGGCAGAATCAGACTATTGAAAAATATCACCAAAATATCTGTAAATGTTTTGTTTTCTAGGATACGTTTGTGGAAGAGTTGGGCCTACCAAGATGGCAGCGCATGTCACTGCTAAGGGTACAGTAGCTTCTATCAGATTTGTAAGTTACTTTGTTTTCCATATGATGGGATTTTTTTATTTGAAATATATCAGTCTATTAATATTGATATCTATATGCAAAAATAAATAAAACACAGACAATGATTTTTTTAAAATGGTCTATAAATTTGCTAGTTAAAGTGGGGAGGGGAAGGATGACAATTGTTTGTGTCTTCTGTTTCTTATTTCTCTCATTTTTATAATTAAAATATGAAATGGCTGCAAAAAGCTTTTACTCAGGAACACAATACATTCCATGCTGATCAACAGTTTTTTGGAAATTGTATTTGGGCAGTGTGGTTTGCTTGAAAAACCACACGCAGACCCAAACCATGTTATGCCTTTGAAGACTAACATACATATATTTGTATATATTCTCCTATATATTCCTTTGTCTGAAAGACTAGAAAATGCCAGCCTTCCTAAGAGTTAATGCCAAGAGCGGCATTAATTTTTTCTTTTTGTCATCCCTAGTTTGTGGAACTTAACATTTGTTGGTATTATGGTCATTTAGATCTTGCACATGAATAGCTGGTCAAAAATATCCTGGGATAAATAGCAAAATCCCTAATAGACTAGATGAAGATCATTATTTATAAGATAACTGATACACAAAAGTATCAAAAAGACAATGGATTCATTTGTCTATCATGGATTTTGTGCCATGTTTATCTCTGTTTATCTCTTCATGAGGTTTTCACAAGGTATTAACAGATGCATAATTAATCTACAGGAGGAAATTTTTCAAACCTCACCTTTCTCCATAACTGATAGTCTTTTTTCTCTGGAATCTGAATACACTCAATGGAAATAAAATCAGATTGTTTATATATATTCCACTTCAGAAAAATGTTTGTTGCTTTGCATCTTCTTGTTTGTTTGATTTGCTGGTGCTTTTACAAGTTCACTTCATTGGACATTTGCAGGTGTGGTGTTGCTGTGTGTGTGTGGGGGGGTGTTGCTCACAATCACTGGGAATAGCTAGCTTGGATGCAGATACTTGGTCACTTCCAGCATATAAATACCACCTAATGAAAAATGTATCTATGAAGCTGCCTTCCTCAAGTCTCAAAAGAGTGCAGAAGCAGTTCCATAAGGTTTACTGTGGAAAGGAATACTCTCAGATGTTAACTGTGCTGGTTTGACATATGTAGTTGTGTTTCTGTAGACATACTATGACTTTTTAACAAATTAAAATGAATATTTACCCTGAAAATGTTCACATTCACATCCCTTTTCCTTGTTTTGTTTTATAAAGCAAGTATGGTATCAAGCAAACTATAGATTTCTTCATTTAGGCATTTAAATAAATGATTAGTTTTTCAAAAAGGCTCAGCACCCATCAGCTCAAATTGCTAGTGGGTGCGGAGCTCTTGGAAAATCTGGTCATTTTTTTCATGGTCTAAATAAGAGCTGAACTACAATGAAAATCATGCCCATAGTGTCATGGTGAGCTGTGTGCCCTCAACTACATAGAAACTAGTGAGAGTTGATGGCTCACATCAGTCACAAAAGGTACGTTCTGGCCACCCAAAATGTTAGTTAAATCCGAATCAACCTAATTCTCTTTAAGGATGCTAGTGATTAAAGCAGTGACTGGGAGAGGAGAATATTAGTTTTAAGGAGGGAAATTTTAGAAACAAGGCTTTTAGTAAACATTTATGTACTTCCATACATTATATACCCTTTTAGTAAAGTTATTAAATTCCTGTGACACCCAGTATAAATTTACCAAGAGGAATTCTGGTACAAAGATAATATCATTCATATGGGCTACTGCATTGCATCTTTGGAGGGACTTGCAAACATAAAGCAAAATTTTTAGCATTCATAATAGGTACTCAGGGTAGTAGCAGTAATTGCATGGCTATAGGGAATGAATCTTCCAAGGCACTCTTACTCTAACCCCAGCTTCCCTAAAATATGTCACTTCGGTGGTGCTTGGTAAGATAAGGTTTGCCATACTGATTTTGCAATTCCCTTGTAAAGAAATATAACTATTTGTAATCTCTGGTCAAACCTTAGTGAAATGTTTACACTGCCCATCTTGGTGGGTTGTTGTATGTACATTGCTGGGGCGTAACTGCTCATGCATAGAGGGGAGCTCCTAAATCCATATTTAGGCTCTTGCATAAAGGTTGCCATGATTTTGGAAAATGCTGAAAAATCTTCCTGCTTCTAGGGAGATGTGTAGGTGCTGAGAACTTTTGAACACAGCCTCTTTTAAGAAGATGCCTAATTGATGTGGAACCTTAACTTTAAGCAACTTAGTTTGCAAATGTGGGGCATAGTTACTATCTATATATCTGGATGGAGGAAGAGTAGAGATTCAAGATGTTTCTGTAACCAGCATAATAGAACCCATGAAGGAAAACTGTCATTCATTTAATTGTGTCCCTTTACCGAGAGAGGGACAGAGGAAATATTTTTTATTTTATCTACGAGAAAAAAGCAAGCAGTTAAAATCATCTAAAGCACTAGTTCTGCACATGCATTTACCATATTATAAAGAACACACAATTCTTCAAATTCTTATTTGTTGTCTGAAGTATAAGGAGACGTAGAAAGGAAATGTTTTTGTGACTTTTGAGGGCAAAGACAAGCCAGTATGCCTCAGCAGGTTTAATACTCATGAAAGTAATTTAGGGCCGAATTCTCCTCTTATTACCACCAATTGCACTCATCCAGTATAATGCCACTGATTTCAAGAGCAAATTAATTAACAGGAGAGAAATCTTCAGAATGTCTAGGATCATTTTTTGTTGCAATGACAAAAATTTGCACCTAGGTGAAGTCAAATCTTATCAGAAATAAGAAACAAATCACATGTTTTTCACTGTTTTTTCTTTCAAAAGTAGTGTAGCTGATGTTTGGAAAATTTTTGTGAAGGGTGGGAAGAGTTACTAGATTACTTAGTGGAAAGAAAATATGTTTGCTACGGTTGAAATTTTAGTTGTTCTCTATTTTAAAAAAATCCAAAAGTTAATGCAACCCATATTTTTCTTTTGCATAGTTGTTTCTTTCAGCTTCTTAGGAAGGTTGCCAAATGAAAACAAGGAAGATCCTTTTAAAAAAATAAATAATTTGAATCACACACACACAAATTACTGATCCATTTTGGAATGCACCTGTATTTCTATCTAACACAAGCAAAGTGTCTTTGTGACAGGTTGGTTTACCATACTGTTATTAACATATCAATAATGTTTATCACTGGTCATTTAGTATAACATTATAAATAATTTTGTTTAACAAAATGGTTATCTGAAGAAAATAGAATGTACTACTTTTTTGGTTCAAGCCATATTTATAATGTATTTTGCTGCTTCAGAACGGAGAGGGCTGGAGGTTATATTGCAGTGAAAAGAACTGTAGTAACAGAATTACTACAGTACTATTTCAGTACTATAAAGAAATAGTTCTTCCTTAAAATTAGTGTCTTTACTGTATTAAAGATGAACACTGCTACTTACTAACAGCTTCGCAATTTCATTTGCAGAAATGTTTTTTAAAAAGTTTTAAAAAAAATAAAGAAGAGATCAGTGCTTGTTGCCACAAACCCGTAGATCCGAACTTGTGGTCATATTCCACACAAGCTTGTATCTATAGGTATGTGTCTACAGGGCAAATGCACAAAACCTGGATATGGTTGTGTTTATGTATTTAAACTAACAACATCCAACTTTGTTACTAGCTTCTCCCTCTTTCCCCGTTTCCCGTTTTAGGAAATATAAAATTAGAGCTGCAAATCTTGTTCTGCAATTATCATATCAGTTTTCAGCTTTGGTTATTATTAACATGTACTAAGTTGTGCAAAACCAATGGCTCATTTGTGTCTGAATAAAATGGGACACAGTGATTTGACATGAAGCTGAAGACATTAGATCTCGGATGCATTGTGTGTGGACCTGGGTATTTTTTGTTGTAGTTTGCATTTCCAAATGGGACTGGGGAGGCAGAACACAAAAACTTACTATTATTTTTTAGATAAGACAGACACATTCTTACATTGATGTAATTGTGTCCATTTTGGAAAATGACATAGATTTGTGTATGGTGCAATAGTTCAGTAGTTTTGGCTGTATAGATTGGCAGACTGCTTTGAAACACAGATTCTGCTCATCCAAAAGCCAGTGTAAATCTGGAGTGAGTCCACTGAACTCATTGGATGTAGTCCAGTTATACCTCTGTATATGGGCTTTCAACTACTATTCTCACTATAAAATTAGCTTGTTCTGAAATCCTTTTTCCTTTCCTATTTGTTTTATTTCAGCTTAGATGAATTATCTATTTCTTTAATTCTTGGGGGAAGTACAATATAACAAATCACACACAATTACAAAAACAAGAAAAAATTGTAAGCAAACCATTTGAAAAGCTATAATGTTTCAAGTCATGAAAGTAAACAATAATATTTTCAAAAATGAGGAACATTTAAAAACAAAGCAATTTATTTATTTTACACATTAATACTTAGAAGCTGTGTAGGTGCAAAACAAAGGCTTACTGGTTTCTTCTATTAGCTTTCAGTGCAAATTCAGTTAAAGATTTGGCCTGCATTTTCTTTTTAAATTCCACTTTTGTATCAGATTGGCTGTATTTACACCCATTGCTCCAGAGCAGGACTGATTTTTTTTTTCACCATTTTTTGATTGCCTCTTTTGTTTTGTATGAATGCAAAGTAATAGCAGAGGTATTTTAAAATCCAAATGCTTTTCTGTGTCCCTGTTGCTAGAAATTAGCTTTATATTTAAAACATGCAATTTTGCAGAATGCTTGTTTGTAATGGTGAGTGGATTTGAATATTAGCAATGAGTGGCCTATACCTTTCTGGCATTCTGCTTGGAATGCTAGAGTATAAAACACGTGTCTGCTCTATGTGAGTAGTTATTACAAGAATTATCACAAGAACTTTTATAAAGCAGTGTGTATGGATCATTTAATGCAGTTATTTTTCAAGTGCATGGTCATTCCTTCTAAACAGTGCAGCCTAACAGTTAGAAGCCATTACTGTGATCGGTTGTTTTCAGACTCACATAGACTAAGGATCGTTTGTGATATGTGGTGGCAAGTTGCCCTTCTTTAGCTTTTCAACTTGGCCACTTTTTGAAGGCCATGATAATGCATAGTTATGAGTTGCCTCACAAGTCACGAGCAAGTATTCTACCTTGGGCTTGGTCCTAATCTCACTGAAACCAATAGCAAAACTTCTGACCTGAGCCCATATTTTTCCTTTTGATGAGTATAACAAGGCACTCATTGGAGATGGTGAGAATATTGCTGTTGGCTTTAATGAAAGCAAGATGAAACGGTATCTAATGTTGGCACAATGGGGTGTGTTCCTCTTAGGGAGGCTGACCAGATGGATTGTTTTTCATACTTTACAGAGCATTTTTAATTCCTAATTTTTAAGGTACCATGAGATCAGCTAATCTGACCTTAAAGGGGAAGGGACCTGGACAAAATTATGAGCCTAGTACTCCGAGGCATGAGGTGTATAGAATTTATTTTCTTATCCAAATTGGCTGACGTATATATCCTTTGCTGATATTGCTCTTTGGCAGAATTTACCAAGTATTCCCAGGATTTGCTACTGAAGAATTTCTTTGGCCACTGAAAGCTGGTATTTTTGGTGCCATTGCTTTAAAAGCATAAGAAACACTGTCACATGGAAGCTGCATGATTCTGTCTGAAACCTGAGTTGTTCCATTTGTATTGACAGGTTTTGCTTTAAAGAACAAGCAAGCATAGTTTGGGTTTTAAAACTTCTAAAACCAAAGGGAACTCCCTTCCCCTTCATTTTTCAAACATTTCTAGGCTTATTTATTAATTTTGTTGAAACTGGTTTCTGAATATCACCTTTTTAAAACATCTAAAACTGAACAGGTATCTAGAAAGGAAGCTTGTAAACTGTACTGTGAATAAAGGATACTAAGAAAGTGACAGTGTGCTGCTGCACATGTGTGGATTATCCCATAATAATCTGGGACTAAAGAAGGCATCAACTAAGGGGGCTTTGAACTTGGATCCAGAAGCCCTAAATTTGCTTCCTGACTCTGCTACTGACCTTCCCTGTGACCCTGGTCAACTCACTTTACCTCCCTTCTCTTCAGTTTCAGTAATAACAATAATGGTACCCTCCTGTGCATAAAGTTTTGGGATCTATAAAAGAAAGGCCCTTTATAAATGAGCTGAGTATTATACTGTTCAGTCATTTATTCCCCATTTGTGACATACACTTGCCATGTTTGGCCTGCACTGTTAATTATGAGTTTGAATTTTAGTATAAGCCTATCACCTAAATAAAATGGCATAAATTTTCAACACAATGCATGTTGGAGTTGACCTCTTCAGAAAATCTGGCACATTTGTAAGGTGCTAAGCCCTTGTAAGTTTGGGTCTGAATTCTTATTGAAACCTGGCCACATAATCCTTAGTACTAACCCCCCAGCAAAGGCTTCCTAAATATGAACAAATCACCACTTCAAGTGACCACAAGACTTTTCTCCCAGTTGGCTATTTTCCTTTATGGCAATTACAGCATTGCAGTTTTATTTAAAGACTGACTAGGAATGTAATTGGGAAAAAGCATGCTCATTGTCACCACAGGGTGGTGAGGTGGATAAGTGTAAGTGTATCCAGAGAGATGAAGGTCCTGATTTTGCCAGGCAGCAAATGCCTCCTGTGAGCTGACAAGTGCTCTCAGTGGGAGTCAAGGGTGCTCAGAACCTCTCAAGACTGAGCCCTGAGTGTCAATTGCTAAAGACTACAGAGAAGTCATGTTTATGCTAGCACATTCTGCACAGTGGTGGGTGCAGCTGCACCAATGCAGGCAGTGATTTTTAGTGCAAATGTAAACAGTCAGCTCCTTTTCAATACACCCCAAAGATGCCATGGCTACACCTTTGGAACTTGCCCTGAGCAAGCTCAGCTTTACCTTCTGAAACAGTTCTGAAAACAGCTTTGGTTCTTGCACTTAAACCAGTTTCAACACTGGTTCCATGGAAGTTGCTTTCTTGGTATTGATGAGATTGGAGAACTAGAACCAAAATTAGTACCTAAGAGTTTCAGGCCCCAAATCCTGTGTCCTGTCCTTTCTCACTCCTACTAATTATTTTATGCAGCTCCATCGAATGTTGCTTTTTGCATCTGCTGCTCTCTCTCACCCACAGATACGCAGACACACATACCTACATGGTTTTTCAAGTCAACCTTTTGGAGGGCAGCTGTGTTGTTTTTTCTGCTTGAATGTTGGGTTTGTTTCCTGTCGGTTATTAAGATTTGGAGACTAATTTAACTGAGAAACTTTGAAATGTGTCTTCCCTTTAGGGTGGAATGAGGAATGGGTGTTTGCAGAGAACCCAGCCCCTGCCTTCTGGGAATGAGCAAAAAGTCCAATGATTTAAATTTCCCAAGTTTGTTGATAAGGATCTTACAGGTCTACTCTACAGCATTCATCCCAATGCCTTAGCATCTACACAAAGTTCATTTCATCTGCCACTGACCCATGGAGTACTTAAAAGTTTAGGGCAGGAGGTACAGAATATTTTACCCAAGTAAGGTTGAAAATGGAGGTGGAATTTAGGGAGATAAACTATAGTTAACCCGTTTGGAAGTGCTGTCAGAGAGAGAACCCTGGGCTCCTTAATGACAATGACAGGAAAAGTTCAGGGTATCTAAGCCAAACAGTGATTGTTCCAGAGGCATAATGACCCTTTCCTTAACACCATATTGGATCACTGGTTTTAGTTCCTACTTATAGATGGGAAAAAACCTCTTCCTGCAGCGTGTATGTGGTTTGTAGAAAGGTGACTAAGCAGAAAGTGTGTCTGCATCTACTATGGAGATTAATAGAATTTCATTTCACTTCAGCATAGTTACTGTTGTGTCTAGAAACAGTTGCTCTTGTTTAAAGGTACAAAACAAAAGTTGTCTAGAACTTGGCATCTCATTCTATTTGCAGGTTATGTCATGTCACCCCTTTTTTCTTCCCTCAAAACCAGTAGCAAAACAATTTCTTATATTTGTGCATTGCACCGTTCATTGAAAAGGACCGTAACTTCCTTTTCAGACCAACACACACATGCAGAGATACCCAACAATCACTTGTCTCTGTGGTGGGACAAAGCAGGTGGGTTATCAGCCCAGAGCAATGCTGCACAGTCATTTTGGACAGGAGCTGCAGAATACTTTGTCCAGTTGCAATAACAGTTGAGAAGTTAGGGAAGCAGAATGTAGTTACCTGAACTGAGATTAGAAACAGATCCAGATACCCTAGTTCAGAAAAATTAAATGTGTTTAAACTTTGAAAATAACAGTTCAATAGCTATTGCTTGATCTGAAGCATGGTTATAGTGACATAGTGAGAAATATTTTTACCAAAAAGGAAAAAGGGGGAGGAGAGAGGATGGTCATGTGGGTAAGACACTGGATTGGAACTCAAGAGGTCTGGGTTGAATTCTTCCCTCTCTCATAGTCTTCCTGATTGACCTTAAATCACTTAATCTCTCTTGCCTACATTTTGGATCTGTAAAATGTATGAATAACTAGAACTAGCAACAAAATGGTGAATTTGAGAATAGCTGACAGTGAAAGTTGGAAATGTAGGGCCATATCTGACTCTTAATCTAGGAAGTCTGCATGATCTGTATAGAAGTTGTACCCCTGCATAGAGACAGTTGTACAGGAGCCAAGGTGAAGTGGAACAGCTGCCACTAGGTGAGATCCTGTTATGTTAAATGAGGTCTGATGATGCCATTGCAGCAGTGGCATCAGGTTTTGACGCAGCATTCCAATATTCAGCTTTCAGCTTTCCTTTTCTGAGGGGCCAGCAGAAGAAGAACACCCTCTCAGTTACACCCACACAGTCCACAGGATCTAAAATGCTACCAGATGCTAAAACATAATACTGAGCAAATCAGAGAACTGGCTCAGATCAAATAACCAACTGGAACTGTAGCTAAAAATTCAACCTTAAGTTAAAATTCCTTTTTCTTGTTTGAAAAAGTTTGAGTAACTTTTAAAATTATATATTTTGTTAGTTCTGCTCTTCTGAGTGCTAGCTGTACCCAGAAGAGGTTTCCAACCTAATACTGGCAGCCTGTATTGTCCTTGTATAGTTAGTCCCACCATCCAAACTTTAGAATGCATCCTGTGATGCTCTTGAGGTTTGCTCATTACATCAACAAAGTGACGATGACAATGTTTCATCAAACAAAACTAAGAGATTACTTACTTCTTTGTGAACAGACCACTAACAATCATGTCAGCATTTCCTTTGTAAATTCTCTTGTGTCTGAGGTTTCCATCCCAGGCTGAAACTTAAGAAACAAGATCACAAACCTCAGACTGGAACAATATCATTTGTGGGCTTCATTTTTTGTTTCTATAACTTAAGCAAATTTGCTGAGTTCAATAGATTCCCCCTCCCCCCCCCCAACAGTTAGAACCACAAGGGCCGCTTGGATTCTGAAAATCAAATTGGGTCCTTTATTCTTCTTTACCTCATTTCCAGTAATTAAGATTCTGCAGTCAAAACTAAGCTAATGATTTTGCTGATGATGCATGAGACAGAATAGAATCCAGCTCCAGCTCCTGGAGCTGCATTGACCCTATATTACTAATATTCACAGGGGTAGCTGTGTTAGCCTAGTTCAGTAAAACAAACAAACAAGGAGTCCTGTGGCAAGTAAAGACTAACAAATTCATTTTTTGCATGAGTTTTTGTGGGAGAAAATCCCACTTCGTCAGATGCTTTGAAGATGGGGGAACTTTCAGAATGGTAGGAAATAAATGCAGGGACTTTCCCTGTGGATTATCTCCCACAGAAGCTCATGCAAAAAATAAATTTGTTAGTCTTTAAGTACCACAGGACTCCTTGTTTGTTTGTTTTACATTACTAATGTGAATGAAATCTTATTAATGTCAGTTAAGTTCACAGAAATTATCTGTAGACATTTTGAGGCTCATTTGAGTTGTGGAGAACTAGTGTAATTCTTTTGATAATATTTCCCACTAATATTTTTACCATTTTACTGTTTCCACCCCAAAGAAATCCTACCTTTCTCTGGATTTTGACAAAACAGCTATTTTTGCATTGAAGATGTGTTTAAAAATTGAAATTCCATACATTGTTGAAAGTGGAAGTGTGCCCGTGATGGCTCAGAAATAAGTCTGAGTTTCTGCTTGTCAGACAATGTCAGAGAAGTTAAGTTATAATTTTACTTTACTTTGAGGAAATAGAACAATTTATGTGTTTGTAAAGGGGTGGAGGGTCGGGGAGGAAATCTAGAATTCTAATAATTTCAACAAGTGAAACCTAGCCACTGAGTTCTGATCCAGATCTAAACTTTCCAAAATTCTCAGGATTTCTATCTAGAATTTTGATTCATCCTATTGTAGAACTGGGAGCCAGGCATCAGACTCAGATCTGGGCCCAAACTTCCCTCATATCTGAGCTGTGAAGAGTTCCTATAGTGTAGTCAGTAGTGCAGTCCATGGTCCTCTAAACCTTAAGAAGACCAAGGTCGGTTGAGATTTATAGAGAGACTCCCATTTCCAGTACAGATTGTATTAGTCTTGAAACCAGTACCACAGGTTCTGATTTTATCCCGCTCCCTCAGTAAAGTGTCCTCCTGTATGTCTATCCTGTTTCTTCTCTGCTGCACAAGTCACTGCAGTCTCCATCCAGATGTTTGGTTCAGACCAGTCACTATAGCGTTTACTGTGCATGTGTTGCAAACCATAAGGACAGATATCTTGAAGATGCCATTTTTAAACAGACATTTCTGACCATGCCATTACCTAAGAATGATTTTCCAAAATAGTTGATCCAGTTATTGCTGAGATCTTCTTTGTCAACCAACATATGAAGTTGCTTTTAGGATTTTTTTTTTAAAAGAAGCAAGTTTTAAACTCCTCTGAGGTGCATAAACTTTTATAGGAACATTCTGCTTCCCACACAGAGCACTTTTCTCCTCCATTGTATTTAATAAGGACTTTTCTGACGTCAATACGTATCGTAAGTGAACGTTGTCATTATAGGACTGCACATATTTACCCTAATTACCAAATTAACTATAATTGCACTAATTGGGTAAATACATAATTGACTAAAATCTCTGTAAAACAAACAAGGAAGTTCACACAAGTGAAATTAAATTCATTAATAGACATAATTTCTGAGTCTTAAGCTATGTCTACACTGACAGTGACAAATTTGCTGCTGTCAGATCGATTTATCCAGTTCAAATGAGTGGCAGTGAAGACCCACTCAATTGATCCAGAAGCTGATCTATTAAAACCACCTCAGAAAAAGTGTAGCGCTGTGTTGATGGGTACACATTTTTCATTGGCACAACATAGTAGAGACACCGTGTAGTATGGAAGTTAAGAAGTCAATGTAAGTTATACAAGCTGTTCTACATAGCTTTCATAACTCCCATCGACTGCTGGTCAGCATAGACCAGGCCTTATCCTCAAAAGCAAGCAGTGTCACAGGAATGTGAAATATTGGGCACAACAACAGGGTGCAGAAGGGTAATATTTTAAATGAAATGTAATTAGATGACCTGTGTCTTTACACCTGAACTTAACTGCTCAACTAAGTCAACAGCAGCTGGGGCCTTTAAGTGTCTTGGGATGTCCAGAGCAATTCTGAGTATAAAGCAGTCTTTTTGCATGGTGCTGAATTTGCCTATGGAATGCCAATTCACCTGTACCCGCCCAAGGATAATCTAGAACTGGGAAGAAAAGCAAGGAGTCTTGTAGCACTTAAAGACTAACAGATTTATCTATCAAAGTGTCTGACGAAGTGGGATATTCTCCCACAAAAGCTCATGCAATAAATAAATCTGTTAGCCTTTAAGTGCCACAAGACTTCTTGTTTTTTTTGTTTTACTAGACTAACACGGCTGCCCCTTTGGAACTTGTCTAGAATTGGGGTAGTGGAAACCAAAAGGCTGTGTTTCTCAGATAACAGGAACACACAGATAGGGAAGAAGATTAGTATAATCTGTTCTGCGGGAGCATGGAATTTCTACAAATTCATCAAGGGTGAGTTAAATATCAAATGCTGGGACTGAGGCTGCCTTAATGTTGGAGGTCTTGATTCTCATTTACTCTCAGACCCCTTTACACTGCTTTTGTAAAGGAAACTTAAAGGGGGGGGTCAGATTACATAAATGCACACTTTGAGACCTTTTTACCTTGTCAGAACAGTGTAAAGGGGCCTTGGAGTAATTGAATTCAGACTAGAATATTTTCTTGATGCTCTGATGAAGTTGGCTGTATCCAGCAATCCTTACTCCTTCAAAACTTCCACAGATCTTCTGAATAAGGATTTGAAGTGAGGCTTGTAGTGTGTGAGGTGGAAGCTTTTCTCTTAAGTGGAACACAGCTCCTGAATAGCAAGGGGAAAGGGAAAGTGTGTGCTCAGAACTAAGGTGCTTAAGCTGACCCTAGGGAGTGCTCAGTGCCAGCACATGGTACCTGCCCGATGTTAAAGGCTTTGTAAAATATTTTAGTTAAGGATGGTGGTGCACCGGAGTGGTGGGGTGGGAAGCAGAGAGAGCTGGAGAAAGCGGGTGATGGAAGTAGAGGTACACAACATGCTCAAAATGAAAGTATAAAGCCTCAGAGATTGAGGCTTTCTTATTTCATTTTTTTTTAAAGGCTCAAGTTCTGCAGTAAAAAAAGCAATTTAGCAGTTCACCTGAAAAAGAAGTCTTCGGTATCATTTAAATGTAATACCATACTTTCTGTGTAGGAGCAGCCGATGATTGCCCCAAACATATTCATTCAAAAATATTCACAGAACACCTTTTTGTACCGCCTTTACTCATATTGATTTCACTGGGAATTGTTGTGCAAATCCCATGCTAATCCAGTTGGATTCTGTCGGCAGAATCCCACTCAGAATAGTTTCTACTAATAATTTTTGGTGAGTAGCAAGGCCCAGGAGCAATTAGTTACAAATGTTCATTATTCAGTTTCTGAGCTGTGCTGTGGTTAGTTATGACTGAACATTTAGGTCCCCCTGGTATTGTTTTCTTTCAGTCTTTCAATGATCAGATGATCAGAATTCTGAACTATGCCTACTTTGCTGTGGGAGATGTGATTGAAGCATGAGCAGATTCTTGACTCCAGCCACCATGTGTACCAGTAGTAGTGAAGTAACAGTGGCATGGGTTTCCATGTGGGCTGTACATGCCCCAGTCCAGTCAATGCAGTGGTCTGTGTGTAGAAAGCCAAGAGCTCCTGAATCCTGGCCTCAGTTCTATCATTGGCTCACAATTACAGGTGATAAAATCGAAATGTGATTGGCTGACGTGGTTCCTTTAGACTGTACGGTTCACTTGAAGAAAACCTAGGTTTTAGCATGGAGAGGATATCAATCAGAAATGACCTCCAAAACGTGGACTTAGTGGAAACTTGTGTAATATCGACAGCAATTTGTAGTTTTAAATCTTTATATATCAAACAGTTTTCAAATATATTTTAACAAGTGCAAACTGAAGAAAAAATCTTCTGTTTTGTTCCTATCTAGATGTGCTCAGGATGTCAGGGCAGGAGACTAACTTTTTGCATAAGTCAGTGCCATCATTTTCTTTTGTTCAAAGACAAAATGTATAGCCAAGATACTAGTTATGTACAATTCAGTATTCAAAGCATCTGATTTACTCTTAATCCCCTAGTAATGCAGTGCAGTTATGCTTGAGGAGGCATTCACCTGAAAGATGGACAGAATTCAGGCTCTCAAACAGTCCCAAGTCTTGACTAGCATATTTTTCATAGGATGGAGTTAATTCTTGTTTGCAAGCTCTAATAAGTAGACATAGAACTGCCTCAAGCAATACTTTAGTGGTTGAGAAGGATAAGTCATAATGATAACATTCTGGCCCTTTGGCTGATCTGGAAGAAGTTTAATATGTTCCCTTTAAGAGGACAATATCTTATTCTTGCTACTTTGATGGTGTGATCACCTTTCATCCTATGGGATCCAAAAATCCTTTGTGATTGGTTCTGCATTTCAACCTCTAGAGTGGATGGGAAAGGCAATTTTGACCAAGAACAAAACCCTCTTTCATCTTATGAAAAAATGACAAGGGATTTTGTTTACACACAGCGGTTGTGATCTTGATTCATGAAATCGCATCTCTTAACCTGTGGTGGCATGGATAGTTGCATTTTTTGGGTGTCTTTTTACCAGCAAAGCACTTAATATTGCTAAATTCGGGGATGAGATGATGAGAGCTCTTAGCTCTTTATGGAGAATTGCTGCCATGGTGTTGGCTGTGAATTGGTGGGTGGTCTTTCAGCATTTTTGACTGCATGTATCCAGGTTGAGGTAGTAGGTTGTATAGTTTAGAATTACACCAAGGGAGATAACTGTACAACCTCCTAGCTTTCCTTGGGTCTTGCACAAAACGGCGCGGTGAGAGACCATAATTCCTCAACAATGTTTTTCCTGGACACACGGAACATGAAAGAGCAGGTAAGATTCCATTGGAGAATTTGTTTCACTCAAATGGAACTTCCAAATGTTCATTCTTGTAACATAGTTTTCCCCACAATATCAATGAGTATTTGGCTGATTCAGTGGACCGGTGATGCTCTTTCCCTTTGTT
Organism: Podocnemis expansa; assembly: GCA_007922195.1. Taxonomy (NCBI): domain Eukaryota; kingdom Metazoa; phylum Chordata; order Testudines; family Podocnemididae; genus Podocnemis; species Podocnemis expansa. The sequence continues at coordinate 20,415,118 of ML682025.1, forward strand.
GGCATTTAATCTGCTGAAAGTCTAACTTTTGTAAAATGTACAACATCTCACCAGTATTATCTTTCTGGTCAGCAATCAGAAGCCTCTAAAGAACATGAAAAGCTTGAGACGGATGAGTGGACTGCCCTTCATGTTAGTCTTTGACTACAGGTCAGTTACTCACTCTGTACAATGCACTAAGAACTAAATTATGCCTCACGGTGGTGGTGCACTAGAACAGAAAAAAGGTGCAGCCCAACAAACTTGTACAGGAGCTACTTGTAATTGTTATTGGATGCCAGGGAGAAGAAGGATGTTATCTAGGTAGTGTCAGTGGCTCCAGATGAGGCATTTCAGGGGAGGCCCAGCCCAGCACCAGCAACATGTTACAACAGCTGCAAGGGGAAGGTGCACCAACTACAAATGTCATAGCTAGTGCTGCCAACCCTTGAGCTTTTTCCAAGCCAGTAGGGATGTGTTATGCCTTTTGAATGCAAAAAGCCTCCAGCTACCTCCCAGGTGGGTAGTGTACGTCCTCTTTTCTCTGACTCTGCATATTCTGAAATCCAAAAGAGCTACTCTGTGTAGAATGAATATAGGAAGAATGCCTATGCGAATAGTAATCTGCACTAAGCAAGCATCAGTCTTTGTCCCCCTCTAGTGGTTGGGAATTCATAGGAGGCTGATAAAGCTCCAGATGCTTCAGGCTAATAGACTAAGGGACAGATCTGTAAAGGCAGGTAGGTGCCCAGAGTTGCACAGTGGGATTTTCAGAATGTCTTGATGCGTGCACTCCATCTGACATTTAGTCTCTTTATTCAAGCAGTACAGGCTCCAGGTGTTAACTCTGAAGCTCTAGAGTTCAAATCTGAGTAGGGTTGGTTATACCACAGCTTAATCCAGGCCCAGAACAGCTATTGGGCAAATGGGCAAATTACCGCTGAAGGTTTGCAAATTCACACTAATGACTGGGATTCCCATTGCTAGTGACTGAATTTTGCAAAGGAGTAAGTGAAAATGAAGCAAAATGAATTGGGTTTGACAACTGAAAGTTAGTTAAATTATTTATGATAATATTTCTTAATACTCAGGTAGCTGCACAGAAGTATATTTTGTAAAAAATAATGGCGTTTGACTTATATAAGAGCTTACTGCTTCTCTCTGCTAATATACGTTTGCAGAAGGTGGAGAGAAACGTCCCGTTTCTTGAACAGATCATAAAGCATGTAGTTAAGGAAGTGTGGAATAGTCAGGTTCTTTCCTATTTTGTTTTCTTAAAGAGATATAGATATCCTTGCCATGTTGTATTACTCCACAGTTCCCTAGGTCAGGGCTAGAATAATAGCAGGTGTATTTTTAATAAGGGCATGTGCATTAGACAAATGTAACCAGTCTGACAAAGTTTTTTGCAACATTTGTAAGGGTTTTTCCTGATCTTTAAAGATTGAATTGCACCTCCTGAGCTGGTACCAGTTGATATGCTCCACTGATTTACAGCAGCAGCAGATCTGTCTCCACTGATCTTGAGTCTCCACTGCATTACATTTCAGATCATTGTTTATGCCTGTTCAAATAGGTGTAAAATGCTACCAAATCAGAATTCTTCACTTGCTTACATATCAGTAGTGGTATTTCACCCCCATTGAAGTGGTAGATAAATTAAGCTTATGGACATATTTGCTGCTTAAACCTTTTCATTTTTGTACAATAAGGTGTTCCCGTTATGTAGCAGACAAATGTCCAAAGCAGTGAAGCTATTTTGCTGCAAAGAACAAAAACAAATGACATGGTCATTTCTGCAGTGGAATCGACAACTGTCACAATCCAAGATGCCCATTTTGTTGTTAAAGAAAATAGCATTCCAGCTCTCACTGGGATTAGAGCATTGTATTGTCAATTAATTAGGCTTTCATCATATGTCCTCATCTGCCCTTCCATCATATGTCCTCCATATGTCCTCCTGTCATATGTCTTCCATATGCCCTGTACGTAATTAGTCTTCCATCATATGGCTTCCATCATATGTCATTTACACAGACTTCCAGAAGAATATGGCAGTGTTACAACTATGGACCTTTTGCACTGGATATTGGAACAGCAATTCTGTACTGTTCAGTCACATGAGCTGTGGATTAAATGACAAAGAAATAGAAGGAAGGTGGCTAGTTCTGAGTGGCCATTTTAATGGGAAAATTAATATCAGTTGAGACAATAACAAATGAGAAAATTTCACTTTTGCTAATTCTCAGTTTCTAGTTCAAGTTTGTATGCAGTACCTCAGTGCTTTGGAGGAGAATATCCATATTTGTTTAAGAAACTTTCATTTGGAAATTTAAAAAAAAGATTTTTGCTTCAAAATTTTAAGTCTGATCTTGTCCCTTTGTAGCTGGAATCTCAAGCAAAACGCCATAAAGTTGCACTTGTAGCAGGTGAGACGAAGACAGTGGGTTCTTGTTGAACAACGGTCACTGTGTCTCTTACAGACAATGAGTATAGTAATACAGTACAGTTATTGTAATATGTGGGTCTTAGTGGGTATTGTCTCAATGCACAGGAAGATAATCTAGAATAAGCTATGACACTGATGTATAAAAGCCACAATAGCTATTGATGAATCCATCCATAATAAGGTGAGGAAAGCTACAAATATCTATTGATAATGTGGTTTCCAGATCACTTTTTGAAGTAACCATATATAAAAGGGACCTTTCCCTTTTGCAGAGTGCATCTGTAATGGTTTATTTCTTTTGTTGTCAACCCTCTTCTCTATTTAATTGGCCCCGTTCCTCTTTCCAAAACAAATCTCTCTCCAAGTTAAGGTTCTAGACTATTTAGAATGTGTTTTGGAGAGTCAGGCTGAGGTATTGCTCCACTGTTAAAACTGCTATTGCCTTGGGCATAAATTGCATTGTAAATTCTTAGCCTTAGGCTTCTTAAACCCTCTTCATGGCTAGTTCCTTAAGTGGTGTTGAAAGAGACAGGGCCAAAGTCTGGTATTCTCTACTAGCGAGTCTGCTTGTTGCCAGTTGGCAGCCAACAAGAAAGTCCTTGAAATGCTGCATTGCTTATTATTTTCTTTTTCTTCTACATTGTTCATGTGAACATGGTGCTGGTAAAAGGTGCCAGATTAACAGCCTGGAAGAGTGAAGAGCTCTGTCTATCCTCCAAACAGACTCCCCTCACATTGGAGCAGGGCAAGCTTCCTTAGACAGGTTTGTCAAGGTGCCTCAACCCTGACCTTGGAGGGCCCCACCTGTAAAGGTGAGAAGGAACTTCATTCTCCATTGCCCATTAAGTCCTTGATCTCTAGGCCAGTAAAAGAGGTGATTCTGTGCTGTCGATACTTCTGGTCTGGGAGGTAGACTGACACCCATCAAATTCATTTCCTCACAACAGCCCTTAAATTGGGATTTTCCAAAAATGCTTTTCATCCATCAGCATGCTGATTGAAACTCTACTGCCACTCTTCTATTGCTGACTCAGATGCATCAAGCATTGTCTAGTTTGCACATAAAAGTTTTGTAAGAACCAGGATGAAATAGAATGGAATGCCAGAATGACTCATTGTTTAATGAATAGAGCCCTAAGTGTTCTATTGATGCCATTTATAAATCTGTATAAAATATATAGAATTCATGTCATAACTGGAATTCCAGGCGCAGCGACCTTGTGAGCAAAATTAAGATGATGGGAGGGTACTGCACAATGCAATATGAATGTCAACATGCTGCTGCTTGAAAGCTACTCAGACCATGTTAAAAGTAAAATGATTTCATTACATAGGTTCAAAACCTGGGCCTCTGAGAGACTGATATTCTTTCCCTTTGAAGTTGTAAATTACTGAGGAAGGAAGTGATTTTGGTGTGTGTATGTGTTGGAACCAAAAGTAAAATGAGCTAGATCTCCCCTCCCCAGTTAGCCCCTGCTGTTGATCTCATTGCACTAATGTAAACTGAAGGCAGTGGAATGATGCTAGTGTGAATCAGCTAAGAATCCAAACAGAGAGAGGTTAAGTGACAGCTCTGAGGTTACACAGTGATTGAGTGGCAAGGCTGAGAACTGAACCCTGTTGGCTTGATTACGGGGCTGCTACTTTAAACATGAGACCATCTTCTCCCTCCTGCCTGCCTGGCCTTTTAGTTTTTCATCTACAAACCATGAAAAGCCTTGTGGTTTTGACATGAGACCAGGTGAAACTCAGCAGTTTGAGAGTTTTGTGGTGAGGTTTCTGAGTTCATGCAGGCTTGGCCAGAGGCAAACCCATCCACGTGTGTGGAAGCCACAGAAGAAACTCATCTGAACCCCCAGTAACCAAACCCACCACATTGCACATAGTGGTGCCAACAACCTGACAAGTTGCCAGCAGCCTAAAGCTGCCCCCAGATTCCTTATAAAAGGTTGTATGTATTTTAAGTAGAGTGTATATTGCCCAGGGGCAAAATGATTCACAACATATGATCTGATTAATTTTGCTTTTTTTCATTCTTTGCACAGATTCTCTCTGTCTTGAGCTACAAATAAGCCTAAGTTTTGGAATCAAGTTTCTGGTTCAAATATGAATATAAGCTTGAAATTTGATTCTCTGATGAGCTATATGAATTGTCCCCTTCCACGCTCCAAATCCTGGGGAACAGTGGAGGACCCACTTTAAACTTAAAAAGCAGCCTATGGCAGTGTTAACTGTGCTGCAGATGGACTAGCACCCTGCTTTTAGGAAGGCTTCAAAGCAGTCGCCCTCCTAGATTGAAACAGGAGGGGGAGCTCAATGCACCTGGAGAATGCCACATATCTGTGGGGAAGGGTTGCTTAGCCTAGCCAGGGAAAGGAGATATGGCCCCCCTCGGTTTTTAGAAGGGGGTAACTATGATCCTCCTATTCCACTTTACTTGAATCTTTGGTTCTTGGGGGGACAGCAGCACAGGGCTGAGAGGCAGAGTGGAAACAAAGAGCCTCCGCTCTGACTCTAGCAGGAACAGTGCTAGTGTTTATAGTACCCCCCTGCAACATAGCCGACACCAGCACAGGCGAGTGACGTCACAGGGGAGCGCAACGGCGCAGTTCCTGTTTTGGCACCCCCCTGCAATGCTTACCACATTGCGCTGGCCTTGGACTCTAGCTTCTGGCAGATCCTTGGGTTCAGGGGGCCAAACTAACTGGCCCATCCCACATGGGCACAAATGCCTTCTCCAATGAAATGACATTGTGCAGCATTTCCTGTTCATTTTGCAAGTTTTTCCTCTAGAGGTACAATCCATCCTTTCATTAGAAAGTGTGAATCACCCTCCTGCTTCTATCGGTTCTGCCCTTTCTCATGATCTAATGACAAGACAGTGATTCTCTAAAGCTTGTCTTTGTTACAGGTGTGACATCTACAGCTCATAGGGTTTCATTATTGCTTTCAGAACATATTAGCAAAATGTCAGGATCAACTCATGTAATTAACAGTGACATGTAAATGTTATGTCTAGCAATAGTATCAAGCATTTTTGTGAATGGGACAGTTGTGCACATGTGGCTGACATGTTCCAAATGCCCAGCGCCTTCAGAAAACAAGAGCAAGTTGTTTGCAAACGGTAGATTTTTTTTTAAACCACAGGTCAACATGGATTTATTGCCTGCCTGGCTGTAGCAAAAGCAGTTAAAAATGCCTCAAATATATAGGACTCAAGTCATTATCACTAAGTCCTTAATGCTTTTAAGTCCTGATTCTGCAGTGAGTTCTGAGCAGGAAAACCACTGACTGTAGGCCTGTAGAAAGCTCATTGCACTATGGGGGACGCAGATTGTCAACCAGCTGTGGTAGAAGCTATACTGCAGTGTTGAAAGATATTCAGAGAAGGGCAGCTGAAAAACTCTGAGATTGAAAATGGTATTGTTCAGATTAGAAAGGAGACCGGTAAGCCTAACTTCATAATCAGGTGAATTGGTTGAAACTATAGTAAAATACAGAATTTCCAGACACACAAATGAATGTGATATGTAGGAGAAGAGTCAGTATTTTTTGTGAAGGGAAGTCATGCCTCACCAATCTATTGGAATTCTTTGAGGGAGTCAGTAAGCACAGATGAGGGTTATCTAGTGGATATAGTGCACTTGGACTTTTTGAAAGCCTTTGACAAGATCCCTTACCAAAGGCTCTTAAGCAAAATAAGTCATCAGATAGGAGGGAAGGTCCTTTCATGGATCAGTAACTGGTTAAAAGATAGGAAAAAAAAAACAAACCAAGGAGTGTGCCACACAACTCCTTGTTGTTTTTTTACTGGACTAGACTAACACGGCTATCCCTTTTGAAATTAAAAGATAGGAGAAAAAGGATAAGAATAAAGGGTCAGTTTTCATAGTGGAGAGAAGTAAATAGCAAGGTCCCTGAAGGGTCTGTATGGTGATCTGCACTGTCCAATGTATTTCTAAATGATCTAGAAAAAGAGATAAAAAGTGAGGTTGCAAAGTTTGCTGATACAGAATTACTCAAGATACTTGAATCCAAAGCTGATTGTGAAAAGTTACAGAGGGATTTCTCCAAATTGAGTCACTGGGCAACAAAATGGCAGATGAAATTCATGACTGATAAATGTAAAGGAATGCACATTAGAAACCATCATGCCAACTATACAAATAAAATGATGGAGCCTAAATGAGCTGTGCCACTCAAGAAAGTGATCTTGGAGTCATGGATAGTTCTTGTGCTGAACATGGCAGTGGCTTCAAAAAAGCTAACAGTGTTAAGAACGATGAGGGAAGGAAATAATATCATAATGCCAACACACAAATCCCTAGTATGCTTACACCTTGAATACTGTGTGGCATTTTGGTTGCCCCAGCTCAAAAAAAGAGGTAGTAGAATTAGAAAAAGTGCAGATAAGGGCAATAAAAACAATTAGGAGAATGGAACAGCTTTCATATGATGAGAGATTAAAAAGACCAGGACTGTTTAGTTTAGAAAAAAGATGACTAAGGGGGTTAAATAGAAGTCTAAAAAATCATGAATGATGTGGAGAAAGTGCATAAGCAAGTGTTCTGTACCCTTTCATATAACACAAGATCCAGGTGCAACACAGAGACATTAAGGCTGTGTTCACACAGCCCTCTTATTTCGAAACAACAGAGGTTGTTTCGAAATAAGATTTAGGCTGTTCACACGATGCACGGTTGTTTCGAAACAATGGAACCCGTTGTTGCGAAACAACGGCGTTGTTTCGAAACAAGTTAAACCTCATATGGGGATGAAACAACGTTGTTTCAAAATGATTGTTTTGAAACAATGCCGTCCGAACATGTTGTTTCGAAACAACAGTGACTTGTTTCGAAATAACTGTTGCCTGAAACTGCTATTTCGCTTTGAGCTTTTTTCCTTAATTCGAATTAACAAACTGTTAATTCTAATTAAGTTATTTCAATACAAGTTGTTTTGAAACAACCGTATCGAAATAACCCCCTGTGTGTGAACACAGCCTAATAGGTAACAAGTTCAAAAACATATATAAGTATTTCATACAATGCACAGTCAGCCTGTGAAACTCATTGCTAGAGGCTGCATGGGGGCCAAAAGCAGAAATGGGTCCCAAAAAGAATTAGATAAGTTCAGAGAGGGTAGGTCTATCCATGGCTATTAGCTAGTATAGCTAGAAATGAAACCATGCCCTGGATGTCCCTAATCCACTGACTGCCAGAAACTGGGACTGGATGATGGGAGGGAACATTACATAAATTGCCCTGTTCTCTTCATTCTTTCTGGCACCAGTCACTGTAAGAATAAAGGATACTCAGCTAGGACTACTAATATGACCAATCTTATGTTCCTATGAGACAAAAAATAGTGGGCATAATAAGGTGTGTGAAATAATGAGGAAGTGGATCAGGGAACTCCCATTCTCTCAACACAAGATCAAAGGGACTAGCAGTGAAATTAAATGGTGGCCAACTCAGAACTGGTGAAGGAAGTACTTTGTATGCAGTACATAATTACACTATTGTTTAGGCCAAGGCTTTACAGATTAAAAGAAGGACTGGACATTTATGTGAATATCAAGAATATCCAGAATCATTGTAATTAATGCTAGCAAAAATTTTGGAAGAAAGATAAAACTTAATGCTTATGCTTCAGGGCTTTAGTCCCTCTCTACCTAATAGAGACTAGGACGTGAGACCTAAAGTAGAGCAGCAGATTATCCAACATTTGCTAACTGCAGGATTCTTAACACTTTCCTCTTAAGTGTTTAGTACTAACCACTGTTGATGATGGGATACTTTAAAGAGATGGGCCTGAGACTTGATCCAGCCTGGCAATTCTAAGGTTCCTGTATATCTTTTTATCCTCTGAAAGACCAGGCACATAGCTGATCTCTTAATAATAATTATGATGAATAAGGAGAAGTAAATCAGAAACTCTCTGTAGTTTAAAACTGCATTCAAAAGGGCTTCCCTAATGGAATAACATCCTGTATTAAGGGTAGTAAATATTCGGATAGCACTTTCCATTCAAAGATCTTAAAGGTCTTTACAGCCATTAATGTGGGGTGGAGAAATTTACTTATAGCCACCTTACAGATGAGGTGCTAACGGCACAGAGAGGTGAAAGTACTTATAGTGCAGCACCTCCTAGGAAGGGCCAGGAATAGAAGCCAGATAAATTGGCTTGCAGGCCTGCAACTTGGTGTCATGCTGTGACCTTTTACCGCCTCATTAAAAACATTTCTTGAAACCATGATATTATCAGGAGCTTATGAAACACAGAGAAATGGCTAGAAGGCATTAGAACCTGATTCAGCCCTCACACCAGTCCTTTGGTCCTGTTTCAGTGTGACTGGTATCCAGTAGGTTCAGATGACTTTCCATCTTGCCCACATGTGCTATATGACTTCAGTAGGCTTGACTCAGGGCTGAATTTGGCTGTCTCTGTAACTAGTTATTTAATTTTTCTTAAGTTTGTTTTTCTTTAGTTTTGGTTGTTCTTTCATCATCTGTGACACAGAATAACATTTGTGGCATCAGAGGATGGTTTCCAAAAAAATGGTTATTGAGGTTTGTCCAATGCCACAGCTTCCCTTTGGCATGCCTTGTCCTGTCATCTGAGACACTGATACCATTTAAGAGCAAAATGTAAAGAGAAATGAAGAGGAAAAGGAATGGAAGGAAGAACAGGAAGGAGGCGGGAAAGACAGGAAGGAAGAAGGAAAGAAATTATTGCTCTCTGTAATACAGACCAGCATTAGAGTTGATTTTGGAATTTTGTGTCTATTAGCAATCTCTTGCAATGCAAATAATAATAATAATAATAATAATAATAATAATAATTAATGTAAAGGCCCACCACCACAACAAAAAACGCCCTATTTTATTACCCAGTAAGTGCCTAAAGTTATTTCAAGCCTGCCTTTTTCACCATTTGTAATATGACTGTTGAATAAGAAATCTAACAGCGTAGGCCAGGGGTTGGCAACCCCTGACACACATGCCAAAGATGGTCCCCGTGCCTATTTTGAGTGGCACACACAACTTGTGGTCTTGTGGTGCTGCTTAGCACCACAGCCGATCTCCCCTGCTGGCCCCGGCCCCCAGTGAGACCTGGGACCAGAGGAGCTGTATTTCTCCTGATAGTGGAGCTGTGCCTGGGTGAGGCCGGGGGGGGGGTGTCAATCTGGGCCCCATGGTTTGGCAGGCCCCCATGCTGCCCTCTTCTGTCTCCAGTGGCAAGCCAGCTCAGGTGAGAGGTGGGAGTATGGAACCCAGTTTCTGGGCTGGCCTGCCCCACAGCCAGATTAGAAGGGCCCTGGCAGCTCAGGCTGTCCAGTTTTGGGATGCCACAGGTGCCGCGGCCTTGTCACCAGGTGAGCTAGCGTGGCAGAGTGGCAGCTGCAGCCGCTTGCAGTGTAGCGGGTGTTGGGAGCTGGGGCAGGGCCAGAGGCCACCCTTTGCTAGTCCGCAGCATTCCAGCCATCCCTGCCCCAGGGACCAGGGTGGGGCGGGCTGGCACGTGTCTGCAGCACTGCTGTCCAGGGCAGGGCTGGCTGGTGTGCAGAGGCCACCCTACCCCCAGCCCTAGGCCCAGGAGAGCATTTGCCAAATGCCATCTCACCCTGCCCCCTTGGGTCAGACCAGCCAGCTGGGGGGGAGGATGTTGCAGAGTAGCAGAGGGCACCCACTGGTCCTCCCCTGGTCCCGAATAGTGCAGACACCACTCTGGCCTATCCAGTGGCAAAGCACTACCCCAAAACTGGACAGCCTGGGCCACCTGGTCCCCTCTGATCCAGTTGGGGAAGGTGGCCTGGGTGCCTCCATGTGTCAGTTGACCCTGCCCCCCTCTCCCAAGATGTCCCTGTCTGCTGGCCCTGTCCCCGGCATTTGCTGGCCCCATCCTTGGCACCTGCTGATGGTTGAGGGGGCAGGGCTGGCACGGGGGCTGGTGAAGGTTGCTGGCCCCTGATGTAGGATGTACTCTGTTACTGTAACTTAATATATCAATAATGTTATAGCTACACTGCTTATTCATTATTTATTTAGTTGTGTCTAGAATACACTGAATACAGTGGGTAGTCCTCATTCTGCAAGGAATAACCACAATACCATAACATGTCCATGGAGATTTTTGTGGTAGTCATCATGCTTCATAGCATGGTTCCTCAGAATTTCATGACAGCATCTGGCACAACCATGCTGCTTCTTCAGTAACACAGAGCCATTGCCTCTTGAGCAAAAGCAAAATGCCTCTGTGCTGTTAACACTACAGGGTCTAGGCCACACAGTTTTGATTTTTGTCCTGGAGAAGGCAATTGTTTGTATATACACACACACTACACTGTATTTTGGATGAGGCCAGATCTGTATTATAAAGTTAAGGCAACCCAGCTGTGTTGCTGAGGAGTGTGGAAAGCCCACACCGCGAACCAATGTAGTTAAATCAACCTAACCTCCAGTGTAAATAGCGCTAGGTCGGCAGATGTATTGTTCCATTGACCTAGCTATCACTTCTTAGGGAGATGGATTAGCTATGGTGAGTGGGTGGGTACACTAGAGTACAACACTGGCATGGCTGCAGCTATGCTGCTGTCCTGTTTTAAGTGTAAACCTTGTGTAGGAGAGGGAGGCATGCCATGGTATTCATTTTGTCCTGGGTTGCAAGGGACCTCCCCCCTCTGTTTGTTTGTTTTTTTTAATAAATCCATTGCTTCATCTGGGGAATGGGAGCATGTTGCTGATGGAGGCATTGATTCAGCAAAGCACTTATATACTTGCTAAACTTGAAGCCAGTCAGACTTGAGCAGGTGTTCAGGTGCTTTGCTGAATCAATGCTTCAGACTAGTAGGGATAGTGAAGAGGGAAAGACCAGTATTTTTCTGCATTTATTTTCTTTCCATTCTGTTAGTTCCCCCATCTTCAAAGTGTCTGAAGAGGGACTGCCTCCCGCAAAAGCCCATATGATAAATAAATTTGTTAGTCTTTAAGTGCCACAGGATTCCTTGTTTTGCTGGGCTAGACTAACACAGCTTCCCCTTTGGATCTTCAAAATACTCCAGCTCTTGCTTGGATGATGGAGACTTGTAACATAAGATTGAAAGGGCCTTTCCTGTTATTGCAGACAGCCCCATCATAGAATTCCTTTCTTAAACTTCTTAAGATCCCTCTTAAAACCAGTTGGATTTCTTGCCTTACTGCTATTCAAAGCATTGACAAGGAAAATATATTTGAGGAACAGTGAAGGGCTTTAAAGTCTCCCAGAGCTGAGCATTTGGAGAGCTTTAAAAATTGGATCAAGAGAAGCTTGCAAAACTCACTTGCAAAACTCAGCTGAGTTTGTAAAATGGAGCCAGCACACCTTTTCATCCTACCCATCATTAAAGACCTTATTCTTCTTTGGTGCTGCATTATATGTTAACAAAGATTTGGCCTCCAACAACCTAGTGTGAAGAAATCAAAATGTTGTATGCTTTTAAATCTTTAATAGGGTATTAGATCAATTTCTCAGGGACTTAGTTTTACGTGGACAGGGAGAGTGGTGACAAACTAAGCTGGGAGGCCCTCACATTCTTTGAATATTCCACGTTTTCCTGGAACAGTTGGGAAAAGGCTGCCAAGATGTTCTTGGCAGGTTTTCTAGGTGGCTGGCCAAGTCTGAAGCAAATGTGGATAGTTAACAGGGATAGGCAGCTCCAATTCCAAGCGTGTGCATATATAGCATGCATCTTTATTTAAGACATCCCGCCTCATGGAAGAGCAAAAGCAATGTTGATATATCTTCCTATTATAAAATAGCAAAGAAAAACACTGACTTCTTACAAAAGGATCCATCCCTTTGTAATGCTTTATGGGACTTGGATTGGCATCTGATCCAAGAGAAAGTGGGAAATGTAATCGATAGATGTGCAGTGGCTTTCCCATGAGGGCACAGGGTTAATCAGGGATGTCTTGCATAGCAATAGATCAAGTCTGTGAAGAAGGTGGAAATTGCCCGGAGAACAGATTTCCTTGACAGAATGATTTTCCATTGCTTCTGTTACCAAGCATGAAGGGCAAATAATGTAAAATTGCAATTGAGCAGCAATGGTTTTAAATCATAATGCATTAGGCCCTGATCCTGCAGCTGTTTCTGTGAGGGTAGATCTGTCAGTTCACTGTGACTCCACGTAGACATAAGTTCATCTGAGCAGATCAAGTTGCAACATAGGATCTATGATAATTAATATTTGCTGCATTTAAATGCTTGAACAAGGTACTTCTGTGGTTTCATGGGTTATTGCCCTTGTTTTCCAGCTCTGGGAGATTTGAGTTCCGATTTCTCTAGGCCCCAGGTGAAATGTGTGTCATGATTTCAAACTAACCTTCAGTGTCACATCACACCTACCACATGGCCCAATCTTCTTTTATCACTAACTTCATCTGGAGCAAGATTAGGCTCAATTTCCATCTGTTTTAGGTATTTCTGAGACAAGTTGGATGGGATAATATCTTTTTTTGTACCAACTTCTGTTGGTGAAAGAGACAAGCTCCAAGTTACACAATGCTCTTCTTTGGGTTTGGTCAATATGATCAAAGCAGGTTTGATGGCTGAATCGGAAGATAGATTTGAGCAAGTCACAATTTTCTCTGCCTCCATTCCCCATCTATAAAACAGGGGTAGTGTTTCCCAGCTAAGGATGCTTTGAGAATAAATGTCTTAGCGAGGAACAGAAATCCTATGGTGATGGGTGCCATATAAGAATTATATAATGTGAAAATGCTGAGATAAAGATGTACAAATACAATTGAAGTGATATCTGTAGTTAAAAGTCACTGTTATGCACGACAAAAACAAGTTACAAAGGATATTATACTTTTAAAAAACTAAATGAGCATTTATTTACTCTCTTTATGTAAATTAGGTTAGATAGTCATATGGTCAGATTGCTGGATTTGTATTCTCAGTTCAATCCCATAAAAATGTTCTGTTATCATTTTGTATTTTAAAATGATTTAATTTAAGCTCTGGGTGTAATATAGTCGGCACTGCAATATTACGGGAATGCAGAAATATAGACTGGCACCAGGAATGGGGAGACTGGCTGTAGCATTCGTATCCTGCTGCTATTTCCAGCATGGAGAAGTGTCTAACAGGCCAAATTTAAGTCCTGAAGTGTTGCAGTGACTTTTTCACATTCTAACCTTCATGACCTTTAGCATGTGCCTCCGATGTGCTGATTTTCTTTTCTTTTTTCTTTTTTCTTTTTTTTTAAGACTCTAAACATCAATGAAATAACTGAAAACAACTCACTGAGCCTTCACTTAAGATTTACCTTTACATCCTGTTTCCTGGAATGTAGTATGATTGATTAGGTTGTAGGTAATTGGACCTAACCACAAATTTCAGACCCTGATCTGAACTCCTCCACACCCCCAGCTTGAAGGGGTGTTGATATTTAAAGGATCTAGTTCAGGCCCACCTATAGACCCCAGTCCTATCGTTTATTGTGTGGTACTACAGAGTACTTGATGATATATCTAGTATAGATATAGATATAGCTGTATATAGATAGACAGACAGACAGTGCCCCCAAAGAGCTTGCAATCTAAATAGATCAGGCACAGAGTCAGAGGGGAAACAGAGGAGCAGAGACGAAATGACTTGTCCAAAGACAGTTTTAGTGTCAGGTCAGTGTTAGAGCCAGGAGTAGGCACAGCTCTTGAATCTTAATCCAGTGTTAGCCACTGGTTCATGATGCCTTGGTCATTTCTGTTCCAGACCCTGAATGGGGTCTTTCCATTCATAAGAAATGGAGTCCAAGCTAACAGGTAGAAAATATTTTAATACACTGCATTCGGATGTTTCTTTGTTTTTATTATTTCCTAAGCAATATTTGAATTTCTTCGTTGTCAGAAAATGTATTCTTCTCATGTCTTCATTACTGAACCTGAAGAGAGTAATTGGAGTGCTGAGAACATGAAAAATAACTTGTTTTATCTTATGTATGTGTGTGTATTCCTTTTTAAAGTTAAACCCCTGCCTAGGAAAAGTGCTGGGGGCCTGAAAAAATGCATAGATATGATAACTTTGTACTTCTCTAGTCCCTAAAATCTGAGGATCTCAAAAGTTAATTAAGCCTTGAAGTCACACAGCCTCCTTCCCATGTGAGACAGATATATCCTATTTTTACATATGGTAAACTGAGGCATAGACAAGCTGCATGACTTGCCCAAGGATCCACAGTAAATTAATGGAGAAGCTAGGAAGAGATCCCTGAGTTCCAGACAGCTTGGTTTTTACTGAAATCATTTGATCCCATTCCATCTTTTCAATATGATCACAGTGCTTCCTTATCTATTGAAATGCAGGTTTCTCCCACACTACTATTAATCACAGGGACTGCTCATTTTACAGACAAGCGGCTTTGATAAAATAGTAATGAAAAATCATTTATCTTAAATACTTTACTTTTCAAGGGCAGAAAAAAGCTAATCATGGTATTCACAGAAATTAATTTGTGTTTGTTTGTAATAATACAACTGTAAAGGAATACTTTCTTTTAGCAATCACATATGGTTTCACTGGGACCTCCTGGATCATCTCCAGTGGTCCAATCCTCTGCAATAAGCAGCAAATATCAACGACAGAGTCTCACCTTGTATAAATATTAAGTCTAACAATATCAGTGGAGCTACGCTGATTTGCACCAGCAGGGAGTTTGGCCATACAGTCACACAGTCTGAACTTGAATGTCTGTTCTGGATTTGCCTTAGCTACTTACATTTCTTTAACCCAAACTTTTCAATTTTCTGATTGCCTTGTTTGTAAGTACAAAAAGGTTTTCTTTTCAAATGCAAAGATTAATTTATTATTTATTTAGTATTGTAACACCTAAAAATCCCAGTTACAGATTAGGGTGTTATTTTGCTACAAGCTATGCAGAAAAGCTAACAAAAACAGAGTCTCAGTCCAGGAGAACTGATGATCAGTTTGAATTTGGCTTTTGAATTAGACTCTGTAATGTTGATGGCTTCTATGGTGAACAGTGGAAATTAAAAAGTCTAAAGGTGATGTTTTCTAAGAGTGCTACAAACCTAACCTGGAACGTGAACATTCAGCCTTCTTCTTTCTGCCTCTTCTTCTTGTACAGGTGATAAACATTCTTGCATTTGCAACACTTGTGGGAATTTTGTTAATGATACATGAAGCAGAATAGAATTCATCTCACTTGTCCAGAGCTGAACTCATGAGTTAAAAATGCAGCAGTGATAACACTGTTGTTTGTCTATATATAGTAAGGTGAAAAAAAATAAGATTTTACATAGTCTCTTTGCTAAATATAATTTCATTTTAAGCTCCTTTTTTCCTTGTTTTATTACTAGCAATCCATAATGTTTATTTCTTTTCTTATCTGTGCTATTGCCAAACTTCCAGATCCAGACACATCTGGACTTTGGGGTAGTTTGGACTTGGATCAAAGCTCTGTAGCTCAGACCAAAATCTAGTTTTTTGGACTCTCTCTGTTTATCTGTGTTTGCCAGAAGTAAAGATGGTTGAAAAATGCTGAAAATTTTTCATGAAATATTTCCATTAAAATTTCAAATGTTCAAAAATGTTTCAATGAGCTTTAGACTGGTGTCCTTCCGTTGAATTCAGTAAGGTGTTTTAGACCCTAGGTTACACATATGGTGCTAAAACCATAGTATCTGAGTGATGTCTGAAAATTTTTGTTACAAAAAGCCAAATCAGGAGCAAGAAACCCAGTCTGAAGTTTAATTAGAGATTCCTACCTGGTCAGATTCACCTAAAATTTGTTTGAGGTTGTCAGCAGTTGGGCCAGGTTTGGAGTGAACAAGGCTAATTTGTGCTTTGGGGGACCTAAAGCCATGTGAAATGTGAGGGGTTTCTCATGCTCGTATGAGGCATAGTTGAGCATAGCTTTGATGGATTTGTCTGGAACCAGGTGCATTTCACTTTCACTTAGAGTTTTAGGGTTCAGTTAAGCCTAGAACTCACAGTCAAATTCAGAGATAAGGACAGATATTAACCTCCTACAAACTGAAACCAATTAAATTCACACAGCTCTAGATAACCCATTCCTGTTTTTAACACACTATCTTTGAGAGGAGTTCATTTCCTCTCCAATCCTGCTGCTGCAACAGTGGCTCTTCTTCTTCCTGTTTTGAATGTGGGCATCTGATCTGTGGGCAGCATTGCAAGTGTAGGCTGATGGGTGCAGTATAAAGCCAGCGACTTTCAGCACCTTGTTTTTTGCCTGTCTTACATATCCCCAAATAGGACGGTTTCATTGCTCAGTGGCCACATCACCGTGGTCCATGACTGATGCAGATAAAGCTAAGAGACGGTAGACAAACCTGTTGGTTGAGCAAGAATAAAAACGGGCACCCTCTAAGCTCATGAGTGGTCTGTTGGATCTCAGTTAAAGTGATTTGCTGCCATAAATATGCCTTGTTGTGTTCGGACTTGTCAGCAGGTGTAAAAAAAAAAAACAAACAAGTTTGTTAAGAAGAAATTAAGTTAACCTGTCAGCGATGAAGAGAAACTTCCACCCAGCTCCATCCCTGTGGTTCTCCACAAGGACATCAAATAAGGACCATAAGAATACTTTGCACATATAGCACCTTTCATCCAAGGATCTCTAGGCACCCAAAGAATGTGAGTGAGCATTACTGTATTTCCTCTATGCACAGGGAAATTGAGATATGAAGATATGACATGATTGGGTCAACTTCATACCAGTGGAGCCAGTGGTGGTAGGTGACACATGCAACACTGAAACATCAAGTGAGACATTAAATCATGAACTGTCTCACTGATAGCTGAGGTGTGGTGTTGATATCAGTGAATTCTTAAAGCTCTTTCTAAAATCACCCTTTCAGGGGCATTGTAGATGCATGATTTGCACTTTTCTTCATGTCATTGCAAGATTCTTCACTCATATTCATATATAAACTTGGTGCAGCCTCATCTTACAATTAAAATAAAATCCTTCAGATGCTCCCTGATTGCTGAGAACGTTAACTCCCATTGTTCCCCATCTTCAAAGTGTCTGGTGAAGTGGGCATTTCTCCCACAAAGGCTCATGCAATAAATAGATTTGTTAGTCTTTAAAAGTTCCACAGGGCTCCTTGTTTGTCTAACTCCCATTAACATCAATGGTGATGATTAACACCTCTCTGAATTGGGCTGTGAGCTGAAGTATGATAGAGTGCATGAAAACTGAAACACCTATAGCAATTTTTCTCTCTTCCCATCAAAATTTTCTGTCCCTTTTTCTGTTTTTCATCATTACTTTATAAAGAGAGTAAAATACAAAATAATGGGCCAAATCCACTGCTGGTGTGAAGTGGTATAGCTCCAGTGACTTCAGTTTGGCCTAATATTCTTTCTCCTCAGTAGCACAGCCTGAGGGTGCAAGCTGATCACCTCTGTCAGCTGTGATGTGTTAAAGTGAAACATTGATGCTTTGTGTTGATTTAGCATCTATCTTGGGGAAAGATTCCAGAGTGCTTCACCAGCTATGTACATACAACAGCATTGAACTGCAGCCACATCTGGGGCTGGCAGACTGTAACTTATCACTTCATAGCAGTGGCAAGAGGAGAAAATGTTGCTCAAGGACACCAGAGCTGCATTCCTGCATGAGGAGGACATTAACTTTTAAATTGGAACAGATGTTCTAATGTCTCATATGAAGGACCTGTATATATTAAATTGTATGGAAGCCATTTTACTTCATGTATTCCTGGAAGATGAAGGGCCTTAATCAGCCTGAGTGAGCTTCATGAACTGTATTTTCAGGAAGGCTTGGAGTTTTGAACTTGGTGCTTAAACAGCTAAGACATCCCTACCGGCTGAGCATGCCTTCTGCCATCTTTTTCCCCTTATTGAATTGCTGGTTCCTGTCTAAGCTGCCACTTTGTGACAAAATGAAAACTGCTTGCTCTTTCTTTGCCTTGTGTGCCTAGCCCCATAAGTAGTCACTGATTTGAACCATTGTCTGGGATTAAAATGCAGTCCAACTTTGCCTTTTATTTTCCACTCTTCCAGCTTTTCTCCGCAATCTTTCTCTCATCCCATTTTAGAAAACAAACCAAGGGACTAGATCACAGAAACAGAGGAGACTGCCAAATGGACAGTTCACCTCACCTCTTTGGCTCCAGCTCAGGTTGGCTGTTACCTGTTGCTGGCTTGTTAGGTGGCCCACAGCTTGCAAAATGTATCTGGTTGTCTCAGTGCAGCTCCTAGAGAACAGGGGTGCAAATCACTGCTTCTGTTAACTGCCACCTCGCTGGCAGTCTCAGCAGAGACCCCAAGGGCTAAATGTACCATGGAGACTTCCTAGACCTTTGTTTCAATACTTAATCACTCCATTCCAAGTTTTAGACACTCTCAGGAAGCTGTTGTGTTGCTGCCTTTCCTGAATGCCACGACAAGACAGTGGTCTCCAGCCATGCTGTAGTGGGGCCAGGTGGCACCAAACAACATATGAGCACTTTTGCCACATAGAGGACATAATTTTGTTATGAAAATGGCATCCTCTGCACAGCAGGACCACACACACATGCAAAGAGGACACACTGGCAGAGGTGTCCATCCTGCTAGCAGTGTTAAGTGCCCATTAAGAATACACCCCTGGTCTCCAGTGCTGTCTGTTCACTTACAGAGGTACTGGGGAGGAAAGTCCCTGCTCACCCTTCTCTTTTTGAGCTTCAACGCCTTGTAGTCCAAAGTGCTGGGTGGTGATGTCAGTTGTTCCTCTCCCCATATGCCCCTGGGTTTTCAACCATCCTCCCCAGTTCAGCAAAGAAGTAATTCAAGCAGCTAAATGCATATCCCTAACTTACAAATGGTGAGTGACTTTTGTGATTTTATGCTAACCTACAAGAGCTTAGCATCCTGAGTCTGAGTTTTTGAACGACAAGCTTACTACAGTCCTGCTAAATAATGAGGTGTGTTTGTGAGAGAATGAGAGTGAGAGATAATGACCACTATATCCAATGATCCTGAAACAGTTTCCAATGTAACTCTGATTTTCCTGTAGTTTTGTTGTTCCAAAATGGTTGGAATTTTCCATGTTTGGTCTCTGCCCGCTCCCTATATTTGTGCAAAATCCCGCTAGTCATTATTTCCTTGGAGGACAGTGGTGGGGGAAAAAAATACATTATTCCCATTGGAAAGTGATGTTGAGGCATGCTTTTCAAGCTGGGACGCAGCAAAGACTGGAAGTTTGAAACTTGGCAAGGGTGATGATATAACAAAGTTTGATTTTGTCACTCTTTTAATGATGTTCCTAAATCACAGCTGTAATGTGGTTCATTAACACGACTTTCAAAGTGTTTTGACTCATCCGCAACATGCAAAACTAAATAAACCATGTTCGAACTTGATGGGGAGACATTTGTTCTTTGATCCCTCACCATGATCAAATGCCTAAATGAGAATCAGGCTCTATGGCACAGTTTCAGAAGGGGGCAAGCAAGCTTCTCTCTGCACAGCATTCTCTGTGCATCTCAACCAACCTGTCTGTTGGTAATAATCACTCTTATTCCAGTCCCATTCCATTCTAGGGCAGAAACTTTTAGTCTTGCCAGCTTGCCGGGTGATTTTGATGTCTCCAGTCTGATTTCATTTCGACCAAGGTATATTTCAAAGCCAAGTGTCCAAAGATGAGTGTATGAATTCACTTAGCTACCCAGTCTGCCTTTGGTTAGATCATGCATATAAGCTAAGGGAAGCACAATAATTTACTGATTTATCACAGGTCATTATATATACTAGTCACTGTATTTTTAAAACATCACCAGTATAGACAAAATAATTAGAGGATGTGCTTTTGTTAACATTGCCAGCCACTACCCACTTGTACAGTACCCTTGGGTACTAAATAATTACCCACTTTGTGTGGTTATCTAGCTTGCTAATTACCCACAGAAATTGGGGTCAGGTGCTAACTGCTTGAAATAAGTATCCTCTGTAGATTTGGCTAAATTGTATAAAGAAAGTATGTGTTAGCAGCAAAACTTAAAAATGTCAGACTTTTTTTTTTAAGCATGGACAAGAAAAGGAGTGTTAGCTTCCTTTGATGTTAAATTCATGCAGGTAGCTACAGTGCTGAAAGTCATCCAGTGGGTCTCAAAGGATGGAATGCTGAAACAGCCTTTCTCCCAGTCTGTCTTCCCAGTGATTGGGTTCTTTGATACACAGGGCTTGCTTCATCTCTTACACTCACTGACATAAGTGAATAATCAGAAGCAACTCTATTGATTACACTGTTGTGAGGAAATATTCAAGCCCATGGATTTTTAGGCTGGTATAATCTCCTGATCTGATCTGCATAACCTGAGCTATCACTCACTGGTACCCATGTCAAATCCAATAATTTACTTACACACTGTACAGTGGTACAGTTACTTTTCCATGTGTTTAACTGTCGCAAGCCTAGTACCCATGCAAAAGGAGAGTCTGTTCCAAGGCTGCTGCTGCTGGTGATCTAGCTTGCTTGTTCAGTAATCATTAATTCCTGTGTTCAGGGGAGGTACCCCAGTGAGTCAAAGATTTCTGGACAGCCCCACCCACACCAACTCCCAAACAGTTACTCTGTAGTCACCCTCTGCCAGACCCACACAAAGCATCCAGCTAGCCAGTGGCAGCTCCCTTCTCCACACATGAGCTCAAGCCAGCCAGCCAACCAACCAACCAACCAACCACCACCACCACCACCACCACAACAACAAAAACCCTCCTAACTCATAAAGAATTAAACAAACCAAAGCCCTTGAACTATACCTATAATGCAGATGTACTGGCATTCTGGTATACCTGCTCCATTTCTCCTGTATAGAGAAGAGACTGGTTTCAATGGGACTTAGTTTCATTTGAAAATCCCACTAGGCCTACCGGCATATTTAGATGTCTAAATACCTTTACAAGTCTGGCCCTGAGTGCCTGTGCAGAGCACATACTAAGACGAAGAAACCACTTATGCATGTCTTTAGGGTTAGCTTCTCTTGCCCTTACACCAAATAGCAGCTTGCTCCTCGACAAGCCTCATTAGAGTCAAATGGACTTTTTGTGGAGAATATATGGTGTCAGTGGGATCTCTTGTGGGATGAGCTCTTGCTCAGTTTGAGCAATGCCAGCAAAGAAGCTGACCCTTTTGTTATCCATGTAAAATCAGGTGTTAACTCCTACTAGCTGTCCACTGTAGCCTAGATGACGGAACTGGTCAGTGCTTGTAAAGAATTACTAGCCACTGACATGGCTTGCTAGGTGTGGGATCTCTTGTAGCAGGAAGTACCTTCTTCCTTGCATTGTGTCGTGCATCTTTGGAAAATTCAGTGATCAGCCTCTTAGAGAAAAAGGCAGATTCAGACATCATCTCTGGCTTTTTTTTTTTTTTTGGTTAAGTCTATTATTATTTATCCTTATCAAGGGATTTAGTCTGATCAATGGAGTGTGTATGCAACTGATGGACATGAAAAGAGGAAATGCTTGGAGAATGAGTAACATGTCTGCAGTAGAGGGTGTGTGTGTATCAGTACTAGAACCACTGACTGATGAGTTCATTTTAAAATCCAAGGGCATATAGCTGGTAAATTAGCACAGATTGCAAATATAGTCTGGTGTGAGAGAGCGCAAGGCTGCCATTGAACAGAGAGGGGTGGGCGTGGAGGGATTTGGGGGGGGGGATTGTCGGCTTTGAAGTCATCACAAGCATGAGCCAGAGAATCTGCCTGCCTGCCTGAATGCAGGCTTTAGAGCGTTGCTATTTCCACGAGATGCTGCCTACTGCAGTGTGGTGCGGAGGGAGGGGTGAAAAGAAGCCCGGATAGTAATGTTTTGTTTAATTTTATATTTTTAAAATTCACATCCAGTCAGAGATGCGTGGTCCACCCCCACAACCGGATCCCCACCCCCTAAACACACCCTCCCCCCCCCTTTTTTTTTTTTTTTTTTTTTTTAAAGAGGAGTCTGGGATACCTGATCTATGTGTCTAGCTGTCTGGGAGGGCTTTTATTATTATTATTTGTATAATACGTGTCTAGCCTTTATCCCTGACCCGGCGGTGTATTTTTGGTCTCATTAGTAGGCAGAGAGATGCTTTAGAGTATCCGGTGCTGGGAGTCGGGGGGCCAGATGAAGGAGGAGGAGGAGTAGGGGAGCCTTCAGGCCAGCTCTTGTCTCCAAGCTAGGGCAGGGGAAATGAGCAATGCAGAGCGGGGCCCCCTTTGGCTGGGGATCGGGGCGGGTGGTTGGGGGGCACTCAGCAGAGCCTGCAAGAAGTGGGGAGGGGGTTGCTGGTGTGTGTGTTGGGGGGGGGATTGATTCCCTATTCTGCTAAAGATTTTAGGAGGCATGCAAAGAATCTGGAGGCTAGTTGTCAGGGAGGGGGAGAGGGAGAGGAAGCTAAAAGAGTCTGTAACCAGATCCTGGAGCTTTCCAGGAGTGTGTGAGAGGCAGAGGAAGAAAGGGGGCAGTGTGGTCTAGCCCATTTCGGCTGGTCGCTGATTTGAGCCTGGCTCTTGCTGTCCCTCAACAGCCTCCCTTGCCTGAATTTTTTTTTTTCTTTCCCCTCTCCTTTCCCTCTACTTCGCCCAAGCCTAGGGGAGCCAGTAAAGATTAAATGTGCTTTCTAAAAGGCAGCCACTTCGTGCAGCTATGTCTTCTGCCCCCCCTTGAAAAAAAAAAAGAGGCGAGGAGGAGGAGGAGGAGGAGGAGGAATATAGTTTAATGATGCCGGGACTGGCTGCTGCAGCTGGAAAGCTGGGAGATGTCGGGCGAGGAAGGACGAGACTGCCGAGGTGAGAAAAGAGCGGAGGGAGCGGCTAGGATTTCTTCTCCTTCCCTCCCTCCCCAGCCTGCAGAAAGCGGCGATTTCTCCTGGGAACGAGGGGGGCAGATTTGGCGTGGCTCTTTCTCCCCCGGGGGGTGAATTGCAGCCGGGGGGGGAGGAAGCAAAGCCCGGGGGCTCAGACACCGGTTTCGGCGGCGTGCGGAAATGAATGGCTCATATTTTGCACTTTCCCCGCGCCCCCCTCCCGCTGCTGGGGCCTAAGCGGGGTTTGGGGGGGGGGATCCGCTGGCGAGGCTGCGCCAGGTGCGAAGCCGGCTCCGGATCGGCTCCGCGTCTTGTCCGGAGGGAGCCCCGTGTAGACGGGAGCCGTGGTGCAAGCAGCCCGGCAGGCGTGCGGCGCGATGGCTGGAGCCGGCAACAGGCGTGCGGGGTTTTCCCCAATGCTGCAGCCCGGCGGGGAGGGTGGGGGGCTGCATCAGCCTCAGCCCCCCAGCGACTGGCCTCCTCTTCCACCGGCCTTGGCAGCCGGCTCCCCAGCTGATGCCTCGCTTAGGAGAGGGCCGCAGTTTGCAAAAATGCCAAATCAGAGCCAGCGCAACGGGGGCGGCTGGAGAGCAACAAAGCAAGCCGTTGCCGAGGAAGTGTGTCTTTTGAAAGGCGAGCAGAGCCCTAGCTAGTCTCCCCCAGCCCTGCTCCTGTCAAAAAATGCAAAGGCATGGGGGCTTGGGTGTGTATAATATTCTCTGCTCTGGACTCACTCGCTCAGCCTAGTGCCACTGAAACCCATAGCCCGCTTTTCCTTGCTGCTGCTGCTGCTGCTGCTGCCGGAGGCTGGACCCTTCCCCACTTTCAATGGTGAGTGTCTCGATTCTTTCCCCAGCACTGGAATATTCCTTCACCCCTCCCCAAGTCTCTACTGGGGTGTGGTGGGGTGAGGAAGCTGCCTCTCTGTCTTAGAGCCTGCTTTGTGCCAGACCCTTGCAAAGACAGCCTGTACAGGAGGATTAGTTCTGCCTTAATTGCCGTTCAAACAATGCAATAATTCCGCCCCTACCTTGACTGTTTTCCCTTTATCACTTCCATAGCGCTAACATAATTTATTCTGCTCCATTGTTCAAAGTTTGACGGATTCTGCTGTGCCTGACTTGAAATTTTGCTGTAAACTAAACAGAATGTATTCTCTCAACAGAGGGGTTTCCTATAGAGTCTCTTTCCTTCCACCTGTGTGTCCTGTTGTATAATCTTGAACCTAGACATGAATTTGCCTGACATTTCTTTTCCTGTTCTTTTTTTTATCCTTGTTGTGGCAAGAAATAGTTTGTTGCGCCCCTCTCAATCCCTGAGACCCTAACTTGTGATGTTTAGCTTTTAAATCCACGGGTTAGGCTCTTGGGAGCTGTGAGTTGTGCTTTGGCATCTTCTTTTTCTTTTTTCTTTTTTTTTTTTTCTTTTTTTGAGCATTTAGTAAACTCTTAAAGAAAAGAAACTTTAAGTGAAGTGAATCTCTTATCATTAGTTCTGATCAGCTGACTGTAGGGTGCTGATACCATATCTTGATGGGCATTTACCTTAAACTATGATCTCAAATTAAAATGTATTTGTATATGTAGCTATAGATATATTTACATTTGTATGTGATAAATTGTACATTTGGGTGTATATGTGTCTAAATCATTTATGTGTGAATGGATGTAGATAACATAATATAGATCAGTATGCATATGTATTTATATTGGCATTGAAGTGTGTGTAGATACAGCTATGGATGATATAGATGCATGTGTGAATATGTTTATAGGTAGACACACAGATCTCTAGATGTATGTGTGTGTATATGTGATTTCACATAGATATAAACGAGACAGATTTGCTGCAGGCCAGTGACTATAGCATCTACCTTTTTCTCTTTCTTGAGAGCAACACACAGTACCCTGAGAGCGTAACAGTAACAGCTCGGTACATTGGTGCTTGACCTCAGACCATCACAGCTGAAATCCCAGCATGCCTCTTGCTTCCAAGTTTTAAACCTGAACGAATAATCTTAGAAATGTGCTCTGTGGACAAAAACAAAAAACAAACAAACAAACAAAAAACAATCAGGAGGTGGGTTGGATTTTTTTAACTGTTAGATCTGAAATAAACCAAACAATAACGTATATATGAAAAATACGTATGTATAAATGGTTCCAAAATGTTCTTTTTCTCAGCAAATGCTGAAGTTTGCTTTAGTCCTTAGAATTGAAATTCCGTGGTTTTAATATCAAACCTACATATGACGGATGACATAGAAATCAGAAATGTTAGACTATTCCCAATTGTGTTTATTTTAGATTTTTTTAATGTTGTAAAATTAATTATGATTGTATTCATTTCTGTTCTATAAGGCAATTTATAATGAAGTTACTGTACCTTTTTATGGAACTAGATGCTTGTTTTATATTTAAATGCAAATGCTTTAACTTAATATACAGTGCAACAAAGAAATATTAACTGACGGTGTAATATTTCAGTACTTATATCAGTTTAGAATATGTCTGACAATTCTCGATAGCTAATATTTATTTGAACTAGAAAAGCTTTTTTCTTTTTATTTTATACTATGATTTCAGTAATTCTTTTAGCTACATTTTAAAAAAATCAAATAGAGCATTTTACTTTTGACTTTTAAACTGTTCCAAACACTCTAATTTAATAATGAAGATAAATATTTCCCGTAAATTATATTTATTTTCCATTACAGTTTTGTGTTTAAATCCAAATGGAATATGCTAACAGCTAGCAAACCTTTGTGCCATCCTGCTATTGATTTCATACTGGGATACATGAGCATTTTTGCTTTTCCTTCAAAATATGTTAATCAATATGCAATCATTTTCGAAATGGCAGAGAAAAGACCATTTTGTTTGTGCAAATTGATGATTTGCTATAAGCAGTATCCTTGCTAATTTCCTCTGAAGCATGTCAATGGGAACAATACCATCTCATCTTTGGAAGGAGAAATTTTTTAAAAAGGAATTGTTCATATTTGTATTTGGGATTAGATCTTTTCTTTGCATCTGTATCTGTAATCAGCATTTTAATATCACAAATCCAGCTGTGTGGAATATATACCAACGTCGCAGTGTGAGATAGGGCCTGATCCAAAGCCCAGGGAACTCAGGGAAGTCTTTCTATTGATTTCAGTGGATTTGGATCACGCCCTGAGTTCTGTTATAAGAAACAATACCACCTAGTGCATGTTTCATGGATGCTACAGAATTGATGATGTCTTTCATCTCACCCCTGTGTTAATGTTGGTGCACAAGTATTTCTGCTCTATTATTATGAGAAAAAGAAGACGCAGCAAAACAATGCAAAAGATTGTATATTTCAGAAAGACTGCTTCTGCTGCAGAGGCAGGTCCTCACCCCTCCCTCCCAGAAACACATCACTGAAGTTCAGTGAAATGAATAACATAATTGGTAGTTGGTTCAATCACTACCAGTCTAGACTAGCCCAGACACATCAATTAGAGAGAGCTGTCTTTTTAAAGGGACAGCGCAACTGAAACAAGTGAGGCCTTATCTCAGAGTGAAAATCCAGCTTGGCAGAAATTTAAATAACTAAATAAATAAAATAAAAAAAGGAAAGAAAAAGAACTAAATGGGAGTTTTTGGGGAGCATAGAAAGGAGGACGCTTGAGAGAATAGGAAGGAGTAATAACTGAAATATAATGCATTCCCCATCTTCCATCACCCCAATCTATCAGCACAAATTTGAGATTCAGTGGTATTTCTTATTTAGTTTTGTATGAGAGAGATTTTAGGGATGTCATTGTTACTGAAACATAATTACATTATAAATATCAAGTAACATTATAATATGTGAACTAATAGAAATCTAGTCCTAAACTTATATACTGCTGCATTTGTTCATCATGCAAACACTCAGACAAGAAATCCAGGCTGCATTTATAGTGTAAGGCTCTGATTGTCTTCTCTCTGATAAAATTATAAATAAAGGTAACTACGCAGCTTACCTAAATCCCTGTACAACAGTATGGAGAAGTAAACGGTAGAAAGACAAATTGTGTTAGCAGCAAAATTGAAGAGAAAATTGATTACAGAGTTTCTTAATTTTATTTTAAAAAAATAAGAGGCAGTAAATAAAGCAGGCTGTGTCTGAGACCGCATCCAGCACTAAGAAAAGAAAATGTTTGATTAGTTTCAGTTAAAGCATATCTAACACATTATAATGAAATTTAACATAACACATTCCAAGCTACTATGTCATACCTAACATATATTTAAAAAAACAAGAGCATCTCGTTTAGCATGCTGCAAACCCCTTCACACAAAAATGCTAATTCAGCAAAATATATGGAGAGAGATCTTGCAACTGGGAGCTTTGCCTGAGTAAAGATTGCAAGATTTGGTCCCAAGAGTTCCAGCTCTTTAGAGTCTCAACAGAACTTGGTTTCCCAAGCTGAAAAAAAAAGATTTTTGGTGGTGATAAAAGGGGAAGTCCAGGACCATCCTCAAATCTTCCTTGTTGCTCTTCTGTTTCAAGAGATGTAACGTACAAAAGGTTGCACAGGACTGCATTTTAAAAATGGAGGATGATTTTACTACCCTTCCATTCCTCATTCCTTCCAGGCTAATTACCAAATAATATGACAGACAAGTAAATGGCTGGTGCTGATTAGATGATTGATTAATTCCTAGTTGATTTCTGATTCTAAACTTTATTCACATTAGTAATCCCTGACAGCAACAGGCAAGTTTGGGGAAAATCCACCTGGTTTTTCTGTTATATTGTTTTGCAGCCATTTAACATAGAAAGTCAGTTGAAAATGATTTAAAACATTTTTCCGTAACTTACTTTAAAAATTAACCTTTTGATTCCCCTTTAAAGAAAGACATATTTGACCACACTTTAGTTCTTTCAGCTCTTAGGGTATTAGTATATAGTATGTACACGCACACACTGGAAACTACTGCATTTTATAGAGAATAAGTACTGAACTCTTCTCTGTTTTAAGACTTAACTTAGAGGGTCATCAAATAATTTATACTATTTTGTGGCTATTTTCCTTTTTAAAAAAATACAAACTCATAGCTGTTTATGTTGGCTTTGTTGCAGATCAACTACTATGCAAACATCATATCAAAAAATTCAGGGGATGTTTATAAAACCAAGCACAAAAGGCACAAGTTTTTAACAAAAGGCACACATTTTTAACTGTTATCTTGCACTTCTGAAAATGCTGGTGCTCACATTGTTCAGAAAAGAAGCTCCTGAACTAACTGTATTCCATGGCTGCTGGTGCTGCCCTGCTTTTTCCCAGTGCTCAGTGTGAAAGAGCATCCCAGTTCTTCTTCACTCTTGAGAACACACACATTGTTTCAATAATCCAGGCAATAAATGCTAATTAGTAATGCTCATGGACCCCACCAGTCAGAGTAATTATCATAATTTACCTTTCCTTGTTAAATATATTCTTTGCTGATTTAAAATTTTTAAGCAATAGTTTGACTGTTCCTTTGAATTTCCCATTGCATTATCAGAGAAAGAGGGAGAGAGGGTGTGTGTGAACATTGAAACATGCTTTGATTATTGCACAGGAAATTACAGAGACAAATGAAGGAGTGTAAAGAATTCCCGCATATGAAATTTTATTTTCAAACCGAGATTTTTTTCTTTCCCCTCCCTCTCTTGCCCCCCTTTTACCACCACCAAAACCCACTTACTGAGGAGAACAAAGGAAATCACTAACTATAAAGGCATCATTAAGTACGAACAGCAACAGCAAGATAAAGCATGTGATATAACAACATATTTTATTGCACAAAAGTAGAGATAATTAAATAATTCAGTGGTATTCTTAACTAATTAGCACAAAGATCTTTCAGAAGTCATCAGGAAAATAGATCTAATCAAATCTAATAACATACTGCTTTTCTCAAAGATCATGTATTTTCCCAATGCTGCTAACATTTTTCAAATTGATGCAGTAACAGAAATTACAAATATGTGAATATTTAATCAGGCTGCATTTCAGTATAGCCCTTTTCTACATGAAGTGATTAGATCTTTGTGGGAAGTGAATATGTACAGCGTGAGTTTCCAATGCTAGTCAGTGATAAAAACCACAGATTGAGAAAATCAGTTCTCTTACAACTGATCTCTTAAAAGGATTCATTATCAGACTAGTATTCATTATTGTGCTGAACATTATAGGGCTGACTCGCTTGGATTTATAGTTTGTGCACGTACGCAGGAGTTTGCCTGAGATTTTCTAATGTGGCTGATTGGGAATCTCAGTTTTCCATTTTTTGCTTTCCCAACATTTAAAAACATGCCTAGCCGCTCAGGAGAGATATGAGACCAAAGCATTTTAATTCACAGTATAGTTAGGAGGCCAGATTCTGATCTCATTTGCACTGGTGTAAATCTGGAGTAACTCTGTTGACATCAGTGGTAGTGATTTAAATTTATGTGGTGGTAAATGACATTGTGATGACCCATGCTCATGGTGAAAAGCTTCCTTTTCCCTCCAGCTGTCTGGGTCTAAGTAGAAGTCAGGGACTGCATGTACAAAGCCTGAACACAATAGGGCCAGACTGTCAGGTGGCTACTGTACAGACAAGCAAACTGTACACTGAAGCACCTGCTGATGCACTGATGCCACTATTGGAAATCTCTCCTGGTGTCTCTTTTTGGCAAATAGATATTAAATGTATCAAATATTATTCATTGTATTGCAGTACCTACACGTGCATCGCTTTATGTATTGTATTTGCTGACTCATATTTGATCATATACTGCCTGCGTAGTTTGCATAAGTAAAAGTGACTCATTCCTATACTAAACAAAGGAATATCTGGAAAGTAACTTTGCCTAGAAAGTTAAGCATTTATCATTTGAGTAAATGTCAGTGTAACAGAATAAATAGCAGAAAAGGGAATATAAGTATGTTGTGGGGTCTAGATGATTGTGAGCCCAGACTTAGAAACCTTTATGCATACGGCCAGACCTAACTCCCACAGATTCCATGAATTACTGAGATGAGGCAGTGTTATGGGTCAGGCTATACATTTGATTTTTCTTTGTGCTACATGTATCAAGGTGTTGCCTAAAGACACAAACTAAGTCTGAGGCCCTGTTGTGCCAGGCCCTGTTCCTGCATGTTGTATGAAAAAGCCCTGCCCTAAAGATGAGATTGCTAAAGGATGGGTGAGAAAAAGAGGAACGAAGGATAGGCTCAAGGACTTGCTAAAGGATATATAGCGGTTTATTGGCAGCATATAGAACCCAGCTATTGTGATCCCAGGCTGATGCCCTTTCCACTGGGTCACACCACGTCTCTGGGCATACACAGTTTATGAATACCATCATTAAATGCACACTTGGCTGTAGTTGTGAAAGAATAAATGTTACATGAACAAGTTATACTCCTTCCCTGCGTCTTCCACGTCCTGATATTAAAATACCCTGAGCAAGGAGTAAATAGTATCTGGTCTGAGATGAGTGGATGGTTGATTTAAATATATTTATATTCAAGGAGAGCAGTTGCTCTCTCATTTAAATGATTCAGAATACTACAGTGATCATGGAAGACCTGAAGCCCATCATGTACTGTAAACTACAGTTGCTTTTATTTACTATACCTATACCAACACTGTAGCAAATGTATCTATAAACTACTCTAGTTGGATTGGTTTGACTGATTTCCAATTCCTAGCATTTTGTCTTGTTGGATTTTCTTTCTGCATTATACTGTATTCTGCTCAAAGAAGTCCAAGTAGGTGTACTATCTACAGCGGCATCTTCACAGATTGCACCTCTGGCATACTTGATTTTAATTGCATGTTCTTTACAAACAAAAAAATGGGCATAAAAAGGATCACCACAGGCCATGCTATGCAGCCAGCACTTCTTGTGCTGTCTTGCAGGCATGGGGCAGCTTCAAGCAACAACTGATGAACAAGGATGGCTTGGATCCATGAGAGATGCATGATAGATTGACCTCAACTGAAACACCTTTTTGCTGCTGCCTCTCAAACCATGACTGCTAATGTAAAAAAATAAAAACCCCAAAAACCAGTCAACAAACAGTAGTGCTGTTGTGTTGATGGCAACTTCTTGATGCTCCATAACCTTTTAAAAGATGGACAAATTCCATATGGCAAAGATGAGGAAAATCCAAGTCACCTCCTATGACAAGAAGGGAAGTTCCCTTGGCACCACAAGAAACTGGCGTGGTTACAGACACTCCACAGAGAGTTGTGTTTTGATGAACATGGAGTGCAATGTACACTTTGTTGACATGAGCTTGTACTATAACTTCACCCTAAAAGGAATAAGGAAGTCCTGTGAAGCAGCAAAAAGTCTAGAGCTGACAGTGTGGGAGAGACTTAAAAACTCCAGCTTCTCCATTAGGGACCAGAGCTTGTTAAGAATATGGGGGGACTTGGCTATTGTGTGCTTGTTCCATGTCTGAACTTGCTGAGTATATAACTAGTTATTTCCAAGGAATCCAGTAAATGGTGAATCTGCAAACCAGTGATCTACTTGTGTTTGTCTCATTTGGTCAGCCTCTAGGGCATCATTTAGCCTTCACAGCATCTAATCCCCTGCAAGAAGATAGTTCATTACAGTGTTGAGCTCCTTAGGAAAGTTAAAAGAAAAGAGGAATGGGAGAGAGAAACGGTGATATTTTGTGAAACCTGATAAATGGATGTTATAAAAAAATGATGGGTCAAAATATTGCCTTCAGTTACACCCATCTACTCCATTTTCACTTCACTGAGGCTGCATGGGCATTGGTGGAGTGGTACTGGTGACTGCAGATAGACTTTTTATTTGGACAAACAGAGGACAGGTTGAAGACACAGTTGCCAAACAGACCCAATGTTTCTTTCTCTGTGTCAAAATGATCAGTCTCTGTTCTGAACATACAAATAGATGTGTTAAAAATAAAGCAAGATCAAAACCAATGAAACCAGGGAAATATACCATTGTGCTGTTCCAAAAGCATTCAGTGGGTGTCTAATGCCCCTTTTGGAAAAGGCCAAATCCATGATGTTTCTAAAGTCATAGGACGCAATTAGAGTCTGCAAGTATATATATTTATTGCACCCGTTTTCACCCTGTTTCAAAGATGAATTTTGCCCACATTCCAGTTGCCAAATAAGGCACTGAATCTTTAATTAAATCCATATGAGTGGCTTGTGCTTGCATGGAGCCCCATCAGAATCATGTTGATTCAATTACGATATTTAGGTTAGCTAATATTCATGTATTCTGTGGGTCTTGGACACTTAACTAGTGGCTCCGTAGATCACTTGTGGAGAAGAGCTTGCCATATTCATCTTTCACTTGAGCTATTAAATCCAAGGTCCCTTCTGCTGCTCAGGAACAGATATCCAAGGAGAAGTTTAGTTCTCTTGCCACAATTTGTGTGAAGCCTTTTGGGGTGGGAGGGGGGCGGCTCAATATACAAACAGAGAGAGAACAATATTGAAGGAATTATTTCATCACTTCAGCTCTGCGAGGACAAAATATCATGGAACATATTCTGTCTTCACTTGCAGCCTGCTAGCAGGGGTAGAAGGTGGCTTTCTGCATACACCAGATAACAGTATGTAATGTTACAACCAACAAGGGGTAAAGTGGAAGGATATTATTCATGGAAGAAAATGGAACATATATCATGATTTATAGTACCTTCCATCAGCGGTTCTCAAAGCTTTTTATGAACTGACTTAAGCCTCACAGATCCCTTGTGGGGCTGGCAAATAACTTTTCTGCTCTCTTATTTTTGAATGAGGAAAATTAGTCATAGATCAATTAACGTCCACATTTCAAGATTCTGATCCCCTCCCATGCATGAAGACCGTAGTGGAGTACTGTTCAGTGAGTGAGTGTGAAGAATCTTGGTGTAAATGCCCCACATTTGTGAGTTTCTGCTTTTGGGTGCCTGACTCACAGCAGCTAGGGCTACTTTTTCAGAAGGATCAAGCACCTGTAATTCCATACACAGTCCAAGGGAGCACCTCTGATTATCAGACTCTTAGAGTCTCAAGCTGGGCATTTAACAAGCCTTTGGCATTTTAGTAGGATTTGACATAAATGACTTGCTCAAATTCTCTGGCGGGAGGTGGACCTAACTCTTCATTCTCCTCATACCTAGTACTTTGCTTTAACCATAGATCGTGCTGCATCTCTTAATTTGCTTCTAGGTTCAGCAGAAAATACAACCACTTGTCTAACGTTTCTAATATTTTTGCTTTGCAGGCATTTACCTGCATATGTCTGAAGAGAGCACTAAGGTATGACAAAAACAACTATTAAAAAATAAGCAGCCCCTCCATAACTCATAATGCCTGGTGGCACTTGCTGAGACAAGAAAAGGGTATAACTCCAATCAATTACTCAGCATCCCCTCTCTCAGTAAAGGACCTTCTAGTGGTCAAAATTGGATGAGTTACATTTGGGAGCCTGAATTGCCATGAAAGTCCTGTCTGCACTAGCCAGGGTAAATAGTTGTGACCCAGCCCAGGCACTCTGATTTCAAATAAAGTTATGTAAAATAGCAATGGAGATTCCTCCTTAAAGAAGTCTGACCTTGCAAAGATTTAGATGTATGCTTAACGTGAAGAGTTACGGTGAACTTGGTGGTACAACTCACATGTTAAACTCTTTTGTAAGCCTTTGCAGAAGTGAGGCCTAACTCACAGATCTGTAAAGTTACTGAGATCTCTTGAGTATGACAGATGCTGTATGCACAGTGAGCGAAATCCTGACTGTATTCAATGGCAATTCCAAGAAAGTATCAGCAGGACCAGGTTTTCACCTGCAAATTCTGTTCTAGTTCTGTAAATTCATCCTTCGTAATATTGCTACATCCAGGCCTTTTTTTCCCAGTTGTCTCTCTCCAATGAGCTGGAAGGACTGAGGGATGGGGCTAGCAATCCAGGGAAAGAGATGACTAAATAGGAGGAGAATAAAAGCGTTGGTATCTGAGGTCTGCAGCTTTAGCTACATCATAGTCTCACACTGCTTTAAATTTGGTACTCCATTGTAGTCAGTGGAGTTACTCCACCATGTTTAATCAGTATGACTCATTATAATCTGAGCCCATCTCTGTTAGCAGAGTGAGTTTGAGGGCATTCTTGCTGAGATTTTTTTTTCTTCCTCCTCCAGTTCTTATTCTGTGGGTAGTTTGCCCATTCTTTTCATTTGGTAGGATCCTGCCCCTTTTTTCACAAATCAAATACCTTTTGCAGTCTCTGACTGTCCTTTCTCTTCTAACAAAGGAGAAAAAAAATGGTGATTACCTCAATGGCAAAAACAGTTATCAGACCATTTACTCCAGAAGGCCTTGGTTTTGCTTGTGCATCTATGCTCCATCTATGAGAACAAATGGGCTAATAAATAGACTGACGACTTAAATACACTGGTCTTTTTTCCTTCTTGATGCATTCCTTATTTTTTTCAGGTTTTACTTACACTGCTTTCTCAGATTAGATATCACCATATTCACAGCCCCATATTTTTGTCTGGTAAATGGACAATGATTGCAGGAGAAAGCCAGACATATGGTGGGCCAAATACATCACTGATGTGACGCTATTGTAGTTGATGGAATTGCATCAGAGTATGATTTTGACCCAGTGATAGTAAAACCAGATGTTAAGACACTAAAACAAGAAGTGATCTGCTGGCAGCTTTGATCCTGCTGACATTAATCCTGTTCCATTGGACGTTTTTTTTTCCATGCTAAGAGAAAGTTTGGAGCTAGATTTAATCTAATTCCCAGAAATCACTGATGCCATGGTTTAAAATCAGAAGCATGCTCATCAGGACAAGAACAAATAATTCAGTCTTCAAGGAGCATTACTCCGCCTGGTGCATCTGAGAGACTGATGCAATATGTGATGAACGGTCATCTTTGTTTCTGTAATTTTTGCTCCCAATATAAATTTTCTTTTCTTGTTTACTTTGTGTGCTATATGGGTGAAAGTCATTCATGAGCAGAGCTCAAGATCCATGCACCTCAAAATAGGGCTTAAATGGGACTTACTGGTGTAAAGACCTTGTGCTGACTCTCTGCAGAGGGTAAGTTTTATCTCCTGACCATAGCAATTACATAGTCTATGGCTTTCAGAACCATTTTTAAAATCTCACTTGAAATAGTCACTCTTTAATTACCAGGATTGGAAGCTCATCAGGGGCAGGAGCTATGGCTGGTGATATTTGTCCCTAGTTGTCCATGCACATGATGCTGTAGAAACAAGAAATAATAGTAAAGCTGTGACTTTGCCAAGAGTTTCATTGTCTGAGCCAGAATTAGAACTCAAAAGCTGCTGGCTTCCTGTCCATTCTCTCACACCAGGAGTAACACTGACAATATAACCTACTTTGAAATATGGTCGAAGCCTCAATGAAGGTTTTCAAGCCATAGTGATGGTTCACTATAATTCACCATTCAAGTTACTTCATTTCCTACAATGGCTGAGAAGGGTCTCAAGTGAACCTCGTAAAGATTCCAAAGCTACTGACACACTTCAGCCCAAAAACTTCATCAGATGTCCAAGGGTCAGATCTTTAGCTATTAGAATCTGATGTTTTCAATAATTTTATGCTGCTCTGTACCAATCGAGGATTTGCCCACACTGGAAATGTTGGCCATTTCCGAATTTGTGAATTTGTGCCTTCATGCCTCAAAGTGATCTTTGGGACTTTAGATTAAACTTAGTGCATGTCTCTACATGATTAAGATGTTAAACAATTTGAAAGTCTTGTAACTGCTGAGCATAAAATTAAAATGTTATTTTTGTGTCCACTGTATTTTACTTATACTTGCTTGAACTACTCTGAAAGTGTCATGATAGACATTCATGCTAACTAATGCATTTCATGACATTCTTCTCTCAGGAACAATTTTGGGGTTTGCCAGACAGGGTCACATTGGAACAGTTCATGGGAGCACACTGGATTCCTCTTGTCACTTTATCAGTTTCTGCAGATTTTAAGCTTTCATTTATTTAATGTTGTTTTTACTAGCTAATATGGTTGCAAAGATAACATTTAAAATCTGGAATGGATGCTTGGTTTTCTGGTGATAGACCAAAACAACAGATCAGACAGGTATGAAATATCCCCAGTCAGTTCAGTGAGTAACCCTGAAACCTAATGACACCAATTTAAATGCCAGCACTAACTTATTCACGGCTAATAGTTTTTGGGGTTTTTTTGGGGAGGGGGGGGATCTAGTTCTTTTGGGATGATAGGGGGAGCCTGGGTCCTGGGGCTGAAATGCGGAATTGTGGAGGATGCTTGAATAGAGTCCCATTATTATTTTAATGCCATTTTCTTATTCATGTTAACTAATACAGAAATATGGTTTGAAAACAGAACTAGCCTATCTAAATTATGCTTTGGTACCCTAATGAGAGGCATCTTAGTTAGATAAGATAGTTATATGTCATATAATGGTGGTTGGGAAATGTATTTTATTTTCCACTGAAAAATTGCAACAAAAAGAAAAAAAGTTTACATTTTTGTCAGGGTTTTTTTGGTATTGTAAATCTTCTCCCATTGCCTCCCTCCCTCTCTCCCCCCACTCAGTTTTGGAAAACTGGAGAATTTTCAGGTTTGGGGGTTTTTTGGGGGTGGGATTAAGAAAGCCTGAATGTTTCAACAAGAACCACATTTTTTTCCTAAGGAATTCATTCTACTTAAAAAGACATTTTTCATAAAAATTTTGAATTAAAAATGTTTGACGATCTCATTTGCCAGATGACTTGACTGTGACCAGTGCTGATGCATGTACATACAGCTGCAGGCTATAAGAGTAGTAAGGCATCCCTGGACAGTCAATACATGAAACTCATTGCCAGGAGATGTTGTGAAGGCCACATGGTATAACTGGCTTCAGCAAAGAATTAGCTAAGTTCATGGAGGATAGTTGCATCAGTAGCTGTTAACCGAGATGGTCAGGGACACCACTCCCTGCTGTGAGTGTGCCTAAACCTTTGACCGTCAGAAGCTGGGACTGGATGACAGGAGACAAATCACTCACTAATTATTCTGGTCTGTTCATTATCTTTGAAATACTTGGCACAGCCACTGTCAGAAGACCAACTACAGAGCTAGATGGCCTAAGTCTGATCCAGGTATGGCCATTTGTATGTACTTACGGCATTGTATGTCTTCAGATACCCTTGTCTGAGTTCTAGATGAATTCAAAGACCATGGTTAAAGCTGAAATTGGAAATAAATGAGGATCATCTGAGAGCAAGAGACAAGTATTATTGACACGATACATCATGGAGGGGGCTGGGTGAGAAAAGCCACACGTGACTTTATATTTCCGAGTTTGAAAGCAAAAAGCCAGGTGGAAAGTTTCCTGACCGTCTCAGACGGTATTTGACAAATGTGTGGCTGGTAACAGTGCAGCTGGTTCCCTCCCACTGACTACCACATTAGGGATGCCATGTGATGTCTGACGCAGGCTGGCAGGAAAAAGAAAACAGTGAGTCTGTATCCATCGGTTGACATTATAATCAGAGAAACACTAGAGATTTTCTGTTTGCTCAAGAGGCAAAATTACTATTCTAAATTACTAAGGGACATAAATGCCTCCTAAAATACATCCTCTGCAATGAGACTCCTGTTTGGTGTGGAACTGGTGTAAGAGCTCCGTGTGGGTCCTGTTCGCAGTCACTAGTGCAGGGACGCATTGACTGCAGTGCACTAGGGTTATTCTCTTCTGCCAGAGCCCTTAGAAAGACTTGGGAAATGGAGTGAATGATGGTACTGGGTTTCTAGAATTTCAGCAATGGAAACAGGCAACTGGATTTTTCCAGAATACAGAGACTCCAAAGGTGATTTAAAGCTACCTTTGCTCTCACCCTCTATCTCCACCCTAATCAGAGGAACAAAAAGTAACTGAGAATCAAGCCCCTTCCTTCAGTTCTTTGAGCTGCATCAATCAAAAAGATTGGAATTACCTTTCATCTACTACTATCCTATTGGCATTGATCTTAGAACTTTCTTCTCTTGGCATGTACTGTGTTGAAGAGCCCAATAGAATGATGCTCAAAGCTTTATTGCTGCACGCTGTTACTGATGCATTGTTTCAGTGTTTCATGGTTATTTTTGTTTTTTCTAGCTTGTTTTGAAGTAATTCTAAAACAAGAAAAAAGGTTTGCCATTTCCCATGTGTCTGTCTTTCTAGAATACCAGATCCAAATCCCTTCTAGTACTGGAAATCTAAATTTTGTTTTATGGACACAAGAGCATGGTCTTTAAGATGGATCTAACTCAGAACATTATATCCCAGTATTTCCTTATGCTCTGGGAAGTTTTGTTTGTAATCCAGATGAACACTTCACTTTGCTGTCCTGTGTCTGTATGTTGCATATAAAACAAAATATGAACTCCAACTGCTTTTAAACTTTATGGGAAGCCTAAGTCTAATCTGAACTTCTCAGATGAGTTCTATAGATCAATTTCTCCTATAGTCATAGATCACAATCTGGTATGGTAAGAGGATGATTCAAGCTATAATGAACGAAATCCCAGTGCTGATTTTTATCATATGTATCTTCTCCAGTACAAACTTTGCTTCACAGATTTGCTGGCTCTTCATTCACAGATACTGAAGGTTACTGGGAGAAGTAGGACAAGCATAAGATGATGCCATGTTTTTTCCTAACTGCTTGTTTGTTGGTTGTCTAGTGGGGCAGTCATTCTGCTTTCCACCACCAAGTTATGGTGCTTATGTCTGGCTGTCACTGATGGAAGCCGTATGAGGAGTCTAAATGCAGCAGGTAATCTGGGGCATTAGTGGGAAGATGATCCCACTTACACCAGGTGATTTTTATGTGTATTTTGGATGGTGTGTGGCACCCTCCAAAGACTAAACAGCAAGACAATGTTCAATACTGCACGGTGATTGTTAAATTAATTGTTCAACACTGGTCAGTTTTTAAGGATAGATATTGGATCACTAATAAGGGAGCTACAATGCAGAGAGAAGATGGTATGACACCATCAGAGTGACTGTATTAATGCTTGTATTAAGTCTTTGAGCATTCCCAGGGCAGTTCCCAGAATCCTGAGCAAATCCAGGCTGATCTGCATGCTCCAGCATTCTTTAAAATTTCTATGCCATTTCTCCTGACCAGCTTGACTCCTTATTTCTTAATACACATTACAGGGTGGGTGGGCAGTGAGTCATTCAAAGCTCCTACATATCTAATAAACAGTATATCTACGTCCAAACTTATCACTAAACCACTGGGGAAGAAAGTGCTTACAGCAATCTGGGCTGATACTTGAGATGCAGAATTTTATTGGATTTCAGTGGAACAGAGGATTTTCTACCCTGTCTAGCTCAGCACCTAATACTCAACAAGTATATTAACCCGAGAGGTACTATTGAGCAAAAATGTGTGATGGGGAAGATTCCCCCTCTGGTACCAGTGGATCAGTCCATCAAATATTCTGTTGCACAAGCTGACATGTCTCTTCTAAAAATAGACATCTGAACATTCAGTCAATGGAGTAATCCAACTGACTGAACATTCTTGGGTGCTTTGTCATTTAAATTGCAATAAATCACAGTATGCCACATGCTGTATTGAGTTGCATCAAGTTACAATAACATGTGGTAACCAGATGCAATCAGTATGACGTGATGTAATTGAATTGAAAATTCAGTGCATGCACTGTTTTGTCTAAAAGTTTAAATCAAATGGCCCTTTTTAAAAATTGGAAAGATTTTATTAAAGTCCGTGCTAGGGTCACATTTTGACTTACTTAGTGGTTGTCCTTTCTTATGCTTGAATTAGTGAACCCACAGGAACTGTTCCAGAGCCCATTGCGATCAACTGAAAGGCCCCCTTTGACTTCAGTGGTCTTTGGATCAGAGCCATAGTGAGGTTTGCTGTGAGACAGAGAAGAATTTCTACAGAACTGTTTTCAGGATCACTGGACTCATGCAATGAGGCTCTCAGCACTGCTTAAGGGAGCTTTTTGTGCAATCTCACAGTTCTCGCCATTAGGAAAACTCTCCTGATATTTAGCCTAATTTTCGCTCACCTTAACTAAGAGTAATGGAATGACATTCTCATGCGTCGCTTAGGCACCTTCGATTACTTATAAT
Source organism: Podocnemis expansa (assembly GCA_007922195.1). NCBI lineage: Eukaryota > Metazoa > Chordata > Testudines > Podocnemididae > Podocnemis > Podocnemis expansa. The sequence goes on from ML682025.1 coordinate 20,455,507, forward strand.
TACATCCCTGTGGACCACCTTAGGTATTTTCTCTCCATCTTGTGGTTTGGTACAAACGTGTTTGTATATAATGGATGAGCATAAACATATTGTTCCCAACATTGTAGTTTGTTAAACCGGAGAGAAAATCTAAACCTAACTGGGCCTGATCTTCAGGAAATGTAAGGCATTGTAGCTTTATTGAAGTCAATGATAAAATCTACTTGTGCCTGCAGTTAGGCTGGTTTCTCTGGAAAGCGGCAGAGCGAAGACAGCATCTTACATGAATGTAAAACATTTGAAGTCAATGGGGCTATGCTCATTCAGGCCAGCTGTGAATCTGGCCCAGTACATTAATCTACTGGTGTAAACCAAGTATTGCTCCATTGTCTTTAGCACAGTTGTTACAGAATTACAGCAATGTGACTGAAACTGCACTAGTGAATCCTTAGTGGAATTAGGTTGTCGGTTGACCTATTGTAGAGGTCAAGAACCTGAAAAAAGGGGGAAAATAAGGTCTGGTTCCCTTACCTCTTATAGGATTCTTCCAAAGGAGTAACTTTAAATGGAGGGGGAGGGAGAAATTCAGCAAAAGGGGTAAAAGAGAAAATGAACAAGCCAACAAAGAGAAACACTACTATAAAATCAGCAATGGCAGCGAAGATGTTGGTCAATATTAGTTCACGTCAGCTTAAAGAAAGCTGTATTAGTGAGGTGACAGTTGTTGTGACCCCTCCTGGGAGGCATCAATGGCTACGTCTACACTACAGAAACTTAGTTTGAACTTGTTAGTTTAGACTAGTAAGTTTGAGATTAGTTCAAAATAACCTCGAAGTTATTAGTCTGAATTAACAGCGTGGACTAGTTTGAATTAATGTTAGTTCAAACTAGTCCACATTCTTTGTTCAAACTAACTGCCCTTAGTTCACGTCTACTTCATGCTTAATTCAAACTAATGCTCAAACTAAGTGCGGAGTTTGAAGTAACCTGTGGTACTTACTAGTTTGAACTAAGGAATTTATTAGTTCAAACTAAGGAATTTCTTAGTTCGAACTAATGAAAGGCTAATGTAGACTGGGACAAATTTAGTTTGAATTAAGCCTCCTCAATTCAAACTAAATTGCCAGTGTAGACATAGCCTGTGAGGATAAAAGATAACTAACTTGCACAGGTGCAATGGAGGGCAGAATTTGGCTGCATGTAAGACACTTTAAGAGTCTTGTTGGTAAACAGTAAAGGAGCTGGCCAAAAAGAGAGATCATCCTTCTTTGGCTCCTCCTCAAAGAGCTGTAGAAGTGTTAATTTGGGAAGTCTGCAATCTAAAAAGGGTCTGGGAGAGGATGTCACCCAACTTCTACTGAATTTCAGTTGGGAATTGGTAACTTAGCCTGCTCTGGAAAGTCCAGCAGCAACTGCACAGCATCTCTGGGAGGCAAATAACTATTATTAGCCCTGTTTTATGGACAGATTCACTGAATCACAGACAAATTAAGTGACTTGCTCAAGGTAATCACAGCCAGGGAGAGGACACAGCAAAACTCCCATTGACTTTAGGGCAGCAAGGAGTTTGTCCCTCCATCTTTATGCTCAAAGCACTACTCCAGTATGGAAAGCAATACTGGAATAATCATAAAAAGAAAGCAGCATAGTGCATCCGGCTCTCCCAATGTAATTCATTTTGCTTCAGTTTGTTCGTTAATTATAGATAGGAGGGTTTTTTTTCTGTAGCTGCATCACTGGCAGTCCATTTAAAACTGGCTCCTAATTTGTCATTACCTCCATTGGTTAGTCAATGACCATATCTGGGAGTCAACTCTCTTTTATGGTCTTCCCATAATAACAGAGTAGTTCTTTTAAAAATCCTATGGCTTGCCAAGATATTATTGCACAAATCTACAGCCATTCCAAAAATAATTTATAGAACAACAATGCTAGGAATCACTCAAAAGTACTAAAAGATTCTCATTCAGTACCAGTTATCACATCCATTGTATCTGTCTGTGTTTTTAATGCACCCATCACCATAGTATCTAGATCCCCTCTGTATATATGAGCAACATCTATGTTTTCTTAAAGAACCATTTTCTCCACCTCTCCTATATTCAGTGCTGATTTCTTCCATGGGATGCTTCTCCTGTTCTTGTCTCCAGAACATGGTCTGCTAGATAGCTTGCAGCCAGCTTGCACAAGACAGATATATCTAAACTAGCTCACTGAAAACAGCAAGGAGGAGTTAGAGTCAGCCTGAACTCTGGTGGAGAGGAACTACAAGTATCTCAATAACAAGAAGAGGATCAGGGATGGTGTAGGTCCCTTACGGAATGGGGCAGGTATCCTCGTGACAGAAGATGAGGAAAAAGCCGAAGTGCTCAATGATTTTTTTACTTCAGTTTTCACAGGCAGGGCCAGCTCCCAGCCCACTACACTAGGTATGGTAGATTGGAGAGAAGAAGAGAGGCCCTTGGTGATGGAAGGTCAGGTTAGGGACTACTTAAAGAAGCTGGATGTGCACAAGTCCATGGGGCCGGATGAACTGCATCTGAGGGAGCTGGCTGATGAGATAGCAGTATCATTGGCCATTATCTTTGAAAACTCATGGCGAACGGGGGAGGTGCCAGAGGACTGGAAAAAAGCAAATATAGTGCCGATCTTCAAGAAAGGAAAAAAGGAGGATCCAGGGAATTACAGACCTGTCAGCCTCACCTCAATCCTTGGAAAAATCATGGAGCAGCTTCTCAAAGAATCCATCCTGAAACACTTGGAGGAAAATAGAGTGATCAGGAACAGTCGGCATGGATTCACCAAGGGTAAATCATGTCTGACCAACCTCATTGCCTTCTATGATGAGATGACTGGATTTGCGGATGTGGGAAGAGCCGTTGATGTGATATACCTCGACTTTAGCAAGGCTTTTGATCTGGTTTCCCACAGCATTCCCATTGGCAAATTAAGGAAGTATGGGTTGGATGTGTGGACTGTAAGGTGGATAGAAAACTGGCTAGATCAACGGTTTCAATGTGTAGGAATCAATGGCTCCATGTCAAGTTGGCAACCAGTAATGAGTGGTGTGCCCAGGGGTCAGTCCTGGGGCCAGTTCTGTTCAACATCTTCATTAATGTTCTGGATGATGGGATAGATTGCACACTTAGTAAATTTGTGGATGATACCAAACTGGGGGGAACAGTAGACACCCTGGAGGGCAGGGACAGGATTCAGGGAGACCTAGACAAATTGGAGCAGTGGGCCAATAGAAATCTTATGAGGTTCAACAAGGACAAATGCAAAATCCTGCACTTGGGACAAAAAAACCCCATGTACTGCTACAGGCTGGGGAGTGATCAGCTAAATAGCAGCACTGGAGACAAGGACCTGGGAGTCATGGTCGATGGGAAGCTGGATAGGAGTCAGCAGTGTGCTCTTGCTGCTAAAAAGGCCAATGGCATACTGGGCTGCAACAGAAGAAGTGTTGCCAGCAGATTGAGGGATGTGATCATTCCCCTCTATTCTGCACTGGTGAGGCCACATCTGGAATGCTGTGGCCAGTTTTGGGCTCCCCACTACAAAAAGGACATGGACGAATTAGAGAGAGTCCAGCGGAGGGAAACAAAAATGATCAAAGGGCTGGAGTACAAGCCATATGAAGAAAGATTGAAGGAACTAGGCTTATTTAGCCTGCAGAAGAGAAGACTGGGGGGGAGGTTGATAGCAACCTTCAACTACCTGAAGGGATGCTCCAAGGAGGATGGAGCTCGACTGTTCTCAGTAGTAACAGAGGACAGAACAAGGAGCAATGGTTTCAAGTTACAGCTGGGGAGGTCCAGGCTGGATATTAGGAAAAACTTTCTTACTAGGCAAGTGGTGAAGCATTGGAATGGGCTACCTAAGGAGGTGGTGGAATCTCTGTCTTTGAAGGTGTTCAAGGCCTAGCTGGACAAAACCCTGGCTGGGATAATCTAGCGGGAGTAGTCCTGCTTTTTTGGCAGGGGTTTGGACTAGATGACCTCATGGGGTCCCTTCCAACCCTATGATTCTATGATTCCACAGCCAAGAACCTGACACTAAGAATGTCTAGTTCCCCTAGACATTTTTGGCCCCCATGTAATGAGCTGTATTAGGTCTGGTCTGCATGTGAATGTTTTTGTTGGTATGATCTAAGGTATGAATTTCCCCTGATACTATATGGATCTAATTACTCTTCCCTACTAGATACTCTTATCAAAGTATGCAAACCTTTTTTAATTTAGCTTATGCAGCTTGGGAAGGAATTTAAGATAAATAAAAAAAAGTCTATTTTTCACTACTAATATAGATAAACTTTACATACTAGTATTAACAAACCTTATTCATAACCTGCTTTTGTGACTTTTGAAAGTTCTGTTTATGTTCAGCCTACCTCTTATCATTTTCAATGCATTAATTTTGTTCCATTTCCCCAATTCATACCATAGGCTATAAAATCTACATTTTTTTCATCTCTCGATTTGAGATAATTTCCCAGTTCTTATTTTTCCATCTCATCAGTCTTGGGGGAATCTATCCTTTTCAAAACAGAGCTATGACCAGTCTGGCTCCTACTAGTAATAGTGTTATTAATGGCTCCTTCCCCAGACTATCACCTCTTTTGAATGGGAAGCGAACAGCTGTGGGTTGTATGTTAACCTACCTTCAGTTGATTTTGAAAATTCTATTTGTTGTTTTCCACCACTATTCTGTTATGTCCAAAGATCTCTACTCCTGCACATCCTCTCCCTTTTTGTCTGTTTCCCTTAGTGAAGTACCATTGATAAAATATTGTACTCTTACATCAGAACACGAGTGTCCACATGGGGATTTTCCAATATTTCTTTTATTGACATGGTCTAAGGTCAAAGGGTGATATTAACACTTAAACCTACCATACAGTAGGTGCTTATAAGGTTTAAATATTTATCACTAGCCATTTGTAAGGGGCAGTGTGTGGCTACAATCACCCAGGAGCCAACCAGGGACTTAACTGCGACTCAGAGTCCCAGTTTAGTTTGTGATTCCTCCTTTGCTCCAGGGGAACAGTAATCTGCTCCCAAGTGCACTGTACTAGCTCCGCTGTGCTGTCCAGCCTGTGGGATGAAGAAGTACAAAGGATGGCACAGGCTGATCTTTGCCTGCTATTCCCCCATGGCTGAAGGAAAGCTATGAAAGGAAGGAATGTGTGCATTACATCTCCCTTACTCTGATGTGCTGGCAATAGAACGAGCCATCATCTTGCCCTGAACAATTTTAAAATGCTTTGAGAGCCTTGCTTGGAATTCAGTCTATTAGGGGTAAATATTGTTGTTTAGGGTATCATATAGTATGCTAATACTCCCAACTCTGAGTATTCCTACAAGCTTACTGCATACAATGTGGATAACTTTGCTTTTGTATTCAGAAGCTGTAATTTTTGAAAGCAATCCAGTCCATTCTAGTTCTTTATATGAGGTGGTACCCGAGTTCTTCATCTTCAATAGGTGGTGTCACAGGGTTCATTCTCTTCTAGCAGCATCTCCTGCTGGCAGCCTTGGGAATTAGCTCTGCAAGCTATTGCACTCCCTCACTGGCAGTGTCTTCCTCCTGCTATCTCAGCCTGCAGCCCCTCTCATTTCAGGGACTGCAGTCTCCTCTTTGCAGCCTGGCTGTCTGGCCGGGTCACTAAGGTCTTCCCTATCCAGGGAATTCCAAGTCCTTCAGGACCTGCTGTTTGACTGGTGTTGCCAACACACTTATCATTTCCTAGTGAGTGGTAGTGAAACCCAGGCCCACGCAATACATTGGGTTCCAGTCCACGGGACCCAATAACAAACAGCCATGATCTCTGCCCAATGCTACACCCTGGTGCTGTTTCCCTGGGCTTCTTCCAGTTTATCTAGGTTCCCTTCCCTCCAGCTCTCTCTTGGTTTGCTGGCCTCCTAACCTCCTCCATTCAGGAAGTAGCTATAGCTTCCCTCAGCTATAGCTGGCTTCCCGGTGTTATAGGCCCCACTTGTTCCTGCACAGATGAGCCTGCATTTAATCAGTTAGTTCCCTGTTTCCTGACTTCTCCTTCAGGTGCAGTCCAGGGCATCAATTGGCCAGTTTCCTAGCCTGTGTGGGGTGGCCATCCCCTCACAGGTGGTCAGATGAAGGGCCAAATTCGCTGTAGCCCTGTGTAGCCAAAACACCATTGAAGTCAATGGATCAGTGCTCATTTATGCCAAAATAGACTTTGACCTGGTGCTTTCTGGTACGGGAAGAGAGATCAAATCATAATATCTGGATGTGGACCCAGACCTGAATTTCATAAGAGTTCAGTTATGCTGTTTTGGTTTGGATCCATTTCCTATATAAAACAAATTATGTATTTCCATATCTATTCCTCTGTTATCAATCCCCCTCATTTGAACACAGCTATGGATAGTTTCACTTTCATAACAGAACTGATCCAATATTTCCTAAAAATTAAAAGTTCAACTACCAGACTCACTTTCTTTCTTGAGCTCTTTTCAATAGTACCAGTAGTTTAAATAAACAATGCATGAGTTTTGCAGCTCATAAAGAATAGAGGTGGCATTCGTTGTTTTGGTTTCTGGGATCCCAGTGTCAAACTTGTCTTCTTTGTTGGAAGATTAATAGAAGCCTGGGTTTGGCAAGCAATCATGCTACGAGAAAGGACATCACTTAGCAGATACTTAAAGTGCGGTCAGGCTCTGAAAAGTGACGCTTAGAAATGACATTGTGGTTTTCCATATTTATTTTCTCTCCATGACTTCCAGAAACAATCTGCTGAGTTAACAAATCTAAAGGTGATTTGTCAAACTGTTGCCCGTACAAACTCTATCTGGGGGCTGCAACCCTAGCCCCTTTTTTGTGCCTCTTCCATTATCACCAGTAACAAAAATTCCACAATCTGAATTTCGTTGACAATTTTGCTGATAGATGCATGAGGCAAAGTAAACTCCTGCTCACTCTCCCATGGCTGCATTGACTCTTCAGGGCTAACAAGAATAATGACTGGTCAGGGTCATTAGCAGAGGTAACTCGAAGACACACACAGAGAAGACTGTAATGTAGGGGTAGGCAAGATGCTGAGGCACTGGTTACAACCATGGCCTGGTACTTAGGAAATCTTAGTTCAATTCCTAGCCTTATCACAGACTTCAGTATTACTGTTAGAATTCATTACATATCTCTGTGACTCAGTTCTCTAACTGTAAAGTTACAGAACTTAGTCACAGAGATATGTGATGAATTCTGTCCATCATTTGGTGAGATCTTCCCTTACTACATGTATGTATGCAGGCTAGCATGGCCCCAATCTCAGCGGATGTCAAAACAGTAAAAACCATAACTCTTCTGTTACACCCATATTTCAAGGTTTGCTTAGAAAGTTTGTGTAAAGGCTCTTTTGATATGACCTTACTTCAGCTGACAAAAAATACTTAACAGGATAGAGAAAATACATTGGCCACTTCTAAAAGACCTTTCTCATAGTGCAAGAAACAGAGGGACACTGAAAGAAATTAAAAGGCAGCAAATTTGAACTGATAAAATACTTATTGCCCAGAACAAAATTGGGCTGTGGAATTCCTGGCTAACAGGATATAATCACTGAGGCCAAGAACTTCACACATTTATAAAAATGATTGGAGATTTATAGGGATAAGAATGAAAATCCCCAACTACATAGTTAGGAAAGGTTAATAAAAATAAATACCAAGGATATAAAACCTCACTGCTTCAGGGCTTAATCCAGCCCCTGACTAAGGAAGAAACTAGCTTTAGGGGGATGTTATTCCAAAATTTACCACTTAGAGGTTTCATGTATCTTCCTCTGAACCATCTGCTAATGGCCACAGAAGTAGAGGCAGTTTGCATTGTGAACTAGACTGACTACAAACAAGGAGTCTGATGGCACTTCTAAAAACTAAAATGTATTTATTGCATGAGCTTTTATGGGAGAAAGTCTCACTTCATCAGATACTTGAAGATGGGGAACTTACAGAATAGGAGCAAAATAGATGCAGGGCAGTGTAAGTCATAGACAAGGTCAGTCTGTTACAGCAAATCAAAGCAGTTGAAGCGCCACCAGACTCCTTGTCTGTTTTGCTGAATTAGGCTAACATGGCTACGCCTTTTAGACTGATGACTTCGCTGATCTGCAGTTAAATAGCAATTGCTGTGTTCCTACAAAATGACTAGGTGTCACAGCATGACTGGTTCCTTTAAGAAGGAGCAGAGTCCAGTGCACCTCTCACTGTTATCAGCTACCCAACTGGCCTCTGGGCATTATACAAAGAGTTACCCCACTCTTGACTGCTAATCCCAGAAAGGTAGTAGTGCTTTTGAGGAAGTGGTGGTGGAAGGTGCAGAAAACTGAAAGAAGCCCTGAGTACTTAGGGAAGCAGCAGAACAGTTGCCTGGTGGCTTCTCTGAGCCAGAGAGAGAGATGAAGAAGGCTGAGATCCAGCTTGGAAGGTCTGGGGCTGGTTGCTTGGTGAAGAGCAGAGTGTGGCAGAAGAGCCCCAGAATTGGCTGAAGATGTTGGAGCTAAGTACGAACTTTTGTGTTGTGGTGCGGGACTTCAGTTTGAAATGTTGAAGATTGTTTAGAGCTGTTTGTATTAAACCTGCCTTAGGCAGGAGTGGTGGTAGCCACAACACTTCCTGTGGGGTGCTTAGCCTGAAAAAACAAAGCAGACCAAAGTAGGCCTCTTCAGAGTTGCCCGGGACATTGTAGGTCATTTGGGAAGTGAGAGCACTGTTAGACTCAAGCAGAGAATTTGCTTTCATGTTCAGAAAACCAAAACAAAATAACAGGTACAGCTCTGTTGTCGTACAAGATGAACAGAGTCATATGATTGATAATATTATGTAAACTAAGATCATTCTCTCATTCCACTACATTTGATGTCTAGAGAGTAACATAAGGATTGTGACTCTCTGTGGAAGCTTATTCTGTCCATTCAAAGCGTATGGACAATTTGGATTAGGAGGCCTACATTCAGGGCATCAGCTCTGCTAGTGACACAGTGAAAGTTCAATTCTCCCGTGCCAAGGTGGGTGTTTATTACTCTGTCTTCCTGTCTAATGCAATTAGCCACATTTTAAAATTATTGTCTGTGTTAAGAAGAAGCTCACTGGGAGGATGGATGGTCTTATTGTTAAGGCAGAAAGATGAGAGTGAAGAAAACTGTGCCTGTTCCCAGTTCTGCTGTGCACCTCCTTTGTGACCCATAGTAAGCCATTTAAGACCTGATCCAAAACCCCCCTGATGTCACTGGAAAAATTCCCTCTGACTCAGTAGGCTTTGAATCAGATTTTTAATTGTGCTTCATTTTCCCTACCAGTGTTAGGACAACAATGCCTTCTTCATAGCTCTTGGGGCCTCCTGATTCATATATCATAGCTAAAGAATTTAATAAAACTCAAATAAAAGGTTATTTTGAATTTAAAAAGTTGAGGCATTTAATTTTGAAAATGTCAAAACAAAGGGGTTAGACTGCTAGAGCACTTTGGGAGTAGTTTTAACCAAAAAATAATTAGGCAACGGTAATGTTAATATGTGAAATGTTTCACTTGACCCAAATCTGCTTCTTCTTCTTTCTTTTTTTTTTTAAATTGCTTGAAATTTTGCTTAGCTCTAGTCAGACTTCCTATCCTAGGAGGTTTAGCAAGCCAAGAAGTCTGTACAATCCATGGCAAGAAGCAAGGAGATGGTCTGACACTTCAGTTGTACAAACAGTAATGTGACACACTGCACTGCTGAGTTTTCTTGGATGGAGTCTCCATCTGTGTTACTGGTACAGATCATCTCAAGTAGAAGTGACTGGGCATGTTGGAGGCTTTGAACTGGAGGTGGGGACATGATGTCCATGAGGTTCTAAGGCGCACTGCTACTGGACCCGTACTTGCAACCATTTGGGTTTTGCAAAGCCATGTAGGTCAGGGTTTCATTTTGCAAAACCCAGGAGTGATTGGGGTTCAGCTTCCATTTTATCCAACTCTTGGGACCTGGAGGGAGAGAGAGAGGGCTCCTTTTTGGTCCCAGCTCGAGCAGAGATGGGCCGGAGCCAAAACCCGGATCTGAACCTGTGTGTGTGGCTTCCCCTATAGAAAGGGCAGAACTAAAACCCTTCCTCTGAATTCTTCATAACTTTGGCTATTTAAACCCCAAAGCAAAACCCCAGCTTCAGCCCCACTCTCGTGACCTATATTCTCTTCCTAATGCCAAACTTGAGTGGCCAGGACTGACGTGATGTTCTGCAGAGGCTACGGTGGAACAACTTCCAGGAGCAGGCAGTGGGGCTGAAGGAACACAATGCCAGGACTTATCACCTTTGTTCCTTTGTCATGACTAGTGGATCTACACAGCAGGAGCCCCAACAGCCTCTTCTCTTTGCCCATCTTACCCTGTGCCAGTGCACCTTGTTCAGGTGGGTTTCACACCATACCTGGGCATGGCTCTCCCTCATGGACTCCCCAAATCCATGCTGGCCCCCAGCACACCCACCTTCAGTCCCTCACCATGCCACTGCAATGGGTGCTGTCATGAGGCTTGGAAGAGGGGAGCGTATGTGGGCAGGGGAGTGAGTTGAATTCTTACCCCCATTTTAAAGCTCAGCGTCGTCTTGAGTTCTGTACATAAATGTGTTTTTTTGAAGCTACTTGGGTATTTCTGAAACAAAGAGGTTCAGTGAAAACAAAGATAAAACCTCTCAGCAAATGGTATCTGGAATTACAAGACAGACAGACATATACAACAGACTACTGTAATTTTAATTGCCTGTAATCTAACCCCCTTTTTCCCCCCCCCCACCCCGGCTTCCCACCACACGTCCCCCCCACCACTTCCCCCCATACGAGTTAATCTGTTGGCTACATTCTCAGCTTTTCTTTTGCTTCTGGTTTCATTTTCAGATGACAAAATTCAAGGCACACAGCTCTGCTGTCTGGTTGCCGTGGTAACGGCAGCCTATTATCGTACCTTGTCATTCATCAAGAAAGAATTGCACTTGACAGAGATAGACCAAAATGCTTGCAGACTGCAGCATTAAAAAGAGAGAGAGAGAGAGAGAGAAAAAAACTGTTTTCTTTTCTTCCAAGTATGTAAAAGGCCTTTAATGCCTGTTTAGTTAATGTTGCATTTCACATTGCTTTATTTCACCCAGTGGTAATTGTCAACACTTATAGAAATAGATCTTTCCTCTTCAAAACTATAGTTGAGTAAATTTCATAGATCTGTCTTATTTCATTCTTCCAAATCTCAACCCAGATGCAAAACAGGTATCATTAACCATTTTCCTTTATATTCTGCATGCTGAATTTTGAGTGACCACCCAAATACTGCTTTTCTGCTTAATTACGCCTTGTGTTGCTTAGCCTTCTTTCTCTCCTTATAATACTTCAAAAATAATTAGCAGGATATATAATAAATGAATTTTATCTCTAATTGATTTAATTCTTCAAGTGCATGTTGTGTGTGGAACATAGATGCTTAGAAAGAAAAGGGGGTCTCTGTATGTGTTTATATAATATATGTTAAGGTGGAGATTTCTCTGAGCATGAAATCTGTAATCACCCTTTCTAAAGTTGGACCATTCCCAAATTCATTGTTCTTCAAAGGCAGGAAAAGGTAATTATGTGTTGTTTTGCCTACCTCATCTTTGCCATGTGAATTAATCCAAATCAATTCCTGAAATATGTAGTCTAATATCTTTTTAGTTAGTGAATGCATTTATATGTGGAAACTCCTGGAATTATTACTTTTAAGTCTGACTATTTTCTTGGTAATTGTGTGGCATGTTAAATATTTTTGCTATTTTAAAAAAGGATTTTGAACCAGAATATTCCTTTGCATTGCCCAATTTGCTTGTTAAAGGTGGGATATGTTGTAAAATACTTTTATTGGCCATGTGGTATTTTAAGTACATATCCTCTTTGCTTGTTTTGCATCTCTGATTGTTGACTCTTTTGTCCCAGAGATCAGAAAAGAGGAAGGAGAAAGATAGAGTGCACTTAAAAACAGTAATCCTTGCACAGATTCTACCATGAGCTCTGTTTGTTTTCATTGTGTTATAATCAGCCATCAAGTTTGAGCTTTTGAAGATCACTTTCTATTCCCCACCAAACATAGAAATCAGTGTGCTGCTCTCTTTTGATATTAAAGGTTTCTCCCTACCCTGGCTCCCACATGGATAAGGGATACAAAGGAAAAAATATATAGTTGTGATTGCATAAAATCAAATGCAGATCTTTTCATTAGAGAGTTGGTCAGTGCATGCAAACTGGGAAATCTCCAGAGGACACATTCTTATCATTTCAAATTTACAAACCTGGGACAGTTCATGAAATGGATCTCAGATTTATCTGCAGTACAAAAACACAACAGAAAAATCAGAAAGACTCACTTAAATGTTTAGTAACATGTTAGTTCCTACAGCCACTTCTGAACTTTTTACTTTAATATAGCCACAACACCAGTGTTCATTTCCTGTTCAACTTCAGCCCTACCTTTTGATTTTTAAATCTCCCTTAGGCTAGTGGTTTCAGCGGCCAAAGAAATGAACAGGCAGAAACAATTAAACTAGCAGATACAGTGAAAACCAACACCACAGCACTTTCACAGAAATTGAAGCATATGAACGAATTCTGTCATGGATTTGATGTTCTAGCCGTCACTCTTATCCTTTCAGTTTTTTCCAGGCTTTCTCTCAGTCAGAGGAATTCTGTTTTCCCTTAGGACCTCATAAATACATATAGGCACTGAAAATATTTTCTCTGTATATAAATATTACATGATAAACTTGGGGAAAGAAAAAAAGCATAAATCTAGATCTTTTTAATTACAAAATGGCTTCTTAAGCCCCTTTTAAAATGTTCACGTCTTTAAGAAAAATTGGAATTTGAAATGTTTATACAGCCCTGCACAGTGCAAGTTAGCTATCCTTAAATTAGCTATTCAAGTTGGTTTACAGCCTGAAAATTCTGTAACAAGATACGAGTGTTATCTGTTAAGAAAGAAATAGATTTTTTTTTATTGTCTGTCTCTGTGTTTGTCTATGCTATTAGACAGAGTGGCAGCCAGAATGTCATCTATAAAAGCACTTTCAAGAGGAGAGGGAAGCTATTGGACATTTAAAAAAAAAAAAAGAAAAAAGAAATAATTAAGTTACTCAAATACGAGCCTTTATCCATCACTGCTTTAAACAATTTATTTCACCAGGTATATGTCTTTCTGATGATCAATTCCTGCAATGTGTGAGGAAACATTCCATTTAAGTCAACACGTAGCTATCTTATAGCACTTTTCACCCATAGATCTTAAAGCACTTTACAAAGAAGGAAGGACAGTGCCATTATCCCACTTTACAGATGGAGAAGTTGAGGCACAAAGCAGTAAACTGATTTGGCCAAGATCACACAGCAGCCCAGTGACAGAACTGGGAATAAAACCCAGATTTCTGGAGTCAAAGTCCAGTGCTCTATTTATGTTGGTGGTTGCTTTTAACTTTCTATTTTGATATATCCACAGGAAAATTGTCTTAACTGTGCAGATAATAATGTTCATAGATTCAAAGATATTTTTAAATATAAATGGGACCACTGTGATTAGCTAGCCTGACCTCCTGCCTAATCCAGGTCAGAGTACCTCACCCAGCACCACTGCTGTGGCAGGGACTTTAATTTTATTTGAACTCTGGCATACATGAGACAGCTGATCTTTCCCAAGCCAAGCTCTGAGAGCGCACTTGGTGCTTTTTCCAACTTTGAAGTCAGCCTTAATCTTTGAAAACCAGTTCAATTTGGAGATATGCTTTATAAGGGTCTGATTCAATAAAAGCCAGTCCCACTTTTGGCAGCGTGGATGTCCCATACAAGCCAAAAATTGACTTCGGAAGTGAGGAAGGCTGTTAAGAGAACTGAGCTGAAGTTGCACTGGGTGAGAGTCAGAAGGAATCTTACTAAATCCAACTGCAAGTAGTGGCACAATAAAACACCTTTTGTAAACCAAAAAGGTTTTAGTTGCTTTTGCTTTTTACATAATAGTTTGCATTCATTTATTTGTTTATTTTCTTCTCTTGCTGTAGTGAAAATTTGAAGGCAGTTGTTAGTAAGCTTAAAACTCTATATAAAACCACAGCAGAATGTGAGTTTATCTGAAGTTCAAAGGGGATGAGAGTGACAGTTATCCTCAAATTTGTCTGAAATTAAAGTGTCATGGCCCAGATTCTGACCCTTTCTCATGATGAGTAACATCTTACTCCTTGAGTAATCACTTTGACATTAATAAGACTATTCTGAGTAAGGTGCTATTATAGGCTTGCATGGGCATCGTACTCACATCATTACTCACATGAGCATCATACCATTCTGATCCCCTTACTCATGCTATACCAGGGGTGTTGAACTCATTTGCTATGGTGGCCAGATTTGAGTTAAATGTACTTCAAGTGGGCCATACATACCATAAATAGAAATACTAGGGCATTCTCCTGGCATCTCAGAGTTCTGCTTATGTGAAATCATGCTCCGTGATACCTCTCTCTCTCCCTCTCTGTTAGAGAGAGACTGGTCTCCTGGAGCGCAGTCTCACATACCCAGTGGTCTGCAATTTCGTGAGACCTGGCACTCTCACAGCATTGTGGAGTGCTGGGTATGCAAGATGCTGTGTGTGTGTCTGTTAGGGAGAGAGCATGCTCACACGGATAACAGTCACGGGCCAGATGGAAGAGGTTTGCAGGCCGCTTGTTTGACACCCCTGTGCCTTACAGTACCCTTGTCTACAAACAGACCCACTGATTTCAGTGGGACTACTTGTAGAACAAACTAGTATTCAGTGTGAGTTAGGAATGTCAGCATTTGGATCAGAGTACACTGTGATTCATCTCAATTAAGTGTTCCACAATGAGCATCTTAAGAATTGATCCATTGATTTTTAATGGAGAGTTTTGCTGCAGGAAGGACTTTAGGATTCGGCTCAATAATAATTAATAATGATTAATAATTCACATTCATGTATGTGAATTATTCACAATCCTATAGAATGTCAAAGCATCCAAAGTAAAAACATGGATTTTTTAAAAAACAAGCTCTAGTTAAGTGGAGATAAGGCAGAGATAAAGCTGGTGGGCCGAGGAGGGTATCTGCAGCAAGGGGTGTTGCAGAAATGATCACTCCTCCTTCACCAGGAAGTAGCCTAACAGCCTCCGCCAACTGAAAGAGTTGTAAGTATAGGATGGTTTGGGATCCCAAGGAGCTCCGAGATTCTCAAGTTCCATCAGTGGCCAGAATTAGCTTTCTTCTATAAGGTGATGTGGCAATTTCTTTCTGATGTGCATGTTGTGACCTAAAGACCAGCTTTCCCTCTGATGTGGGGGGAATGGGGGTGGGGGTTAGCCTTGAAGACCACTAAGAAGCCACAGCTCAAGCAGCAGCTGGCTGCTCGGTTGCTTGCTGGGGCGAGCTAGAGGATGCACAGTTCCAGTTCCCTCACTGGCTCCAAATCCAAATGTGTTTACTGATCTGCAGATGCCTTCATAGCTGGATCTCCCACAGCCCATGGGAGACTTGAGGGAACATAGCACCTCCTCCTGCTCCCACCTCCTTGGTAGCTGAGGTCAGATGGAGCACTTTTGCTGACCATTTCTGGGTTAGTGTATCCCACAGACTGTATACAAGGCACTGTCAGTGGTGGTGCCTCTACTCACTTGCAACCCTGGTCCACTAGAGCTGGCTTAATTCAACTTTAGGCTTAAAATGGTAATTTTTTCTTCCCCGCCCTGGTCCTCAGATGTCTGTACAATAGTTTTTCAAAACTTGTTCAGCCTCAGAATGTATCACTTCATCCATTAATGAGAAATACAGTGGGATGTATATTCCCATCTCTGTAGGGAGTGACCTCAGAATCAAGTCCCTTAGGTCAACCGTAAAAAATAATGTAGTAATTATCGAATCAGGTACCCAAAAATTAAAACACACAGATTTAATGGGTGGTGTGAAATTTTCAACTTGAGTTTTAACTGTGCCTAAATTCATACTTGTACAAAATGGGTTTTTTCTTGCTTTACTGTTCCACACAGATGGATGCAAGGCTTAACTGAATTCATGGTTATAAATATTCTCAATTAATTAGACCCTGGTTTTTATATTGGGCCAAACCAACCCTCCACATTCAAATACAGTACCCTCAAATTTCTGTAGAGTTTGCATACTGTAGTACTTTTGTATTCAAATCTAAATGTCAAGAATCGGTTTAATAATTAAATGCACAACTATTCCTAGACATAATACCTGCACCATTTTAATGACCCGCCAGGGTGGGTCGTTGTGTTTTTTGTTTTCTCTTTGTTTTATAGGTATCAAGCTAACCCATAAAGCGTAAGTACCTTTTTGTTTCATCATCATCAAAGCATTTTGGCAGCTGTTCTAACTGGATTTTGGAGTTTTCCCTCAAATTCCTGTTCTTATTTTATTGCTGTGTTAAAGGACTATATCTGATTCTTCCTAGAGGGACTCACTTACCTCCCAGAGAGAAGATGTCTTATCAGAAGAGGCAGGTAGTAGAACTGCTAGTGACTGCTGGATTAGCACACCCTACACACTTTTCAAAAATCCAGCTTAAGTGACACACGAGACAGAACTCGGAGGCTTCACATGTGAAAGCTGAGAGAATGAAAAGGCCTTCAGCATTCTCTATATTCTCACTGTTTGTTTCAGTCAGACTATGTTGGCTTGTTGGCATCTTTTTTAAACGTTTTCAAAATAGCCTATGGGAGTTCGGTGCCAATGAGTGCTGAAATCCTAACTTCTTTCGGTTTATTTTAAAATCCCAGATGTCAATTGCTATACATTTTCTGAATTTTGATTTTTGTTGCAATTTTGGATTTGAATAAAAAAAATGGGGAAAGGGTCAACTAAAGTTTTCGGGGGGTTTTGATCAAGTCAGTTATTGATAAATGTTTCTCTGTGCAACTCAAAGAAAGAGTAGTTGTCACTGCTGTAAATGCCCTTGTCTCATCCTGTCTGTAATTTTTATTTTGAGACATACTGCGTTGCTGATCTTGCTCCTGTACTATTTTTTTGGTGTTTGCCTTCACAGATACTTCCTAGTGCATGTCACAAAACTTAGATGCCCATCTATTACTGTCAACCTCAGTTCTTCAAAAATCGAGTGGTTTTTTTTTAAATATATACATTTTAGATTGGCTTTATTTGCCTGATTAGTTTTTGAACCTTAGGTTACACTTGGGTCACCTTTTCAGCCTTTACTCTGCAACCATAAGCGCTAGAAACTCCTTTCAAATGAAAACTGAGATTGTCACAAAATTACATGATTCTTGAGCTCGATTTAAAGAACCCCAAATATTGTGAGACTTACAAGAGCAGAGTTGGCAATACTGTCTCTATAGCATCAGATAATTAGACATCTAGGGACTATAAAATGTATCTACAGAATTACATCAAGAAACTTGAATCCACAATTTCCGTTTCAGCAGTGCTGGTGGTCAATAAGAGACCATGTTGAGGCCCCTCTGAAGATCAGGGTATTGTATGTTCTTGCAATACAGGAATATGCTATTGTAACATCAGAAGTGAATTATTTTGCAAGGTTTTTGGTATTAATGAAAAAGAAAATAATAAAACTGTTTTGTTTACCTTCACACATGTCCTTGGTCTTGCTTTTGGGTTTGGCTAGTTAGATTATTTTATTTATATTACAGTAGCATCTACAGATGAAAGCTCCTTCAATACACACATAGACATAAAGTAAAATACAGTTCCTGTCTCAAAGCACTTGGAGTTTATCAGCAAGGAAGGGGGATGGGATGCATGAGCTTACATAAGCTCATCATTTATCCCCAATGCATGACTGCAGGAATTCTTTCATGTCAAGCATGTTGCAGGCTCAGTGCTCTCAAGAGAGAGTGAAATACTGAAGGCCGTACTTAAAATTTACTTAAGCAAAGTTCCCATTTGTTTCGGGTGGGAATTTAGTCTGAGCAAGGATGTCCAGATTTGGTCCATGATCAAGGTTTAGACTTTGTGAAAGAGAGTCAAAAGCGTCTACCACATCAGCATGCCAAGTGAAAATCCACCAGACAAAACCCAGAGCTTATTACAAATTCTTGATACTTTACAATGGAAAACACATGGAGCAATAAATATCTTTCTCCTAGATTACAGGTGCTCTTTCCACACTGCTTCTGCCATACAAGTGCAATAGCCCAATAGTAACACCACAGATGGATTTTGATACTGCCCACCCCTCAGGGAAGAATAATTTTTCCTTCCATTTCAGGGGGGGGGAGAGCAATTCTGTGGAATAAACAAATTTCAGTAGAGAAATGCTGCACCCAGGGTAAAAATCCCTATTGAGTGCAATGAATCCAGGACTGGATCTCAGTTTTGAGATGCCTAGAAAAACACTACCTTTGCATCTTTTTTTTTATTCTGCTTTTTTAAAAAAAGCCTGTTAATTAGAAACCCTATTAAAAGCACATGTAATTTATTCAGAAAGAATTTAGGCTGAAGGGCTCAGGAAGGCTTTACATTTATTGTTTGTTAAAGGCCAAATCCCAAGAAGTTGTGTGAGCACCCACCATTCAGTGTTCGCTCAGTGCACAAGGTGCTTGCAAGAGATCTCCTTTATTCTATGTCTGGTTGCAGCTGGCTGAGCACAACAATAGCTTCACAGCACCCCACCTAGACCGTCTGGGGAAGCTCAGCCCGTAAAGGTGGTGCCCCTCTTGCCACACACAGTTTCAACAGGAGTCGTATTGGAATTATTTGCATAAATAGGGTCTACTCACATGATTAACAGGCTCAGTCAGAACCCAGTCTTAAGCAGCTACAATAGCCAATGAAATCAGGTGGCGTTTTTGTTAAGAGTCCATGGACTGTCTGACTTCAGAGGTGCTCCAGCTAAAGTCAACATGTGCTTGTGGATGATGGATGCATTTCTGAAAATCAAGCTCTGGTGGCAGGGGTGGAGCATAGGTTAGGGAATAGGTCACTTGCATCTAAAACTAAAAAAGGGGGCAGAGCCTGATCCTCATTATTCTGCTGTAAATCCATTGCCTACAATAATGTTACGCTGGTCTAATCAGCATCAAGAAGTTTATCTGAATTTATCATCTGGCCACTTTTTGGTTAATAAAGAGAATGGTGCCCAGTTTTGCCTCTAATTACGCCAATTAATTTTTGAAAGTGTCACAGGACAGTCTGAACTTTCCCCACTCTAATTCTTGCATAGCATCATGTGTGTCTAAGGCTACGGTGCTTATCGTACCTTGTAAATACCCTAGCTCCACTGAAACGTTGAATGAAAAACCCATAGAAAAGTTTTCCCTATGTACACCAACCCTTTTTCCTTTTTTTTAACCCAAAACAACCCTGATAAACAATGACCATGAAAATCATAGAAAAGGAGATGCATTAAGGCAATACTCTTAAACATACGCCTAGGACATAACGAAATTAGCTATCAGGATAAGCATATTTATTGGGTTTGTTGTGTATCAAATGTAACAAAAGTAAAGTGTCTGACCAACTCCATGTGTGGCTCTTTCACACTCTTTGATCACACAATTCCCTCTTTAATTCAGATGCAGTAGAGCTTAAGTGGCTTCATTGATGTGTTAAGTGTGGAATGATTTTTTGTATAAAATTAAAAAAAAAACCATTATGTGTCCAGAAAAGCCTTCTGTGCGTTTATTTATTGAGACAGGAAGTCGGTTTCCCACACCAAACAACTGTGCTGAGATGCTGAAAGATTGTGTAGGGAAGAAAAGTAAAGGAAACTTAATTTTCTACCTGGCAGAAATCAGCCTCCAGAGGAAGAAGTAGACAATAAGGTTGGGGCTTAAACCAAATAATAGAACCTGATTGATTTTAAGAAAATGTTCCACACCATTTATAGGGTGTTTCATGGGCTGCTTTTGTTAGTAAAATGGAGGGCTTTGATATAAATGTCTTTGTAGTCTGCTCGATCTTTAAATTCTCTTTTCACTGTTACATACTCCAAAAGTGAACGCACCAAGAAGAAAGGCTATCAGATGAAAACACAGGAATTGATTTAATATATATATATATAGGTACAGTGATACCAGATTTTTTTAAGCTTGCTTTTACCCAGATTTTAAGTGTACCCTAGTGGAAAGCTCTTTCAAACAAAGGTTAGAGCTCAGCTGCCCTGAGCCAGAGTAGCGCTATTCATTGAAGTCAGTGGAGCTATGCTGATTTGTACCAGCCAAGGATCTGACCACTGAACTCAACTCCAACAAATGCATCAACTTTATTTTTATGGGGCTTGAGTCCCCTATTTAAAAAGATTTAATGCATGGGAATGAAAAAGATTTTTTTCATCATGACTCTTTAGGATTAGTAATAAGGGTCATTTACATTGTTGACGTTATTTAGTAAGAATAAAATACAGTCAGGTACGAGTGACCTCTTGCATTGGTTATACCCAGTGGTTATGAAGATGATGATCAGAGCCCTGCATGGATATAAATATGTTGCTCTGCATCCGATCCGCATCCACAAGAAATGGTCCGCGGATATCTTGGTGTATCTGCAGATGCGGATATAATGCAGATATCTGCACATATCCACACATTCGCTCTATCGCTACACAGATAAAAATATCTGGACCTGTATCTGATCTGTAGCCACAAGAAATGGTCTGCAAATATCTGCATTGTATCCGCAGATATCCATGAATTTGCAGTGCTCCACTGATGATGACTGTTTCAGACGCCACTAGCAACTAAGGTAGGAGACCCATTGTACTAGGCGTACGGTAAGGGACAAGACTTTACAGCTTAAGCAGAGAATACAGACAATGGGTGGGAGGGGAAACAGGCCTAGAAAGTGAAGTGACTCACTCAGGTTCATGTAGCCTCTTACTAGCAGAGCCAGGAATAACTCCCAATGTGAGGGTTCCACATTTTGTTCCTGTTTCATGGAAACTGCCAAGATTTCACAATGTTTGCTGAACAGTTAGTTAGGATTTCCACCCACCAAAAAAACATGCTTTTGTGTGAAAATGACAAAATTCCATATGGGTGGCATTTCACTTTGTTGTCACATGGAGACAGCTGAACAGGTGTGGTTTCCAAACCATTCAAAGCCCATCTTTGATCAAACAAGCCCCTCCAAAATACAAATTAGGCAGGTATAAAACTAGCCCCCAAATTTGGAATTAAATGTGTTGGGGGAGGGGGAGCTTGGTGTCTCAGAGCCCTATGGTAGTAAAGTGGTCATCAAGGCGTTAACTGGCTTACCTGTCTATTATTGTTTGGAAACACGCTCCAGTCCTTTCCCTTACTTCCTGTTCAGCCTTAAGTGAGTGTTTTTCTCCTAGTCAGTTGTATTGCAGCATGTTCCCAGCCTGCAGCACTGTAAGTAATGTGTGTTTCTGGTGCATTGAGTGCTCCCTTTACAACACTTACAGTAATCATAATAGGCTCACACTGTCACTATTGCGTGGGCCCTTTGTGAGATGCCAGGCATGGTTGTGGGGAAGTAAGTTTTACGATCCTTGTCTCCCCTTCTTTGCCTGAATGGCAAGTTTCTTTTAAGCAGTGGGAGGATTGGCTGTTGTATATGCAAACATGATAACTGGTGTGAGCCCTTAGGTTTTTTTTTTTTTTTGTAATGGCCAAGGCATACACAGAAGCTAGAGAAAAACCAAAGAATCCCCTTGCTGGAAAACTGAAGTGTATACTACTTCACTGCTGAGAATGCAGCACCCAAACAGAAGAATCCCAAAATGAAAAGGAAAAACAGCGTGCGCTCTAAAAATGTAGCATCACATCCCACCCCCACCTTGTTGTAGGCTGGTTTAGTACAGACTACGATCACAGCACAGGTGTTCTTGTCTGCAAGCAGGACCAGAAAATCCCTTAGGATTTAAAGGGCCATTTGTAATTTTAACACAATAGACCACATTATTGACAAGTTCCAAAAGGGGTAGCCGTGTCATTCTCATTCAGCAAAACACACAAAGCGTCCTCTGGTACTTTGAAAGACTAACCAATTTATTTATCGCATGAGCGTTCATGGGAGAAAATCCCACTTCTACGCTATTGCCATCATGCTTCCAGAGAAGGAAGCTATAAAGCAAAATTGCACATCTTCCTAGCTCATTCTTCTGACCCCTTCTCGCTTTTGGCCTCCTTGACACACCAGCTTCCCGTCCACTTTCTAGGTCTTCCCTCAGCATTTTCCAACCCCTATTACATTCTAGTTCCTTTCAGCACCCTGTGCTCTTTCCTTTGGTGTGCATTGCAACCTGGCCTAAGCTCTGTCTCTCATAATGAAATGCATGGTATGTTGCTGCTGCATGTTAAAAGCTGCAACCAGGCAGAAGTCACAGGACTGATATTATTTGTCATTTTATGGCTCATTTCAGCTCCCTGGGTAACTGCAGCCTTTTGCTTGTCTCGTGTAAAGAGGAACTGGGGTTCTTTTCCCTGCATGTTGCCCTGTTTCATCTTCCTTGTGATTGGGGCTTGGGTATGATGGGTTGAAATTATCAGTAAAAGTACAAGCTGTCAGCTACTACTGTCTTTAGACACCTGTAACAAGGACAGTGCCACATAAACCGTAGGAGAGTCTAGTTGCCCTCCACTCCCATTGACTGCAGTGGGATCTACAGCTACATCATTAGGAGTGGAGGGTGATACTCTCTTGAAGGATCAGTTTGTTGGAGGGGGGGTGTTTGCACTGAACTCAGCTTTCCAACATTGAGTATTTATCAGATTTGAAATGTTACTCCATGCATTTATCACTACGCAGAGGCAGCACCGCCCACTGGATGAAGTGGAGGACTAGGAAATCGGGGAACCTGCATTCTGAGAAAGTCAGGTGCCGCGCATCAGGAAAGTCATTTCGACCTTTGCACCTCACACTCAGATCTGTAAAACAGGAACAATACCTTTTAATCAAGTTCCCTCTCAACACTAAAGTAAGTGGGAGCTTCAGGGACTCAGTGCCAGGCAGGATCAGGTCCTTAAAGTGCAACAGTGCATAGCTCTGTCTGTGAAGTTGACTTTTCTGGAAGCAGAATGCTGTTAACAGGACAGTTTAGACTAGCTTTTGCAGAAACTGCTTGAAAAAAAGTTTAAGAGCAAGTTGCTATATTTTAGCTCAGGTTTCAGCTCAGAAAAGCACCAAACCCCACTAGTCTTTGTTTCCTTCCTTTATTTCCTTTTCCTCCCCCCACCCTTTGCCACTCCTTAGCTAAGGAAAATATGGCTTTTCTGATTGAACTCAAGATTCAGTCTGATGTCATTTGAAATGCCTGAGTGCTAAACCCCATGAATGATGGTATTTTATCTAATGGAAACACCAGCAGCATCTTTCTCTCCAGCATGGCAGCATATAAAGCACAGCAGATGCAGTACATGATAAAAATTAAACATGGCTCTTCCACAAAAACTGTCATCACGCTGCAGTCATCTTTTAGCCTTTTTAAGGTGGTGTGAGAAAAAAATATATTTGCAAAAATTAAACGTGTTGGCAGTGCATGTAACAATATTAATAGAATACCAATGTCACACATTTTCAGGGTCCTCCTTCAAACACAAGGCTTGGGGGGGGGTCTGATTTTTCAAAATGCTTAGGTGAGGTAGGCTCCTATGACCCAGATTCGCAAAAGTATTTAGGTGCCTACTTCCAAGTAAAATCACAGGGGAGTAGGTACCTAAATACCTTTGAAGGACTCTTGGCCTAAGTGAAGTCAGATCCCTGAACTTTGCGCACAAAAGTATTTTATTGGCTAGTCTTGCCGTTATGTGGCTAACTAAAAGCTAGGTTGTGAGTAGCTCTAATGCAGCCAGTCTGAGGAGGAAAGATTCCCCCATCTCCCTTGTGTTTTGGTAGTCAGTAGCTACAAGACCTCTTCCTCCCACAAGCAAGAAGCAGGGTTGCTGTGTGCATGGAGAACTCTGGCCCTGACTCCTATGCACCACCTTGGTGCTGGAGAGGAAGTAAAGGACGGCTAATACAGACCACCTAGAGTTATTGTTGAGGAACTGTGCCTCTAGGAGGTATGTCGGAGGCAAAAATCCCTGAGGTTCTTTCAGCTGGAGGGGCTGCTGCATGTGCCCTGGCTCCTGTGCAGGGCTTTGCCTAAGAGCAATATCTCAGCCTAAGAAACTTGCTCTTCTCTCCTTAAAAATAAGGGCCATGATTGCAGTTGTCTAAAAAATGATAGACTCCTACAGCATCATGTGTGTTTCCTACAAAGAAGTCAGGTCCAGGTTAATAATGAATTTTTGTGTAACTATTAACTTTTGCACTGAACGATATAGTTAGTCAACTAGGAGCAAAGTCAAGAAGACCAGAAAATAAGAAATCATCTTCTGCAGAAATTCTAAAAGAGGATTAAAAATGCTCCCCTCGTTTTTGCTTTAAGTCCTTTTGGATCTGAAGCCTGTTTGCCGATGATAAAACAACAAATCACTAGAAAATAACTGCTATAAAGAATGGGGATTGATTCTTTGTCACATATGCTTCCTTGACAGTAGTGTAACTCCATAGACTTCAGTGAGAGGCCAACCAGGGCCACTGAGACTCACAGCAGTCACAGTAACTTGGTAACACATAGACATAGACGACAGGATGGACTGTGATGAACCAGCCTCTCCAGCAGCTGCAAGGATTGACAAGGTTGTATCCTCTTGGATGTAGGACCAGTGAAGGTTAGGTGAAAGATTCTTCACCTCCTCTGCATTTGATCACAAATTTTTTGTGGTTAGAACATGTTATTTATACAGTGCAATGCCATTCATAGCTAAATAATTTATTTTGCTTCTTGAACCCTCCTGTGAAGTTGGTTTTGCAGCATCAATTTGGGGATTCTTTATCCAGATGGATTGCAATTTATCCCACCTTTTAAACCTCTCATTGTAAGGACCTGGTGATAGCTCTCCACCCTTCTTCCAATGGAGCTGAAGTGTAAATGGCCATAGCAGTAGAGCTGGTCCTAATTTTCCAAGTTTCAGATGATGTTTTTTCACTGACTTTTCAAGTCTGAGAGAGGGGATGAATTATTACAAACATTCTCTTTGTCGGCCCCCTTTGAAATTACTTGATATTTTCCAAATTTTGAACTTCTATGAGTCCTTTCATTCCCCAAATATTGTTTGTTAAAATGGTCATGTTGTGTGAATAGGAATAGCTACACTGAATGCAGTGGGAGTGATGTCACCTGAGGATTTGCATGGGGTTGCATGGACAGGTCTGTGATTTTTGACAAATCTCTCTAACAAACATCTCTTGCTTGTATTTACTGAACTTCATGCATCAGTTAGAGATCCTTTCATGTCAATAGAAAGTACAATACATTTTGAGTAGAACACTGGCTCCAGTGAAGTTTATGAGACTTTGGCCATTCACTTCAGTAGAGTCAAGATTTCCCCCACTGCTGAATGCCAAAGTTGCTGTATCAACACTGAACTACTTTTGTCTATTGTCCTTGTGTCTGAGTTCATCTGCATTGTTGTAAGTCAGGCGTAACCGCACTGGAGCCAATAAAGATACCAGAGTGTAAGGGAAATTGGTGGCAGGCCCTTGATTTCCATTTAAAAATGGCAATTTAGCTCTGAAGCGATGCAGGTGGTTAGAACGTTTTTTTCCTCGCATTTCAGAAAGGTGCCATTTTCTTTCACAGCCTAGGGAAGTGCAATTAGAAACAAAGTAGCATCAGCAAAATTAAGCTGCTTTGTGAATAGGTCAAACATACCTCTGCAAAGCCACACACCTTATCTGAGCACTCATGGAGATATCATCAGGTCCAAAGACACCATTTGGTTCTCTCGTATGCTTTAAAAAAAATGCTCAGTGTTGCTACTGCTTCTTAATTTCATAGAAAAGAGCCTAAAATGTCTGTGAACATGGCCAGGTCTAGAAATCAGGCATCCATATCCTCATCTCAGCCTGGCAAAAAATGGGAGTGAGCCAGCGGTAGTTTGGTTGAGCTAGGAATATGGTTTCAATTAGTTTTAGGTCATGACTGCAAGTTGAAAAAATTCAAAACAGCCTGATACAATTGGAGCAAGTCAAATTTGGTTTAGTCCAAGGAGTTTTCAGTTTAGTTTAAGACCATGACTACAAGTTTTAAAAATTCCAAATAGTTTATTATATTGGCAAGTTGTGCATCCACTAATGACACAGTATTGAAAGGAGCAAGTTTTGCCCTACAGGCTCAGTCTTCCAAGGTTTATTTAAACTAGAGCATCCCCTGCTGCCCATCACTTCACTGGGAGTGGAAGGCATTGAACACTATGCAGTATCAAGCCCTTGCTATGGGCCATGTTCTTCCCTGGTGTGCATCATTCTAATTCCATTGAGTTCAGTGAAGCTATGGAAGTTTACACCAGCTGAGGATCTGGCACTTTGTGTGTGGAAAAAAACTGTAATTATAATTCTAATAATTTGGCTGATCTTATGATAAAATCCATTTAATTTATCCCATTGCCAGGCTTCAGCCTGCTCTCCAAATGCATGAAAGTATAACTAACTTTTGCTACTACAGTTAGCCCCTACTGCAGGTTGTACCATGCTGTTACAGATATTTCATGCTTAAAGTGGTGCAATGCCAGTAAATCAATGGAGGTTTAGCCTATTTTTAAAATTCCCTTTAGCCACACACAGCTATTTATCACTAAAACCGCAAAATCCTGATTCATTTTTTTCATTGTTGTATGCTATTAAGTCATACGGAGGAAAAAAAGAGATGAGTTGTAGTGTTTTTGGAGACATGTTAAGCTGTGCCCAATTCTGTGTGTGGAGCTTCTGCTGACGTTCATGCCAAATAGATGGAGGCCTGGCCCAGCTTGATTGCACCCAGCTCTGCAGATTCAGCTGAGCATCATGCATGTAGTAGCTGCAGGGATGAACCCTTGAATTTGGATATTTCTTGTGCAGTAATTTCAAATACACCTGTCACATTGCTTTTTTAGCATCAGATCCATATAAAGGTCAGTCATTTCAGACTGGAAGTTGATTTTGTGTGGTTTGCTTTGGGATCTCAGCGGGGTGTTTCATTTCCTGATTCAGATTGGGGGTTATATGAACCTGAGTGTCACAGTAACGTTTACCATGTTTTGCCAGATTTGGAGTCAAATTGTGCCAAACCACCAGAAATTTGGGATTTTGAAAAGAAAGAATCACATAGCTCTACTTAGGAAACAGAGAAGCTGCTAGACTCTGAACTAACATAAATCACCAGAGCTCCAATGAGGTCATTGGAGCAAGACTAATTTACATCAGATGAGATTCTGTCCTAAAATTATGAAAGTTACTCAGGCTTTAGTATGTTTGTATACTCAGTTGTTACTCTGGCAAATTGCCAGTAGACTCTCCTCTCTAGGGCTGCATGCCGTTTGGCTGCTTGACCTTACTCTTTGGTCCATAGTTATGGAGAATAAGTAGCGAGAATGAGCCAAATTCACCCTTGATGTACCTTGTTGTTTGTGAGATAAGTTGGTAATACTATCTGTGGTCTGCTTTGAATTTGAGAAGTCTGAAGCCCAGAGACATTACCTGGCTTATCTAAGGTCAGAGAGGAAGGCTGTGGCTAAGGCAGGACCTAAGCTTCTTCCATACATTACAGGAATAGGAGAGTAAATTTATTATTATATTTATTTGCTTTTTTTCCTATGCTATTTGAATATTTAAATCCTCATGTTCTCACATTTCTCCAGCACTAGCGAAAGCTGCTATGTGGAGTGGTTGCCTCCCACTTGCAAAAGTTCTGCCAAAAGCATTTTTCTTCTCAAATCTTTTCTGCAATAGCAATTCATTAATCACCAGAAATACCTGCAGTTTCACACATGTTGCACAGCCCGAGAGGCTATCATCTGACATTACACAAGCAAAACTTAAGTTAGTGAGACTAGACCAGAATCCTGCAGGTTTTTCAGAAGAATTCGCCTTCTGTTTTACCAGACGAATAATCTGTTGCGACTCTTATTGCTTCTTATCTTCTGTAGCTTGGATTTGTTCCCATGCACCATTTTGTTCTCAGAGATGCCTAAACTGATTCTTCAGTGCTAGCCAAAACAAATTAGAATCTTGGCTGGCTGTTTGGTAGCAGCAGCTGGTTTGACTGTGGCTCTGCACACCTAACACTGGGGCAGATTTCACTTGACAGATGAAGATCTTCCTCCCCTCATTAGGAGACCAGGAAGCTCTGGAGAGCGGATAAAAATGAAATATTTTAAATAGTTTCATTGATCTTATTTTTGTGGAACTTCATTTATTTGGTTTTTTTTTTTAGAGTTTATTAGTGGTTGTTTCTAGCTTGCAGTTTTAAGCCCTTCATCAGTACAGCATAGTAAGAGAGTGCAATCTAGATCAGTGGTTTTCAAACCATGGGTCGGGATCCAGTACTGGGTTGCAGACCCTCAGGTACTGGGTCATGGAGCCCCCTGCTGCTGCCACCACTGAAAGACTGGAATGCATTGCTGAAAGGTGTAACTGTTGGGTCATGGGCCTAAATTATTTTTTTTAACTGCGTCCAGAGGAAAGAAATTTAAAAACCACTGATCTAGAGAATAGGGCATTGGCACGGCTAATGGGAGACTTGTCATATATTCTCAGTTCTGCTGGATGATTTTGGGAAAGTTACTTCACCTGTGTTTCCTCCCTATGTTTTCACCCTTTGCTTTGTCCATTGAGATTATCAGAACTTCTCAGTAAGGACTGTTTCTTGCTATATGTACCTGCACACTTACTCAAAAGGGCTCAGATCTCAGGTGGAATGCATATGTTCTATAAAAATAATGTATAGTGTCCAGTTTATCTATCCTAGGATTTTAGAAAGGTATGTTAGATAATATAGTGTCATGGGTAATTTTTAATCCCTAAAACTAATCACAACTTGAATTTTGAAACAGGAGACAGAAAGAGAAATGAGCTGAGGCAAAACACGAGAGCCAAAAACCTCTGAACTTTTGAAAAGTTGAGAACTGGATTCAGTCCTGAATTTGAACTCCCCAGCTCAGTCCTGTCTTATAAACAAAATGCCTTTTGATCACAGTTTTGGCATTTTCAGTAGAACTCTGTTAACGTCAGTGCCATGGAAGTAAAACTGAGTTTACGTGTCGTGTAGACTTACTGATGGTTCTCTGCAAATGGGGTGAATGTCACGCAAGTAGACTAGAACTTAACCAAGAAAAGAAACTGGAAGTCTGCAGTAAACCTATAGAGATGCAGTGGTGAAGACTGTGTATGCAACAGCTATGTCTGAATTCAGCTTTGATAGGCAGTTTTGAAAATGTAAAGCTCCTCATAATATGAATAAAAGAAGTCCTAAAACTGGCCACCAGTGCTGACATATGCTTTTTGTAGGCTAACTGACAGCAGTGGAGATGAGCAAAGAAACCAGAAGTCCAAGGTTAGTTCTGCCCTGGAAAAGGTTTGTTGGTGTACTTCATAGACGGCGGTAAGGGATAGGGACCTGGAGTGTGTGTCTGGAGAAGTGGGTTCTATTGCTGGTTCTTCTACGGGCTGGTTGGGTGACATTAGGTAAATCACTATATTGAGATGTGCCTCAGTTTCCCCTCTCTTTAAAAAAAATGATCCTGACCTTCCTTAGTAAAGTGCTTTGAGATCTACTGAGTGAAAAGTGCTATATAGGTGTTCTGCTGGCTCCCCAAGCACAATAAGCTATGCTAGCAAAAGCACATTTATGCTATCGATTCATAGAAAGTGGAAGGGACCATGAGAGGTCATTTAGTCCAGTCCCCTGCACTCATGGCGGGACGAAACATAACTGTGTCTAAACTAGGGTGTTAATTGCAGGGGTTAAAGTAAGCCAGAACACAGTTCTGGGGCCCACAAATCTGCAAGGACAGAGTTCTGAGGCCCAGATTCCAGAATCTGGAAAAATCAGGCCCACACATGCATGAAGGGGGCCTGGACAATACCGGAAGGGGGCCCAGAGAGTAGGACGATTCTGGGACCCCTCAAATTATACTTTAACCATTGGCTAACCAGTAAAGAAATGTCACCCAAAGTGATTGACAGTGCTAACATGGCAAAGGTTTTTAGTGTAAATTTGGCCTACATATTTAGCACTTCTACCATATCCATCAGAAACTCTCAAAGTACATTGTCAAATTAAAGAGCTTATTCCAGATCCCTCCATATGCAGCTCTTCCTTTGGGAACTTCTGTGGGCCAATGATTTGCAGGTCTGGGTCCACCTTTAAGGATCCGGGAACTTCTCTGAGTCAGCAGTGATCAAATGACATGTCTAAGGTCATACAGCCAGCTGGTGGCAAAGCTGTGGTTAATACCACAGAGCCCATTCATTTATCACAAAGATTCTCAACTTTTTTCCAAATGGAGATTCTCTTTTCCATACCAGACCCATACTTACTGCTAACAGAGCTCAAATTTTAGAAAAGGAGGGCTGGCACAGTGGTTAGGTTGCCTGGGAGTTGCAAAACCAAAAAAGGCCTCTGTTCCAGCACCGTCTGATATGACTTTGGGCAAGACACACTAGCGTCTCTGTGCCACATCTCTATAAGAGGGATAATAGCTCTTAGTTTCTTCACAGAGAGGGTTGTGAGGATAAATACATTGAAGATTCTGAGGTGCTCAGTTACTTCACTATTGGGAGTCATAGAAATACCCCAAACAGATGGATAGTTGGGACTCCCTTCCTGTTTAGCAACATAGGAAGGCCAGTGTGGTTGAGAAGCCCTAGCTGTGCTGCCTGTCCTGAGTTGAAGAACATTATGTCACCCTGAAATGCTATGTATTTCATTTTAAAAGGACATTATGGCAAGGCTATAATCAGATCTCGTAGTGCCTCTGATAGCTTCAGAACCATATTCAATAAAAATGTGGCCAGACTCCAGCATTATGAAGAGAAGCCTATCAATGTAGTCTCCTCAGTAAAAACCCCTTTCAGCACACAAGTTTGAGCCACTGGGTTTGGGTTTCTCTTGTTTGTTTCTTATTGAACAGAGGGGATGCAAAAAGATGAAAAAAAATCACAATCTTGTATTGTGTTTGGGTGGGGAAAGCTAATTGATTTGACAGTTAATCAAAAACTACTAAGAGAAAATCAATACAGAGTAAAACAATCTAGTCTTCTGTTCTATATCCTATTCCCAGTGGCATTGTTGATTGTATAGCATCAGTGTCATCTATTTTAGATGGAAATGTTACCAACTGTAATGCTGCTGTTGATGTTTCAAAACGATTCTAATCTCATTTCAATAATAGCTTCTGTCTCTCTTAGTGACACACATGCCATAACATTCTTGGCTAAATTGACAGCACTAATAACACACTCAGTTTTTATATTATTCGGACCACTGTCTGCATTTTTGAGTGTTCACATTACTGTGCCATGCACAAGGGCTTGCATCATCTTTGAAAGCTTCATATAAACAAGTGCCAGTGGCTCCCATTGACCCAAGTGGGAGCCGTGGACAGTGAGTTAGCACCTTTGAAGAGCAAGCTGCTGATTTAAACATGGATTTGGGTACAGAAATGTAGGGATCCAAGTGTGGAATTTCTGCCCATAAGAGATGCTCCAAATCTCAGACTACAACGCTTAGAGCCTACCTAGAGCCCACACCCTGTTCTTTAACTACAACAGGCTGCTTCTGTTTCCTGATTTTTTCGAACAGCTCGAATGTCCCAAGTTGGGCTAAAAATGTCAAAGGGGCAGGGTTCCTTGATAGATCTCTGACCATGCTACTTCTGCTCGGTGCTTGATGTACCATCTGACTGGCATCTCTCATGGTTTTACAGTATATCTTGTTCTAATCTGTTCAGAAGCTGGCACTGAAATCCATCCTTGAGAGTCTAGAAACAATTATGGAAAACTAGAAATGGATAGACGGAGGCATCGCTGATTGCGTCAGTGTGACATTCAGATCTGCATCTAAACGAGAATATCCTTAAATTTTAGGGGGACTTACTTCCTCTCTAAGGATGAAGTCCTTATTTCAGAGCCTGTTTGAGAGTCCCTGTCAGCACTTTGCTATGGCTGCTGGGCTTTTGAATGAAGTTCTGCCAATAGAAGAACTGATTAAGCAAAGTACTCCAGCACTTGCTTAACTTTAAGCACATGCTTAAATACGCATCCAGTTCAGCAAACACTTTAGCACATGTTTAACTTTAAGCACAGATTTCAGTTCTGTTGACTTCCGTGGGATTTAAGAACATGCTTAAAGTTGAGCATCAGTTTAAGTGCTTTGCCAGAACATTGCCCTAAAGCCTGTTTTGAGATTATACAATATACCACTGAGGGCACAAAATCCAAACTGTTCATATGGCTACTTCATTTAAAACTGCTTTTCTTTTCCATTAGCAGCTGTGGATTTAATCAGGATGAACGTTTATTCATTTCTCTGTGCTTTTTATCTTTACTGGCTTTTTTTTAATTTTTAAAAGAGTTTTGCTTTATTAATTTTCCAAGAAAAAAAATGTGGAATACGAATGAACAAACAGAACTTGGAGCAATAAGTAGGATATTTAAACTAATTCAACAATCATTTTGCTGATATCAGGGCAAAGACATGCAAGAATACAAGCCTATTGCTTTAGGCTGGGATTTTGCAGGGAGCCTATGGGAGTTAGGCACCCTAATCCCATTTATACTTCGAGCTTCTCTTTCTTTCTTTATTTTGGACATGGGAAAGGGCCTGGGTTTTTTTTGTATTATTATGTTTATGTGCATTACAGTGGGACATAAGGACAACCCAAGATTGAGGCCTTGTTGTGTTACCCACAGTACAAACATAGAGCAATAGACAGCCCTTGCCTCAACTACCTGACATTCCAAATAGACAAGATAGACAAAGGGTGGGGTGAAGAGATAGGACATACAAGCAAAGGAAAGAGTGATGGCTTCAAGGATCAGGTTACTGCTCCATTTTTCTTCTTGGGTTTTTTTTTTTTTTTTTTTTGGAGGGAGGGGCCGTTGGAAGGGGCCTGGGCTAATCAGAAAAAAACAAAGGAAGGAAGGGTGTGAGGATATAGACTAAGGTGGAAGGTTCTGAAGGGCAGAAGAAGAGGAAGCAGGAGAAGGGGAGGAAAGGCTGGTGGAGTGAATCAATTTTCTGTTTGAAAAACCCACCCAGGTTCTCAAAAATGTGTTTTAATAAAAATTTCATGTGTGAGCCATGTTATGTGATGCTTTGTTTTAGTGTATTTTACCCCATTTTGCTTCTGCTGTTATTTCTTTCATCACTGCCGAGTACAAGTTCTTTGAACCATTCTGAAGCTGAATCAGATTGCCATTTCCTGGCTATTACACATTTGGTTACCAATATGTGTGTTAGTACATTAGTGCCAAATTCTTTGTGTTCAGTGGAAGACTTAATTCATTAGACCAGTGGTTCTCAACCTTTTGTGAGTCGTGACACACTTGGCAGCGTATTGCAACTCTACAGGACACACTAACACACTCTCTCCAGGCCAAATCCAGCCATCTCCCCAGCTCTCTACAACACACTTACCACTGTGTGTTGGCACAGTAATGTGTCCCAAGACAGTGGTTGAGAACTACTGCATTAGATTATAAACTCTTCAGGGAAGGAACTATGTTCTTTGCGCATTGCTGAGGACAACAGGGTCCTACTCCATGACTGGGCCCTCTAGGAGTTGTCATAATACAAATAATTAAAATGACCAATAATAATCAACTAATTCCAATAAGCAAATATGTACAGAAAGGCAAATATTTTTATTCAGAACTGTGGAGCCTTTTTTTATACTGCACCTTTATTTTTCTACTTGATGGCAAGAAAAACATATACAAAGATGAGTTGTCAGCAAGCTGCAGATTTTATCATGGTTAGTTTACCTTGCTTTTGCTCTTTTGATTTTACTGATTGGCAAACAGCACCACTGGATTCATCTAATTGTTGCCAGTGATAAAATCATTTAGCATTTGCTCTTGTTTCTTTTTTCATTTTGTTATCCACGGATTGCGTTTTTAAGTCTAAATAAATCCAGGATAATAGCAGCATCCCTTTCCCTTTTGACCCCCCCCAAATCAACTCCCTAAGTGATATCAGGATCCTAACCTTTCTCTGGTTCTTCATTCTTATTACAATCTTGTCCCTACACAGGCAACCTTGTGCCAATTCTTGATCTCATTAAAATCTCTTTTATGAAGATGAGGTGTTAGAATTTAATGCTTGATATAACCTGTGAAATATGGTTGCATGCTGTACTGCTCTGACCTTTTCATTATTCTACATCTTGTCTGACTGGCTAACCCAACCCTTTCCCACAGGTTAGGGAGGCTGTATTCACTGGGGAAATTACTGGATAATAAAGCATATAGCATATCAGTGAGGGTCAGAATAATCCAATGTCTGTAATAGATGATTGTATAGATGTGTACAGAATTGGGAACTGCATCCATATTTTGTACTTTCCATGAAACTCCTCTAATGTCTTTCAGCCACACAAAAACAAAAAAACATGTTTATGTACAAAAAGGTGTACAATATTGTGGTTCATGCAGCTGTCACGATTCTGCATATAGAGGGGTTAAGTAAGCCAGAATGCTCTGGAACACTGTTCTGGGGCCCACAAATTTGAGGGGCCATTATTCCAGGGCCCTGAAAAATAGAAAAATCGGGCAGAATGCATGTTCCACCCTGCCCTGGCCTAGGAGCTGTAGCCAGACTGGGGGAGTTTTCAGATCTCCCACCCTGAACACGCTCAGATGTGTGCTCAGGGTGGGAGTGGCCTGGCCGGGGAGCAGATCTGGCCAGGTAAGGGGGAAGGAGTCAGGGAGTCAGTGGGCAGGAGGTCAGGGAGTTGGGGGGCATGCAGGCAGGAAAGGGTCCCAGGGGAATGGCGAAGCCAGGGGGCAGGCCAGGGAATGGGGCCAGGAAACTGGAGGGTGGGCGGGTGGGGTGGGAAAGGGTACCAGGGGTTGGGGAGTCATGGGATCTATGTGGGTGACTATTTCAGAGGTCAAACATAGCAAAGTTGTTTTATTGGTTTTATTATTATTATTATTATTGTGTTTGGGAGGTGAATGGCTCATGAAATGATTTTATTCTTCTGGATTCCTCCCCCTTTGTTCCCATTTTGCTGATTCCATGCTAATGGCGATAATACTGTCCTGGATGAAGACGGCATCTCCTCCATTACAGATCTGAGGACTCATGCACGTTTCCAAGTCACTCTAGAGACTAAAATGTGAGTTATTTAAAACGTGTCTTATTGCATAGTGCTTATTTGCCTTGTATATACATTCCACAGATTTACTCACTATTTATAGGAAGCCACTACCAATTTCTTCCTAAAATGTCTAACAAAGTAGATCTTTAAAACTGCTCTGACTTTGGGGATGACCAAGTACAACAGATGTTTCTTAGTAGTTTAGATTTTGTCTTTTTATCGTCCTGATTGTTTTTAAAATAAGTTTGATTTTATTAAACTGAGCGAGGTGCACAGTGCCCCACTGAGAGCAACTTATATTTTGGAAGCTAAGACAAGATAATCATAGAATCATAGAACTGGAAGGGACCATGAGAGGTCACTGAATCTAGTCCTCTGCATTCATGCCAGGACCAGGTACCATCTAGGGGGGTGCAGGGGGCAGCGTGTGAGGCCATAATCAGGAGCAGGGGGACAGAAGGGGCAGCGTGTGAGGCCAGGATGGAGGTAGGAGGGCAGAAGGGGCAGCGTGTGAGGCCAGGATGAGAGTAGGGGGGGTAGAGGGCCCAGCGTGTGAGGCCAGGATCAGGGCCAGGGGAGCATCAGAGGCAGAGTGTGAGGCGGGGATTGAGGTCACGGAGGTGCAGAGGGGTGGAGGACACAGCGTGTGAGGCAGGATCGGGGCTGGTATTTTTATAGAGCAGTAACCAATGCATATGGTACTGAGAAGTGGTTGCAAATGCCTACCTGGGCTGGGGCCTGCATATGCATGAAGGGGACGTGGATAATACAAGAAGGGGGCCCAGAGACTAGGAGAGTTCCAGGGCTTGTCAAATTATACTTTAACCAGACATGTACTACATGGAAAATGCCTTGCCCCTTGCCAGCTTTTTTGAACTGGGTGGGCAGGAACA
>ML682025.1:20491558-20748236 GCA_007922195.1 Podocnemis expansa
GCAGGAACAAGGGTAAGCGTGGGCAGGAACGAGGTGTAAGATGAACTGAGTGGGCAGGAAAGAGGAGTAAGATGGGTAGAAGTTGTAATGTGTTGCGGCTGTGTTATGTCTTGATGTACCAATGTGATGGGTGAGGCCAGAGGCATTCCTTTCTCTCACTCAGCCACATTCTTCTGGCTTCTCAATGGCCATTGCCCCCATCCCATTTGGGTAATATCCTTGCTTTGGCCACCAAACTGTACCCCACCCTCCCTTCTCACAACATTGTTTGTATTTTAGCTCAGTTGCTCTTAGCCTTTTGTGCGTCACCAGATGCTTGGTGGCATATTGCAGTCCGACAGGGCACCCCAGGCTGACTCCAGCGATCTCCCCAATTCTCTGTGGCATGCTAGTGGCTGTGTGGCGATACAGGAATGTGTCCTGATGCTGTGGTTGCAAACTGCTGTTTTAGCTGATGCTGTGTATCTTGGGCAGCTGAGAGCTTTGGACAGTCACTTTCATGGCTGGGCAGGCATTTCCTCACAAGGCAAATTGGCCAATACAGGTGTAGGCTTTTCATTTGCTTCACCTCAGCAACCAA
This sequence comes from Podocnemis expansa, assembly GCA_007922195.1. Lineage (NCBI taxonomy): Eukaryota > Metazoa > Chordata > Testudines > Podocnemididae > Podocnemis > Podocnemis expansa. The sequence continues at coordinate 20,492,139 of ML682025.1, forward strand.
GTGGCCTGGTTATCCAACACCTTTAGGTCTTTATTGCAACTTTTGCAGGAGTTTGGTTCAGATATGATGTTGTAGGTGCAATTAATGTGCTGAAAGCTGGTTAAATTCAGGCAGCAGCAAGCTAGAGAGTTGCAGGGCAGAGGAGGCCCTGGGAAATCTTTTGTGGAAAGAGTTGTCTCTTACTTGCACTGCAAACCCTCTCATAAGGAAGGTGTGGTCAGGAAATGAAGCCGAAGGATAATATTTGGGAGAATTGCTTGATAACCTTTCCTGCTTTGGGGATTGTTTGGAGACAGTTGTGTGATGTCCACTATTTAAGGTCTGCTCTGGACAGATTCTGCTTGGTAGCTGTGGATTTTACCCTTTAATTCTGATTGGTTGATGCCTTAATTTAATCATGCTTATTGCCATTCTGTGTCTTATTCCCACCCGTGTGACTTATAGATAAAGTTGGTTCAAGTGTTTACATACATACACAGACAAGGCTTTCTCTAGTTCAGCCCACAGCTCCCCTTAACTTGCTAATGATGTTTGGGCAAGCCTTCTCGGTTACATTTTTTTAAAATCATCTTTACTGCTTTTTCAGTTTTAGCTCTTCAGTAATATTGCTTAGAGCTGGCAGTTGTGTTTTCAACAAAAAGATTTTTTGTTGGGGGGTGTCAAAGATGAACATGTTAGTGGAAAAATGATCATTTACAGAAGCAATTTTTTGTTGTTCTTTGTTGTTACAAATAGTTAAAAATGAGAAAAATTTTGGAAAAAATACAGATTTGCTTTTGTCTCTTTGAATTTTTTTATTTCAAAGTTGTTATATTCTCACATTCTCTCATCCTTTTATTCCTTCCCTTTTTATTTAAATAAAAGTGAGAAAAAAGTTTAAAATATTTTTTGTTGGTGCAAGGTTACAAAAAGGTGAAAGCGGGAGATAAATAATTTCTTTCATGTTTTTACTCTTTTTTTCCTCCTGTGAAAAAAGGGGGAAAATTTTAAAAGTAAAGCTTTGCCTTCATTTTTTTCATTGGGAAAATAGAAACAAATGAAATCTTGAACAAAATGAAAACAGTTCGTTTTCTTTTGAAATTTTTAATAGAAAGATCTCACAAAACTTTGACCAGCTTTAATATATCTTTATGCTTAACAGACCTCTGCTCCAGTGCAGTTCAAATTGCTTAGGTTTAAGGCAATACTGATTATTACCATACTGAATAGCCATGTCACCGAACTCATCAGAAGACTTAAGATCAGGATGCTAACTTAATTTGCATGCCTAATAACAATGGAAAGAATAACGGAAGAATAAGACCCAAATAATATGTGAAAGCAGAATCCGTGTGATTTCAAACCAGTTTCCTTATTTACATTGTTTGGCCTGGGAATCGCTGGCAGTTCCTGTCTCCTTACAAGATTCAGTGCCACCCAAAGGGTAGGAAATAATTACATCCAATTAAAGAATACACAGACAGGCCAAGGTCAAGGTCATGCTCAAGAGATCTTTCATTAACCACTTTAAAGCAGGTTCACAGTTGGCTAATGAAAACCTCGACCTCAGTAATATATTATCCAGGGGAAACTGGGTGTTGTGCAACACAGAGGGACAAATTTCACTCATTTCGAATCATGAAAGTAAATCTGTTGGGCTGAATTCAAACCTGATGTGTAACTCAGGTGGACTAAACCCACTACATTTCATTCAGTTCTAACACATCAATGAGGAACATTGTATAAATCTATGTAAGACATGTAGGTGAGTGTATACCAACTCATTAGTCGTTTGCCAGGACAAGGATCACTTTTGTCCCATTTCTGCTTCTGGAAATTACCTTGGATTCCCTTGAAACAGAGCACTAAACAGTTTTCTCTTTACTACCTAAGAAATATTGTCTGTGCCTCTCTCTCTTCTAGAGAGACAAGGTGAGTGAGGCAATATATTTCATTGGAACAACTTTTATTGGTGGGAGAGACAAGCTTTCAAGCTGACACAAAGCTGTTCTTCAGGTCTTTCTCTCCTAGTCTTGCCAACATCATTTGGCTTGTTCAGTCCTTCATAGTTTCCCCATATTGATTGCTCCAATTTGCTTTATGAGTTTGTCTTTCAGATGTGCTGTGCACAGCTCTTTTGTAAGACCATGACAGGCTCAGCCTTCGGCACAAAATGCTAGTTGGCTTGAGAACGTGAGGCATAACCAGAAATTCTCGTCTAAAACTCCCTTCCAAATTTAAATTTGGTGGTGAGGGGAGGGAGATTTAGGTCTGTGTGTGCAAATTACCCTCTGTTTTTTCTGCCCCTAGTCCTCATGCAAAACTACAAGGGCTGTTTTCCCATTCAAGCTCAAATGCAAGCAAAAACTCTTGAGAGAACGAACTAGAGCATTTGTTAAGATTCAAACCCTGGGAAACAGCACATAGAGGAGGGTGCAGTCAAATTACCTGTTGTAATGGAAAAAGAAGAAGCTCTAGGAGGGTGGGTTCATGGTTAATAATAAAACAATCCTAATACCAGCTGTTAAATAGTGCTTTGCATCCAGAGATCTCTAAATGCGTTACTGAGGAAATCAGTGTAATTTCCATTTTACAGAGGGAGAAACCAAGTGACAGAGAGATTAAGTGACTTGCTCAAGGTCACTCAGCTGATCAGTTGCAGAGCCCCTTTAGAGCCAAAATCCTCTAAATTCCAGTCCAGTGCTCTAGCCACTAATTCGCACTATCACCTAAGTTAATGTACTTAGCCTGGGTTTTAGGGGAGCTGGGTTCAGTTCCTGTCTCAACTACAGGCTTTATGAACATGATGAAATTATATAAGCTCGGCCATTCAAAGGCGATTTAAGGTCTGATTTTTAAAGGCATTTAAAATTCAATGGGATTTAGACACCCCAGTGCTTGTCCACTAGATACCTATCTGCATCTTTAGACACCTGGCTGATTGATTGTCTTTTAAAAGCTAGGGTTTCAGTCCTTTGAAACATCATTTGGGTTTGAGAATCTCACTCTCTTAGATGCCTTTGAAAATCTGGGTCTTAGTGTCTCTGTATTTCAGCTCCCAGTCACTAAAATGTGAATAGCACTGCTTCTGTGGTCTGTCTTGTTTATGTAGACTGCTGGGTCTTCAGGCCAGGAACTGTCTTTGTGTGTGTGTACGAAAGGGTCCCTGATCTTAGTGAGGCCTGCTGAATGCAACAGTAAATCAAATGATAATCTCATGACATTTCTGCCCTTTGAAGGTGAAATCATGTGGGAAGAACTCTTGGGATTTTGGCCCTTCAGGTAGTAAGAGCCCTAGCTGCAGCTCACTAACCCAAATCCAGAGCTGAACACTGACTCTTTTTCCTATAGGATAGCATAGTCAGGCCTTGAACACTCCATGCTACAGTATCAGACATTATATTCTTAACCTAAAGGGCTCTCCATGGCCTTTTTCCTGCTTTTCTGGTCTGATCCTTTGTCCGCTTCTGTTCCAGTTTGCACCTCACCATGCTCAGGTACTGATTTACTAATTATGCTCAACAGCAGGCTCAGGAGAGCAGGTGGAAGGGTCTTTGTTAATTGTGCCCTTAGGCTGTAGAGTTCTCTTCCTAATCAGCTACTCTCTTCAGCAAGGCTCTTAAAGCAGTTTTCAGGCATTTTGCTATCCTCAGGAACTCTGCAAATGAACACTTCTTTGCTTGGACCCTTAACATGTTTTGCTTTGGGCTTGGACACACCGTGCAAAATAACCAAAGCTTGGGTGTTTTCTGCAGCAGTCACTAACAGGCAATGTTTAACCCATCATGGGCCATAGAGGAGTACAGTCAACGGATTGCCAAGCAGCAGAGGGTAGGATATTTCTCATTTATGTTCATGGAGGGCTCTAATGCATTTTATGAAGCTTTTATTTCCCATCTCTCCCTTTCATTTTTAAAAAGGAATTATTGGATGTTCAATAATTGCATCTAAATGGATGTCTCTGAAATTGGATATATTTTCAGGATCTGGTGTTTCTAGATGACTAATCATGGCAGGAACCATTTTGCAATCTTTTATTTGGCTACTCTTTTTTTTATTCAAACTAATTTGAAATTAATATGCTTGGATTTGGTACTTTGTCTGGTGGCTAAAGAAGACAGAGTAGATTTTGGTTTTATTCCTTTATTCACTGCTGTAATGGTGTGTGTGGACTGACCAGACCTGTAGGGCCAGATCCTCAAAAGTGTTTAGGTACTTAATTTCCTGATTTCAATGGGAGTTCAGTGTCTAAAGCCTTTGAGGAGCTGGGCCTTAATTTCCTTGTGCCTCGGTTTACCCAACTGCTGAATGCATCTAAAGTTTCCCTCTGTTCCAAGGGGCATTCTTAGGGCTAACTGTTAGTGAAATATTCTAAATTATTATGACTTGCATGATTTTTATATTGTTCTTTTTATTTGTAAGGAGAGCTCAAATGCATCATATGAAAGATTGTATCTCAATAACAGTTATTGTCAATGACTATGTGAATTGAACATTAGCTCTGTGTATGTATATTGGATTATTTTAGGGCATTTTTGTGTATTTTTCACCACTGCTTGCTATTAACTCTGTAGTTATTTCCCTGCTTTCATAATATGCTGTTATCCATTATGGAAAGCTGCGGTCTTATGGTGTAGTCTTTTAAGTATTGTTTGCTCTGCCCCACATCCATTTTTGAGTTTTTGCTTTTACAAGGAGGTGCTGAGCTAGCTTAGTTTGTTGTTGTTTTAGCTCTACAAAGGTATTCAGGAAGAGGATGGCCTTGGCCCCAAAGAACTTACCATCAAGGCTGACTGCTCTTTCTGTACTGTTAAGGCTGTATGTCTTAAAAGTCCAGTCCTGCATGACAGAGTGTTTCCTTTACTTGTTAATGGAATGCACCTACTCCTGCTGTATACCATAGTATCTTAACAGTGCACAGTGGCTCTGCATAGTCTGTTTAGGACAGGAAGTGCTGAATATTTTAAGGAGGCAGAATTTAATTATGGGAGTTTAAAATCTGATCAAGACACTGTGACTTAACAATCCTGTCCTTGTGACAAGTGCCCAGGATTTCACTTAATTTTATTTTTGAGGGGATCCCCTTCAAAAAATGAAGCCTATAGCAAACAAGCCCCTTCCTTCCCCCTAATTGCCCCCCTTTCCCTTCCTCTCACCCCACAACACTGTTGTGTACTGGCTCAGTAGGACTTGAAGGGGAGCATGCTGCCTATCCAGTCACCTAATTCTCTTCTGATTTGTCGTATCAATAAGATGTGCTATCCTGGCTTTGTAGATGTGTGCTCTGTTTTGCCCCACAAAGCAGGCAGTTAAAAGCAGCTAAATTTTCACTGAATTGCTGCCTGCCTATTGGTTGTCTTTTGATTTAGCTCAGGTGGCTGATTTGGTATGTGGGCATGGCTCAGCATTTTGTCTATGAAAACCTTGCTCCAGCTCAGACAGACATGTTCTGAGATGCTTTCTCATCTCACAGGGGTTAGAGCTCTCGCTGCTTCATACATTTAGATTTTGCTGTTAGCTGACTCTCTCTTTTTTGTTAACAGTAATATCACAGATGTGTCTTTGCTTTCACTTCGGTAAATGATGCTATGGGCCAGACTCTCATCAGGTGTAATTCTGTAGAGCCTATCTGCGGTCACTGGAGCTATACCAATTGACACCAGCTGAGTATCTGACCCTCTATTGATTAGCATTGTAAGGGCAAAATAATCCTTCTGAGCTGCTTATTTCTTCTTTCTTACTGCAGTTTCTTCCTACCACCACATTTCTGACCAAGATGGATGATACAGTAGAGATTTATTCTATGGCCTTGTCTTATAACTTAACACTGTTCCCCTTCTCCATCACAGCTGCCTGTCTTTTACCTCTTCCATTGCCAGTTATTGCTGGTGGTCACAGCTGTGACTCGTACATCATCATGAACATATGTTAGTAAACTAGTTAACCGCTGCTTTTGAATGTGTTTTTGTAATTCAAGTGACACTGATTTCCCCTTTTTTCAGACAGACACAGGTTTGAATTGCAAAAAGTGGACACGTTTCAGATGCTCTCTAGCTCCTTGTATAGCCATCAGCATTGTAGTACCCAAGTAGCTTAGAAACCTGTATGAATCTTATAGCATCCATGGGAAGGAGGGACGTATCGTATCCATTTTATGGATGGGAAAACTGAAATGTAGAGAGAGCAAGGGCCTGAGTTCCTGTATGGAGGCCACGCACCAAGAATGACGCCCAGATCTCTTGAGTTCAAGAACACTGTTTTAACTGGAAGGTTCTGTACCCCATCTTTCAAATAAACTCGCCAACCCCAGGTTTAGGGACATATGCAATGAAAGTTTTGGTTTGGCTTATTATAAAGGTGGGGTCCATCCCCAAAACTTTGAGATCAGTGTTCTGTATTAGAACACCCTGAAACTATATGGATGTTTAGAAGGGACTTAAAAGTGTAACCCACTTGCCTGAAACTGTAGACCTACATTAGCACCTTTCTTTGAACATCCTCCTGTGACAATTATTTCTATTCCTCCCCCGTTCAGAACAATGGTTTCAGAATTTAAGCAGAGTAAGTGTGGTGCATTTATTAGCAATGTGATAAACATGGCAGCTAATTAAATATGCTATTTTAATTTAGCCTCCACTGCTTTGTAAGAGGAATTGGAGTCAAAATATATTCTTTGAGACTTCCAAAGTGAATATACAATGTACGCACAGTGATGGTTGTTATTGTTCAAACACAATTGAGTCTGAGAAAGCAATTACAAGGCACAGCACTGATTGTGTAACAGCTAGTGCTCAAGTCTGGATGATCTCCTTTCACACTTTAAAACCTACTTTATAGAAGTTCTCAGTCTGTTCCATTGTCTGGGGCTAGCCAATGCATGGGTTGAAGTGAATGTATTTTAAATGGTTTAACACTCATAAATTGAATAAAGGGCACTCTTCTCCTTCCTGGGCACTTTGGCCCAAATTCACACTTGGATTTAGGCACCTAAGCCCAAGATTTAGGCACCACTGTGAGCCACAACCCCCCACTTGGGTGCTCCCAAACTGTACGCACCAAAATAACTCACTCAATACCTACATTTCCTCAGTAAAAATTTGCTAGGTGCATGAGTTTCTGTCTCTGGGCATATGCATTGCCACCTCACTCTAGGCTCTTGGACCCCTATCCCCCACCTAAGACTCATTGCAGTCCATGAACTAGGGGAAGATAGGCTTTCCTCCACATGGCTTGCCTGCTGGACCTGTAGGTGTTCTCTGTGGCCACCTAACTCCACAGGAAATAGGTTAGTGGGAGTGGATGTGAAGTTAAGAGGAGGAAACATCGCAACACAAGAGTCCTTTTTTTTGGATCCAGGCCTTGGTCCTGAAAAGCAGATATTCAGAGGAGAGAAACAAGTGTGATTTAAGGGTTTTTAGGGAATTGGTTTATCATAGGTGGAGAAGATTTCTTGACTTATGGCATTTCCTTATGCTGTAGGATTGTTCCTGCAACTGAGGTGGGAAAGAGAAAACACTAAATGGGCTAAATGTAGGGAGACAGAAAAGGATCCAAGCCATTTTTAAATTCTCCCCCAATCATGGAGAAAGCCTGAAGTCAAACTGGCCATTACCACAAGTTAAAGGAGCCATCGCAGGACTTCTTATATTGACTGCATCAGTTTCACAGGGACCATTATACCAGCTTGCGATTGCTGGAAATATTAAACTCTGCTCTGCCTTTAACCCACCCTGATGTGACCTCTCCTTGCTGCAGAACGTGGTCCACCCCAGAGGTGGGCACTGCATGTGGCTTTGCAGCAGGCCTGAATAGTGGTGTTTTCAGTAGCTGGAGGTTTCCCTCCCCATTGTGTTCATCATTTTTTATTCAACTCATGAAACTTCTGCTAGATTGAGACTCCTCGGGCAAGAGTGTGGTCCACTGGCTATAGTGCTGGATGGGGAATCAAGAGACCTGCATTCTGTTTCCATGCTGTCAGTAGCCTGCAGTGTGACTATTTATTTTTTCCAAGCCACTCAACCTGTATCCTCTTCCTGCCTTCTCTCCTTCTTGTCTATTTAGCTTAGAAGGTGTTTGAGGCAGGAACTGTCTCTCACGAACACTGTGGGGACCCCATCTTGGTTGGGATTTCTAGGTGCTATCACAATTAAGTAATACTGTCACCAGTTCAGTTACATTGACATTTCTGTGACCTTTGTGGTACCCTGTCCAGCATTTTTTCAAGTTCTTTTTAAAAAAAGAGCCTCACCCACCTGCTCTTGTCAAACAGCCTTTCCCCAATGGCATTCCTAGTAACTGTCCTGTCTCTCTGTTTACCTGGCTGTTATACAAGAAAACTAACATTTCACATATAGGAAGATGAATCGAGCCCAGCTGCAAAGCCCAGACTGTTGGTCACCACTGACTATTTTGTTTTTAGTTTATTACATTTGACAGCCATGCATGAACTCATCCTTGGGTTATCCATTCACATGATAAACTTGATATACAGTGGTGTGGATAATCCTGTTACTGAATACACTCCTTACTACAGAACAGGACCATTAATAGCTTCCACTGCCGAGACAACATGGCTCCATCCTCCCCATGAGTCATCCCAGCTGCTTAAAAATACCCTCTTTGTAGATTGCCCCTTGGTCAGAACGGGGAGGAAGAGGAGGACTGCTCCAATTCTGCAGTGAAAACATCTCACCAATTTGTAGACAAGAGAACTCTTTTTAAGAAATGCTCTTGAACAGAAATACCTAACTCAGTGTGTCAGTTCATGGGGGCCAGTGGATAAAATACGTACTTGCTCTCAGAGATTAGATGTGAAATGAGCATATGGTTCTATTCTGAATATATTGTGGCATCCACTCTGCTTGTATATGTAGTCATGGGATGTTAAGGGGAGACTGCAATGCAAGCTATGTAAAGATAGGCAAAGTTATTCTTTCTTAGTGCACAGAATAATAAATAGGATGGAATGATAGAAATTAGAGATGGAGATTAACATTGGTGTGTGTATATATAAGAGCACAATTTTCGTGGAGTCACTTCAGATTTGCAAGAGGAAAACAGGCAGAACAGCTAAAAGATTCACTGAAGTCTGCTTCATACTTTCTTGTGACTTGCATCACTTAGCAATGGTAGCTGTCTTTACATATCTGGTACAGCATTTGCAAACTAAGTCTTTGTATTTTTTTTTTTTTCCCCTTCAAAGCACAGAGTTAAGTAAGCTTTTTTGGGGAATATACAAGTATCTGCTTTTTTGTTTCCTGCAGTGGCCTAAAATGGCATCGACTGTTTTTTAAGACCAATGCTGGTTCCCAAACTAAGGTCCCAATTCAAAGCCCACTGAAGTCAATGGAAAGACTGTCATTGACTTCAGTGGACTCTGGATCAAGCACTATTACTGACACCAGGTGAATTGTCTTCAAGGAAGGCCGACTGTCCCCAGAGATAAAGGTTTCAAAGTTACAGAACCCAGCTACATTTACTAAAAATAATGCCACCTTTGACTATCCAGTGATCTGTCTATGGCTCATAGATTCTCTGCTCTAGTCTTACTTAAGCCTTTTAGCTACTTTGCCTACTGTATTTCATGTAATGCAAATACACACATTAACTTCATAATCTATGCACTCTAGGATTGAAAATAAATTTTCTGGATATGCTAAATAGAGGCAGCTCCAGCTCATACACAGGGGGAGCCCACTGAAAACCATAGGTCTGAATGAACCCACACTTTGAGGAAGTTTGAATCCCAGATTGCAACTTCAGAACTGGCTCTTATGTTTCTACAAACTCTAACCAAACCCTGCATCCTAACACCTCCAAATTCTAGAGAAAGCAAGATTAGGATCCCAGTTTGCAACTTGGAATCATCTTCTCACTTAGAATATGTTCCACTTGTCCATATACTGAGTGCTACTTATTTACAGATAGTTCCATTGATTTCAGTAGGTATACTGCTGGAAGTATGGGCAAGATTTTCAGAAGTTACGCAACTTCAGTTCACTCAGTTTTTGGGTGTCTTGAGAGCACTTTTTAAAGGGGCCAGATTTTTAGAAAGTGCTGAGCACCCACCACTTGAATATCGGGCCACTTTGTGTGTCATTTGGGGATCCGCAAATTAAAGCACTCCCCAATAACTTGTGAAAATATCAGCCATAATTTCCCAGTAGAGACATAAAAATGAAGGTTGTGAATATGCCACTAAAGGCCCCACAATACTCTCTATAAAGAAATTAGGTGTTAACTCCATATCCTAGTCTGGCCTACTTGTTGCTTGACTGATTTTATTCTGTCTCTGCAGGATTCCTGATTTCAAGGGGGTGGTTTACTCGTAAAACACAGTTGAGTGCTTAATGTTGCGAGGATGGGACTGATGCAAAGCCCACTGATGTCCCTAAGAATCCTTCCATTCAGTTGAATGGGCTTAGAATCAGGCCTCTGTGGAGTTTCCTTTTAATATCAGATTTATAAACTAAGTGGTATTATTGCAAGATCTATTGTATGCGTGTTTGTAGCAGGTTGAAGTGTCCATCCTCTAAGAGGGAGACTGAGCTCCTGCGCTCCCCCTCCTGGCCAGAGAAGACCACAATGCAAGCCTCTACCAGGAACCAAAGGGGCGGGCCAGGAGGAGGAGAAGACTATATAAGGGGACAGACAGGGCAGCCACAGGGAAGAAGGAGAAGACGTGCAATGGGGAGGATGACCCTCCATCCCTGCGAGGTCTGAGGGAATGACCGCTGGCTCAACTTTCCCATATATTCACCCCTCCTGGTGAGGACTGGAGGAACTACCCTCAGCTGAGGAACTGCCAGGGGGAAGGAAGAGGAAGGCCCTCAGGATCTTGAAGAGCTGCCTTCCACAGAAGATGCTGCTGGGCCAGAGCTACCCAGCTCCTGCGACTTAGAGGAGCTACCACTGGTGGAGACCATGGAGGGCTTCCCAGGCCTGCTGGCCCTAAACACTGCAGGTCTAACTGGGATTCCCCTTGCTAGGTAGCTGGGGGTCTGGTAAGGGGGAAAGTTCCTGGAAGTGGCCCAGGGGAAAGCGGACTTGATTCACCCAGTGTCAGCGCTTTTTGGTGGGAGCACCACTGAATCGCTGGTGGCCTGTGGCCACCAGACTGGGCTCTGGGCTGAGACGCAGTGGAGTGGGCAGGCCTGTGTCTCCCTCCTCTCAACCCCTTTTCACTTCAAACCTCACACTGACCCTGCCTAGTGAAGCACTGACTATATATGTTCTGCCTCGCCCCACCTGGGGCTAGGAGGCAGGGACTATTGACCTGAGCTTGCCCTGTGCGAGGGCTGAAGCACGGCTTGTTATATTCTGCCTCACCCTGTCAAGGGGACTAGAAGGCAGCGAACATGTTGTGGTTGGCGTGACCCCGAACGGAGGTCCGAAGCCCCAACTATTGGTCTTCTGCCTCGCCTGACTGAGGGCTCAAAGACAGTAAAAGGCATAGCGTCTCAGGCCTGGACGACAAGTTGCGGCCACTGAATGATGGGCAGTTGACCCGCGAGGGTTGACTGCATTTACAGTGGTGAAAACCAAATAAGATAAGGCCCTTCTTCTTTCCATAAAAACAACCAAACAAGGAGTTTTCTCCCACAAAAGCTCATGCAACAAATATATTTGTTAGTCTTTAAGTGCCACAGGACTCCTTTGTTTGTTTGTTTGTTTGTTTGTTTGTTTACTGAATTAGACTAACATGGCTGCCCCTTTGGATCGTCTCTCCATGGGATACCTCATGAGAGGCTTGACAGAAGGTTGGTTTTTGGTTTTTATACCATCTCTGCATTTTCAAATTCCAGTCAGGACAAGTGGATATTTTAACATACCACTGGAAGGCTCTTCTTTCTCTATTTCCTGTTTGTCCAGAACAGGAAATACTCAGAATGACTATTTTGAACCCAATTTAACAGAAATAGAAGGTTTGGCTAGTTTGTTTATATTTTGGCTAGAATGCTGAGCTACCCAAATTCTCTGCATATTTAAGATTCTCTCATCACTAACTCTTCTTCATAAATTCAGCATTGGTGGTTAAGCTTCATGCACCAATGAGACTAAGGAAAAGGTGCACTGATGCCAAATGAAATTTTGGACTTGTATTGAACATGTTGCTAGTCTTGAATCTGTAAACAGAAATGGTGGTGAGAAAAGAATTCCTTCACCTGTGTCTTATATGCAAGCTTCTAGAGCAAGCGAATTATTTCTGCCCTCCATCACCCTTTAACAATATATTTTTGTAAGGAAAAATGGCTATTCAACCACAAGGGAAAATGTGGTGGAAAATTTTCATCTTGGTTCAAGTTATAAATGTTTTTTTGAACTGAAACATTGGAAACTGAGAGCTCTTACAAGAAGCAAAAACTGTGTAGTTTTCATGGAGAATGTTCTGCAAAAAATTAATTGCCAATTTTTTTTTCCCCCAGCGAGCTCTAGAAACTCTGCTCCTCCCTTCTAAAGAGGGACTTGGCTATAGTACTCTACATGTTGTGTCATTACTTCCAAACTAGACTGCCATAGCTTGCTGTACCTGAAATGGAGATAACAAGGAGACTCCAAGCTGTTCAGAAGGCAGCAGCCATCCTCCATAAAGTACACCACTGAGAACACCTCCCTTGTGTAACCCCACTTGTGAATGCAATCTTGACAAGCACAATAAAGCTTGAATCAGTGACCTCCAGAATTACCAGTACAAGCAGCTACAACTTGAGCTAGCATGTTAAGCTTTCAAGGTGTGGCTTTATTAAAGGGCTTGTCTGAGCAGGATGCTATAAGCTGGTGTAGAAATAAACAGGCAATTAGTGTGTGTGCTGCACTAGCTATCCATGTGGACTTTACTTCTGCACACTGAAAGCTACCTCAGGGGCTGTGATGTATTTGACTTTGAACCAGGAATAAGTCAACAAGCCCAAAGGGGCTTTTTGTGCATAGCAGCAGGATCCACATGGATAGCTAGTGCACCACGTGTGGGTGTGCTATAGATTTACACCCAGCTTGCTGTACACTGACTGCTCATTTAGGACAGCCCAGGCTTGTGTCCCGTGTGGATTAGCAAAGTATGGGACTGTTAACACGTACTCACCAGTGGGTTACGCTTGTTCAGCCAAAGGTCCCACTAACATCCGTGGTGTTTCCTTGGGAGGCAGCCACGTGAGGAATGGAAAAAGGGAATTCTTCCTCCGAGGGCTACTTCCAATGACATAAAGTAACTTTTAACCCACCCAATCCAAAGGATTACACTTACACTGATGCTGGATCTTAGGTCACTACTGAGGCTGTTCAAGCTGCAGATCTTTATGGCTCTCAGTGTGTTTGGGCCAGCTACATCAGAGATCACTTCTCAGTTCATGACCCATTGAGGTGACTATTCCTCTGAGGTAATGCATTTGACGGTAACCAGGAATAAGCATTCAAGAGCCAGAAATGAGAGAGAGAAATAGATCAGCTAAAACAGTCAGTTTATTCTGAATTGTTTCCAAATGGCCACACATCTTTGGTCCAGTGGTGAAAATCTTTTTTATTATTATCTTATCAATTCAATGTTACAATTTCTTGATACATTAACTGCAAATTTTCAAAATTCCTGAGCTAATGAAGGGCAGTCTTTTGTTGACATGAATGGGAGTTTTGTCTGAATAACAACTGTATAAGTAACCAAAGACAGCAAGAAAAACATTTAGCTGCAAAATATGTATTCAAAAGACCTTTCCTCAAAGGTTTTCTTTTTTGACAACAGGGTAGCAATTGTATTCTCTGTAGGGGACAATTCCAGGAGATTTTAGCACTTTTCAAGACACAGTGTAGGGAGAGTGAAATTAAGCAAATATTTTAGTTTGGAACTACTTGTGTCTCCTCTAGACAATGACAGCCGCAATTAAAACCAGATATTTAAGAACTCCATTCAGTAATTGAGAGGGGTTTTTTTGTTTTATTTTTTTTTCCCCACACTGGCAAAAATCAAGGTTCTAAAGAGTCAGGAAAACTGTGTCTCACATTAAAACTGTGAGAGTTGAGAAGTCTGAAACTGTGATTCTTATCTCCTAAAGAGTTTTACAGTCATCAATACCTAAGGTAAGCTGAAGTCGTAGAAATAGGTGACCTTAATAGATATAACTCTGTATGGGTTCATTGTACCATGAAATTAAATTTTTAATCGGAATTGATGAACAAAAATGCTGGTTTGATTTTTTTTTTTTTTCCCTGTCTCCTTCTTTCCCCCCCCCCCCACCAATAGCTTAAATAGTTCAGTAACTATTTCAGTTCCAGAAATCTGTGGCAACACATGAAACTAATAAAAGAATTTTGTTCCATATACTGTGGACTGACATGATCAGGGAACAAAAAGGTCATGGAAAATTTTTTGTTAATGACTGCAGTCTTGGCCAAGGATTGGTTAGATGCACATACAGTCATGACAGGTAAATAAATGGCCTTCTGTATTGAGTTTGTCCAGTAATTTTGTAAACAGAGGACCAGAGACTCCCAGTGACTTCATTGGGCTTTGGACCTGGTGCTGACTTATTGGGTATTTGCTTGTACTTCTCAAAGTTGTGTGTCCAATGTGCCATATACAAGCAAATATGTCCAGTAGTTGGGAATCTGCCATTAGAGCAGGGGTTGGCAAACTTTGTCGACCCTGTGCCAGCCCCTCCTCCCTGCTCCTCATCTGGTGCCAGTGGCCCCCTTGGCTGAAAACAAGCAATGGCTGCTGGAAAAGTTAGTGGCAGCCACAGCTGGAGTGGAGGGGAGAGGGCGCTTCTCGGGCATGCTGCTGAAAGGAACTACATGTGGAAAGAAGCCACCTAGACTGGCTCCTCTTGGCAGCTGCCACGGCATCAGGCCTCCCAGGCACACCATGGAAACAAGCTGCCTGGAGCAGCTCCTCTTGGATGTCCCCAGGCATCTATGTGAAGAAGCTGCTCAGAGTAGCTCCTTTTGGCAGTGGCGTGCTATGCTCCAGCTGGCCCCAAAAGAAGCCGCCCAGAGTGGCTTTCAATGGCAGGAGTGGCAATTTCTGTGGCATTGCAGAGGGTGCTGCATGCTGCCCTGAATGTGTTTGTGAGCCACTTTTGGCACGTGCTGGGAGATGCCTGCCACTGAGTTAGAGTAACTGTGCGTGCATAATAGGTATGCTATACCATATATAGTTTTTTCACTTTCAAGTTACTTGTGCACAATTTAAAAAAATCCATCACTAGGGGTTTTAACCAAGGATAAACAGAGACTCAGTGGCAAAGTCAAAAACATAAAAACATCCACGAGCACTAACTCCCAGTCCCCTGCTGTGTGACTATAGTATCCATCCCTGTAGTATATCAGCATTTAGCTGATTTTTAAATATTTTTTAATATTTTCTGTTTCCTTTCCCTGCAGTAGAGAGGAAGAAATTTTTCTCTTATTTATTTAAACCTTCTTGTGTGGTAACTTGTTGGATGAGTTGATGATGATTATTATCTTTCTCCCTTTCTACCCAGTATTTAAATGATCAGCTGATGCCAAATCACCAGCATATAAACTTTTGGTCAACACATAACTGTACTGCAGAAGCTGCTGTCCTTCAGGAAGCTGGAGGTTTTGTGTACATAGTAACAGGCAATTGTGCCTTTTTGCCTACAATAACATGGGAGGCATTTAGGAGCTATAAAATGGTATGCAATGGTGTTGGAACAGCTTTTATAGTGGTGGTGAAAGTAATTGAACTAAACTGTAAGCCATGTATATGATGGAAACCACTTCAAGCCAGGTGTGCTGCTGAACACCCAGCACCTCTAGTTCTAGCTTGATATCTCTGGTAAAATGATCAACAGTGAAATAATTAACAATGCTGATATTTAACATGGCTTTATATAACAACTTATGCATTGATCGTTGCATAACTGTATCCCTTGAGATAAGGGAGTAACTCCATTTGCAAGTCCACTGTGAAGCTCAGTCACCATAGGGGGATATGGCACATTTATCCATTGTGTTTCATTGGTCCATGGATTCCAAGATCAGAAGGGACCTTTATGATCACCTAGGCTGGCCACCTGTGTAGCACAGACTAGATACTGCCCCCAAAATAATTCATAGAGCAGATCATTAGAAAAACATTCAGTCTTGCTTTAAAAAAAGGCAGTGATGGAGAATTCACCACGATCCTTAGTAAATTGTTAAAAATGCATGCCACATTTCCATCTGAATTTGTGTTGCTTCAACTTCCAGTGACTGGATTGTGTTACACTTGTCTCTGCTAGACTGAAGAGCCTGTTCCTACATATTTGTTCCCAGCATGTTGCATTTAGGTTTCAGAGTTAATGAAGGAGATGTATAGGAGAGATTATATTTCTCAGGACTGTTGTTTCAGGCTTTGTGGAGACTCAGGAAGATGACAGGTCTTCTTTGAAATGGCTCCCTTTTTTATGGTTATCCTCATAACCCTCAGGGCTGGGCACTTTAAATGAAAGCTTTGATTCTGGGATACAATTATGCAGCAAATTGTATATCACTGAGATATGTTGTCTTTATATTATTGTACTTCCACTATTCCTTAGTAGTGTAAATCAATCCTGTTGGGAGGGGTGGGGGTGGATAGTGTGTGTGTGTGTGTGTGTTTCACTGCTTGAGGGGTACCTTGTGGATGATCTGAAAAGTTCAGTATTGTCAGGCCAATACATTTAATGAGCAGGAAAGTCACATAGATATGTATATAATATAATGGAAATTATTCTATTTATACATGTCTGTTTTCTATAAATATCAAGACTGTAAATTCTTCTATTAATAAATATAGAGATCCGGCCTTTAACACTCTTTCATTATTTCCCTGCTTTGGACATTTTTATCCTTCTAATGAATCTGACTCAGTGTGCCTATTAAACAGGAGGGGATGCTATAACTATTCCACTTCCTGATGGCATGGCCTGATTCATTTCTTGCTTACACCATTGTAATTGGGGAGTTGCTCTTCTACCAAAGTCAATGAAGTGGCCCACATGTAAGTGAAAGAGGAATCAGGCACACTCTCACACAGCACCCTGCCCCCAATTCTCCTCTAATAGTTAATTTCACCAAAGAAAGTAGAATTCTTAGTGAGAGACAATTGCAGTGTGGAATTGAATGCTTTTCTCAATATAGTTTTAATGGAGCATAGGGCACTTCCTTTGACTTGCTTCATTACTACAACAGGGCCTGTTTTCCTGAATGTCAGTACCCCCATCCCAGTAGCAGCTGAATGATAGAGGGCCTGATTCTGATCTCACAATGGAATAACTCCTTTAACTCAGTCGGGAGCTACTGCTGGTCTGCAGAGGTGTATTTGATAGGAAAAGAGGTCCACTGAGTGGCTATTCTTTTCAAACTGCTATTTCTCATCACTGCTGCTTAATTGAATGATGTCAGGCAGATCAATGACCTAGTGATACATTTGTTTTCTTTTTCACATGGAGCAATTGTGAACAGCCTTATTTCTCCTGCAAGAGGAGACCCAAGGGAAGAGTAGGAGGGGTTTATATGGGACCTGGAGCATATTAGAGGGAAGGGAATATTTTTCCTAAGTTTTTTGATTGATAGTATAATCTAGTGGTTAGAACAGACACATGCCACATGGGCTCCACTTTGTAAATTTCTGACTCAACGCTGAGGATTTTGGCTAGCCAGTTTGTTTCTCCATGCCTCAGTTTCTCCATCTGTAAGGCAGGGATGATGATACCAATATTTGTGCAGTGCTTTGAGATATTCAGATGGAACTACTGTATAATTTTAATGTGACACAACCCACAAAGGTGGTCACAGCAATGTACGACACAAAAACCATTTACAAATTAATTTTGCTTTTCTTTTTTCTGTGTAATTATGTTGTTTTGCCCAAGTTCCCCAAGCAGTATTTATTGGCTACAGTTCCTCACTTCCTATCCTTTAAAATCTTGTGTTCATTTTGTTTTTTGTTTTTAAACAGCTGCTGTACCTCCTCTCTCTTCCCCAAAACAGCTGTATTTCACCAGTTGGTGAAATGACCTGCCATATTGTGCCTAGTTTTTATATTTAAGTTTGTAAAGCAGTTGGGGGCTTTTGAGCAGGAAGGCATATATAGCTATGATTAAAGTATTGTTACTGCTCTCTTGATTGCTGGACTAGTTTTTCAGCTAGTGTAGAAATGATATAACTGCGCTGAAGTTACTCCTGCAGAAGACGAAGTATAGTGATCCTGGCTCTTCCTTACCTCCTCCTTCCTGTATACACTATGGTGGCAACTGCAATAAATAGGGGTTTTACTAAGGGATCCCTGGCTTCTTGGCTTGAGGAAGCTTAAGGAGCTTGGCTTGTTTAGCCTAATCAAAAGAAGGTTGAGGGGTGATATGGCTGTTCTCCATATATACATCAGAGGGATAAATACCAGGGAGGGAGAGCAATTTATTTGAGTATAACACCAATGTGGACACAAGAACAAATGGATACAAATTGTCCATCAGGAAATTTAGGCTTGAAATTAGCTGTAGATTTCTAACTGTCAGAGGAGTAAAGTTCTGGAATAGCCTTCCAAAGGGGAGGTGTGGGGGGCAAAAAACATAACTGCCTTCAAAACTGAGCTTGATAAATTTATGGAGGGATGATGGGACAGCATACTTTGGAAACTGACTGATCTTTGATCTTTAACTCCTGGTGGTGGATATTCCAGTGGCCTAAGAAGAGAGGGTGGATGGGATGGGTTTTGAGTTTTTATAGAGAGTTCTTTCTTGGGTGGGTGGCTGGTGAGACTTGCCCACATACCCAGGCTTTAACTGGTTGCCATATAAGTGGTTGGGAAGGAATTTTTCCCCCAGGGCAGATTGACTGTGGCTCTAGGGGTTTTTTGCCTTCCTCTGTAGGATGGGGCATGGCTCACCTGCTGGTGAATTCTCTGTTTCTTAAAGTCCTTAAATCATGATTTGAGGACTATAATCACAGGTTAGAGGCCTATTGCAGGAGTGGGTGGGTAAGGTTCTATGGCCTGCATTGTGCAGTAGGTCAGACTAGATGATCATATTGCTCCCTTCTGACCTTAAAGTCTGAGTCTATGAAGCATTTACATGTATACTCAGCTTCTATTAAAGTCAATGGGGCTTAAACATGTACAAAAATGTAGGACTGTGCTAGGATACTCTTCTAAACTGGTACCTTAAGAGCATGATCTACAGCCTATTTGAAATCACTGGAAGTTTCCCATTGACTTTCTTTAGCCTTAGATGTGGCTCTTAGAACATAGTTATGGTCAGTGAAGCAGAATACCCAGTGATTTCTCAATTGGACTTACAGTTTGGCACTTTGCGTTGGTTTCCACTTTCAGAAGAGATGATGTTACCATTCTGCCACTCTCCCTGCAGATGTAGAGATAGATTGGGCCCTCAGTTGTCTATAGTACCAAGACACTTGTTTGTGCTTCTTCATGCAATATTACTGACGTTACAGTTGAACAGTCAGGGTTTCTCTGCAGCGGTCGATACTGGTAAACTTGGAGCTATCGAACCTCATTAAATATGTATTGGTTGGGTTTTTTTCTTCCCTGTTTAAAATCATTCTGAGTATGTGTACTGAATGCATATTAGTGCTGTCTGCTGATGAGGAGACAGTAGGGCTCAAGCATCAATCTTCATACATTGTAAAGGAAGCCATAAGCAGCACACAGCATGGAAAAGCTTAACATATGTAGTCATGGCATATCTTCAAAGGATTTTGTCCTCCCTTTGAAGTACCACATTAGTGTTAACGGGAATTAAGTGTGTGTACTGAAAAGTACAGAGTTGCATCATAAAAAAGGAAATTTATATTGATTATACTGTTCGTTTATGCTTAAACTTAATACAGGTGAAAGGTGCCTGATTGACAGCTCCTAGAGAGGAAAGTCTTCTCTGCCCATAAAATAGGCTCAGCATGGATGGTGGCAATGTAAGCTCTCTTTGGCGCTGTCCCATCAGTGTACCTTTTTGTTCTCCAGTTTCCATGGTTTAGTCACTCAATGTCCCCTGGTGAGCCTGCCAACTAGTTTCATTGATGATGGTGGATTTGTGGGTAGATGTCTTTTTGATGCTGCAAGGCCTAGGTGCTTCATTTTTTGGGAAAGACAGTACCCTAGCTACTCGAGACGCTTCGTATGAGTTGATTCAAAATTGTGGCTATAAGAGAGTGAGTCAGACACCGTGTGTGCTCTCACGGAGACTTACATTTGGTCTTTCTTTTAATCTAAAATGAAAGGAATCCAGATTACTCTTTGTCTGTGTAAACACAAGACAACTTGTGACATGAACATTTGTCCATTGAAAACCGAACTGAGACCATCCCATCTTGTTTCACATGAACTACCATGATGGTAATGCCTTCAGGTCAATAAAAGTCAGAGCTGAATTCTAATCACCTACCAAGAGATTTAATGTTCCCTTTCTCACTACCAGTCCTGTCCCCATGCCAGTCACCACAAGGAAGTTATTTTATTCTTAGCTGGAGTTGAGATGATAAAAAGAGCAATAGATCCAATATAACGATCAGTAAACAATCCAACTTTTCCTATAGAAAGATCATGGTCAGTACTTGGAACATGCCTGCCAGGGAGGAACAATAGACTTAAACTATGTCAGTGGGGAGTTTCTGGTGCTTATAACCTCTCAGACTTTGGCTTGATGAAAATTTTGCCCAAAGAAGGGTTGAGTGGAGAAGATATTTTAAAAAGTGACTCAGTAGCCAAATCTGAGTATCCAGCTTGAGACACCTGGGGCCTGTTTTGAAGCACACTAATATCAAAGACTTGGGCCAGGTCCTTGATTTTTCAGAAAGTGCTAAGTACCTATCTTATGAAAAATGGACCCCAGGGTGTGTCTTGTTGAGCACTCCAGAATTGTTACTCATATTTGAAAATATTGTCCAGTAAAAACATAGATCTGGTATGTAGCTGGTTCCAGTTAATCTCAATTAAAGCAGGATCTAGCCCAGAGTGACTGCTTCAGGAATTTGCCCTTAAATTTGCCCGTCAGACTTAGACAGGAAAGGTTAAAGAAAATAGGAATCAACAGCATTGCAATTGCCTTGCAGCAACTGTGTGTGGTTAGATGCTATGATGATATGCACTGCAGGTAAGAAGTTTAGTTCTTGCACTCCACTGGATGACTGCTCTATATGCCAGGAAACTGCTCTGCTATCAAAGGAAGTCCAGCCCTAAAATTCACATCTTTGGTGGCTCACTTAAGAGCTTGCTTAACTTCAGATGTGTGAACCCTTGCAAAGTGTGAGTGGTCAACAAACGTAGAGGTAGACCTCCAGCCCACATATATTCGGTTCGCTTTCTGGAGGTACCTTTTTCTACTAGAATTATGCTATGGGACTGGAAACACGGATTCGTTCCTACTAGAGCACTATTCCCAGAAGTATCTTTACTTTTCATAACTCATACATATCAGTGAGCAAAAGGAGAAATTCTGACTGATGAAGTTCACAGGCCAGTATGATTACTGAACCATAAATTTAATACCCCAGAGAATAAAAATGGCATAAAGTAGATAGAAATATGGTATTGCTGGGAGAGCTGTGCGTTTCCAAGATCATAAGCATAAGGTATGTTGGAAGCACACTGGGTGATCCATGTGTGTATGCTTCCACCCACTCTCCCACCTTCAATCTAGAAATAAGAGAATTACTTATGGCTTAAACAACAGCAACAAAGAAAAATACAAAAGAAATTGAACTTCTGTTTGACCTAATATAATGGAGGTGAGAGTACATGACAGATGAGGTGATGGCAGTAATGTCCCCAAGGGAAAATATTAACAACATCCACTTCCATAGCAACTTTCATCTGCACTTTATGAAGGTGGTATTATCTTTGTTTTACTAATAGGCATAAATTGCTTGTCTAATGCCACAAACCAAGCCAAAAGTAAAATCCAGATTAGAACCAGTGGACCTTACTTTCTGTCTCCCTTCTCCAACTATTCAGTCATGCAGCCCTAAATTTTATGAGCTGGTCCTAAATAATGGTGTGGAAGAAATCAAGGACCAACAAAAAGTTCTAGTAAGCAACAGTGGTACATGCAATACCTTAAATCGGTAGCCCTTGTCAGAAATAATGGGACTTCCTCTTTAACATACATCTTGAGGTGCTGCCCAAAAATATAGAGGAATATATACTTATCAGGGATGGGTAAACCATGTCAGACTGAACAAGCATGGACTTACAGGACCAGATCATCAGCCGGTGTTGTTCAGTGTAGCTCTTATTGAAATAAAACAGAACTATAGCAGTTTGCCTTAAAAGAGGATCTGGCCCCAAGTTCTGTACCTAAGTCTGCATATAGTTATACTAAAAAGGGATTGGATTAGAATCTTCCCTTCCTGCTCCCAGCAACATTGGGGGAAATTCAGTTCTATGTCCAAATTTAACAGCTCAGGTCCAAGGCTGTGCACAAATTTACAGACTCGCATAGCAATCCTGCAAACCTGAAGCTAGCTCCTCAGTTGCTATAGCTCCACTGACTTTAATGGAGCTAAAATGGCTTACAGCAGCAGACGATCTGGCCCCCAAAGTGGGATTCTCCTGTGGAAAAGAGTAACTTTTTCTCATGCCCCCAGATATTGCACATGAAACCCAAAAAATTTAGCCTTATAGGCTCTGACTCATAACTCATCTTGGGAACCACTGCTTGTTATTAACATGGCTTTGTTAGAGCAATTAACAAGCTCCTGAAATGCTTGGCTAATGTTTCTAGAGTGACTTCTAATGAGGGATAATGATAATACACATGGAAGATCTCTAGTGAACTTTGGATAATGATGCAAATGTGGGAAAGGTCAATAGTATTAGCGGATTCATTGACAGCTATTTTATTTCTGTTCATTACCTATTTCAACTTTTATTTTCCCTTCTGAGCACGTTTTATGCCTGCAAGAATATGTTCCTCAACCATTCTGGAGTCTACCAATTGGCTCACAGATTGACTGAGATGCAGAGTAAATGATGCTGAGCCATAGAAGTCATGTAATGAACTTCAGTCTAGACAACAACCAAGCAATTACAGGAAAGGAAACAGCTTCGGATAGAGCAAGAGGTACTTCATTTAACATGCTTTGCATTTATATAGCACATGTCCTCCAGAGATCTCAAAGCAGTGTCTCTAAGCACTGCAGCAAGAACTGTAGAGCTATAGGGAAGAGAGCTTATGGGGAAAGTGAGAAATATTCTGGTTCCTATCTCAAAATCAAGAAAAGGTCTTGAAGGAGAGAGACAGGACAGAGTTACACTAAAAAAGGTTTATTAGCATAGATTCTCTGGGAAAGCTTTATAAGGAAATCCTCCTTTTACTGACAACAAAGTGTTTTTGCTGGTATGTCTGATACAGGTTCCCTGAGCAAAATAACCTATTTTATGCTCCAGAACTACATCTACATTAGGGCTTTAGACAGAGGTCACCAAAAATCCCACCTCTAGCTGATGTTACCATCCCAGCAAAAGTTTGTTTGTTTTTTGTTTTTTAAACCTGGTCACAGACAGCACATTTTGGGGCTTAATCCAAAGACCACTGAAGCCAATGGAAGAGTGTATTACAGCAGAGAGAACAGGCCCACTGTCAACAAAACCCTGGCAGCTCGGTTAGCAAAGGGAATTGTTTCCATGCCACAAGATGAAAAGTAAGGATGGGCTGTTTGTTTGGAGCAGGGAATTGAGGACCAAGACTCCTGGGTTCTTTTCTCGGCTCTGACTTCTTTGTGACTTTTTTAGGAAGCCACTACGCCTTTCTGTGCCTTAGTTTACCCATCTGTTAAACAGACCTAACAGCTATGCCTACATTACAGGGCTCAGTTAAGTCAGCTTAATAAGGTCTGCTTAAATTTGACTTTATTAAGTTGACTAAGTGAGGCCCCATTTGTTTAAGTTGACGTAAAGGGCTCTGCTGCACTAAGTTGACTTTATTAAGTTGATGTTAATGGCCACACTTTAAGTCGATTTAATAAAGTCGACTCAACCCTTAAAGTCAAACTTAAGGGCAGGAGTTAAGTTGATTTAAGCAAGTGCTTGATTTGACTTAATGAACTCCAAATGTGCCCAGGGAGTTGCTTAAGTTGACTTAAGTGCCTGAGTGTAGACATAGCCAATGACACTTGGCTTGCCTGCCTCACATGGAGATGATGCAAAGGTTAATTAACAGTTAGATTCAGCTCTCTGTAAACTTGTGGTAACAAAAGATTTCAGTGGAGTTACTCAGGAATCACAATGTTGTAAAAGAGAGCCGATTTTAGCTCTAAACCATTTTTTGGGAAGTGCTCTCATGCTTTTGGAAGAAAGGAAAGCATAAATGCAATGTAATAACAGTGGTTTGCATTCCCACAACTCATTAATAGTGCTTTGAGTTCATAGGTCACCTTTAGATTATTAGTACAAATATTTGTTCTCTATTTATTACTATTAGTCTAGGTGAGAATTAAAAGAAGGAAATAGTAATAGCTAGCTGGAGGGGCAAATGGACTATTAAATAAAATAAAAACCATGGAATCCTATAATCCATGTGCTAAATTCCATATTAATCATTTTCACACCCCATCCTGTAACAATGTCCTGGCTGGTGAACCACTATTACTGTACATTGTCCCATGCAATCCATGGGGCTCTGCTTGGATGTGTTATGCCCTCTGGCATGGAGTTTATTGCAGGATTGGTGCTTTCTTGTAAGATTTACCCCTTTCCCCTAACCCTTCATCTGTCTTTTTCATTTTAGGTGAAGAACCACCGTGTCTTCCTTTGAGTCTGTGTACAGCACTGAGCACAGCAGGATTCTTGTCTCAGTTTAAATAATAATAACTGCTTTAGGAAAAAATTCCCTAGGAGAATAATAACTCTTTTAATTATTTTGTCCCTAAAGACCCAAGAGGTCAGGACCCTATTATGCTAGGTGCTGTACAAACAAATTGAGACTGACCTCCTCTGAAGAGCCTACTATCTAAATGGATGACAAAGAGTTGGAGGGGAAGAAAAGGCACAGACATGAAGTGACTCAACCAGGGTTAGTGGCAAAACTGGGAAAGTACTTGCCCAACACTTTTGAGATATCCCTATCCTTTGGACCACCCCCATTTCTCCCCCGGTGATTTCCAAAGAGAGGTCCACACCCTGGAGTGCCTGTTCAGTTAATGCCTGCTCCAGAGTCTGAGGAAACCAATGGAAGCCTTTGTGTTGTCTTCAGCTGGCTTGGATGAGGCCCTTATTATTTAGTCAGAGCTCTGACTGACTTCACGGAGAGTCTGCCTGAATAAGGGCTACTTGGTCACTTAATAGTTACAACAGTTAATACTTTCTAAGTTTGTTTTAAAAGAAAAAGCTACACGCCTTTTCCTCAGAGCATGCCTAGATTTTTCCAAAGCTCCTCCATGGTCAGAGCATTGTACAGAGTAAGAGTTGGTTAAAATTATGTATCTTCATTAGCTTTCTGTTCACAGGAAGAGAACAATTTATTAGACCCAAGAATATTATGTTATACTACTTCCTTTTTGCCTGGGAGTTTACAGTTGACACAAACTGCACCAGCACATAAATCCAATTTTATTTCTCGATTTTATTCACCTGGAACTAAGTGGATTTTTTTTTTAAGGAGACCAGTACTTCATTTACAGATGGAAGCATCTCAAATAATCACAATTGTTAGGTAGACAAATTAGTTGTGGTTACAGGCATGCAGTTGTTTTATATGCAAAACTTTTATGCTTGCAAAGTTTCTATGAATTGTTTCTCCAATGCAAAATTTACCTTTTTAATAACTGTCTTTCCCTTAATAAATCAGGATTGATTAAAATTTAGATTTAAAAGATGAAAGGACTCTGCAATTATCTACTTGTACATGCCCTTCAGTAAACTACCTTCTCGTCCCGTTTTCCCCCCCCCCCGCCCCTGAACCTCCCCTTTTTCTTAAGACGACTTTCCCAGGTCCCTCTTGGCTGCGGTTGAACGATGTTGGCTCATGTCCATGCTGCAACAAAGACCTGGCATTCCAGCTGTCTGCTTCTAATCTCCAGTGTCAGCTCTTGTTAATGTTTCAGCGTGAAATCAGAGGGGGCAAAGCTGCATGGAATATTAAAACCATGATCAGAATTCCACTGAAATGCTGATAGTCTGCAAGCGCCATTAGAAGGGCCGTCAAATCACTGTCTCGCATTAAATAAAAGATTTCTATTGCCAGGGCACACGGGAAGCACAATCAGTGAATCGCTGAGCTAAATTAGCATTTTTTCAATTGGAGATCGAAGTTGATTTATTGTTCTACAAAACGTTAATGTAACTATGTGCTTGACCTGTTAAGGCAGCTAATTTTTCATTTAAATGGATTCTTCTCCTCCATATGCAAAAAGACTGCAATCATATTTCAACTTTGCAAAGTGATCAGAAAAGTACTAGAATGTTTCAAAACTGCTTGAGTCTCTCTGTTTCTTTGCATGGTGACCAAGGGTTATGTACCTTAAAAAAAGTCACAAATGAGCAGCTTAATACTCATTTAAACACAAGCTATTTTACATCACTTGGGCCACATGCAGAGTGAGTGTAAATTTCACTTCCTGAACAGTGTGAAGGGGTACTGGTATAAATGAGAATCAGACCCATTAATGATTTCAGAACAAGTTTCTTGCCATCCTTGCTATTGCCCTGAGGAAGGGACAGCAGGATTTAATCAAGTGGATCATTCCTTAGTTTTTATTTTGGCAAAGCTGCACCAAATCCATGGGGGTTGACCTGACTTGAGCTCCAGGGGCCTGAGCCAAAGTCTGCTGAAGTCAGTGCAAAGCGTCCGACTGATGTTCATGAGCCCATCAAGGCCCACATGAATAAATATAGGGTTGTTTTTAATAGGCCCAATTTTAAACAGCAGCCTCGCCGATGGTGGCTGCCTTGTAGTTCAACATCCCAATCTGGGAAAACTCTTGTACAAGTTGACGTTCTTCAAATGACAATATAGAACACTTGGCACCTCCTCTCTCACACAGTGAAGATAATATACATTTCCAATTAGTAGAACACATTCTAGTCATGTTCTCTTTTCCTCCCTAACTATCTTTGTTTTGCTAAAAAGCTAGTTGGTCATTAATGAAATGCTGCAGCTCTGCTAATCCGAGACACAATGCAGCTTTTCTCTAGCAGGCTATCCTGACATAAAAGTACAGTTACCCAAGCTCTCTACTGCATTAAGATTCTCTGTCATTTGCCTTTCATTACATACCTGATGTAGCACAGTAGCAGTCAAATGTCCTTGGCAGGCAAAGTAAAGGATTTAATTGTATTAGCTTCCAGTTGCTCCTCCTTTTTTCTTTAAAAATAAAAGTGTCATAGTAACTTGTAATTTCTAGCAAGATACAAATATAATCATAGTTAAAATCTAGCATGAATTTACCAATAAATAAATTAAATAAAAGCCTTTTATCTCTGCCACTTGAAATGCGCCTTTCCATAGAATTGAACAATGAAGCTTTCATCAAATGGTGTAAGTGGTTAGGTGTTTTTCACTTTCTGAGCTTTAACAGATAAATGGTGTCCTTCTTCCTTTATTTGATGTACTGTACTGTTGGGTTTCAATTAATCTCTTCTGATAATTACAGAACTTCAATATGATTCGGAAAGAAAGAGGTGCGGGGTAGAACATTGACTTTCACCGTTCAGAATGTAGGTGCTGGGTTTTCGACAGAAATTTGGAAAAGGGATTGAATGGTGTAGAGGATGGGCAATGGGATATGGAGCAGTATGCTTCTCCACATAGCAGGCCTGTCTTCCCCCTATGTTTTCTTTCCGAGAAGTAGACTAAGAAGGATAATAGAAGAATGTTAGAGAAGTGATTTAGATTCAGGAAATCTAGCTTCAGTTTCTAAATAATGCCACTGGCTTTTTTGTGACCCTGCAAGTCACTCATTCTCTCGGTCCATGGTGTCCTTCTGTAAAAAGGGATTAACAGTACTTCCATATCTCATAGGCCTGTTACAAAGAAATTATTCAGCATTTGTGATGTGCTCAACAACTCCAGTAATCAGTGCTATAGGAGAGCCTACAGAAAAATATATGTATTATTATACCAGGCTTATATGAGGATCTACATATTTATCTCCAAATGAGTGGTTTGAATCCAGCCCAGACCAAGGAGTGACCAAAAATGGCCACCTAATGTTTCAGCCTGCTGATGAGAAATGAGTTGCTTTTGGTCCATATCCTAGCAAAAGGGGATCTGCATCTCACAAAGCACAGCTACAGCTGGTGGTAATTGCTCCCTCCATCACTTCCACTAAGCAATCCAAGCAGAAGGAGGAATGATTGAATGGGCCTCTGATACTGAACTTTATTCTGACCCCTTGAAGAGGTCCCTGCTGGTGCATCATTGACACTTACTCATGGTGTAGCCTGGTGAAAGTTTGTGCTGTTGCTGCTATGGTGTGCCTGGTCTGAAAGGAGTAAGTGATTTAGTGTCAAGTTCTATACCTAGCTACTAAGATGCCACATGGACAGTGAGAATTTCACTTGTGTAACTGAGGCCAGAAATCTTTGATTAAAAAAAAAAATTCCCCTCTCACCCCTATGGGTGGTATGTGTCATCCTCAACCTCGGGTCCTCTACCAGAGGCCTGGGAGTTTGAGGGCTCTGCGCAGTATCTTAGCTGTTCCTAGCACTGCACTCGTCTGGACAGAGAGCTCTGATGTTGTTCCTGGGATCTGTTGGAGCCACTCTCCCAGCTTAGGAGTCACAGCCCCGAGTGCTCCTACCACCACTGGGAACACTTTGGCCTTCACTTTCCACATCTGTTCTAGTTCCTCTTTCAGGCCCTGGTACTTCTCCAGCTTCTCGTACTCCTTCTTCCTGATATTGCTGTCACTTGGCACTGCTACATCTATCACCACCGCTGTCTTCTGGTCCTTGTCTATTACCACGATGTCTGGTTGATTGGCCAGTACCTGCCTGTCTGTCTGGATCTGGAAGTCCCACAGGATCTTAGCCCTGTTATTCTCCACGACCTTCTGTGGGATCTCCCATCTGGACTTGGGAGGGTCTAGCCCATACACTGTGCAGATGTTCCTGTACACAATGCCAGCTACTTGGTTGTGCCGTTCAGCGTATGCTGTTCCTGCCTGCATCTTACATCCTGCCACTATGTGTTGGACTGTCTCTGAGGCCTCTCTGCACAGTCTGCACCTTGGGTCCTGTCTAGTGTGGTAGACCCCTGCTTCAATGGATCTGGTGCTCAGTGCCTGTTCTTGTGCTGCTATGATTAGTGCCTCAGTGCTGTCTTTTAGTCCAGCCCTTTCCAGCCACTGGTAGGATTTCCCAGTGTCAGCCACCTCAGCTATCTGTCGATGGTACATCCCATGCAGGGTCTTGTCTTGCCATGGCATTTCTTCTGCTTGATCTTCCTCCCATGTCTGCTGCTGCTGCCTCAGGCATTCTCTCAGCAGCTCATCTTTGGGTGCCATCTTACTGATGTACTCCTGGATGCTCTGGGTTTCATCCAGGACAGTGGCTTTGACACTCACCAAACCCCGCCCACCTTCTTTCCGGCTGGTGTACAGTCTCTGAGTGTTGGATTTGGGGTGGAAACCTCCGTACATTTTGAGGAGCTTCTGGGTCTTCACATCGGCAGCCTCCATGTCCTCCTTTGGCCAGCTCACTGTACCAGCAGGGTATCTGATGACTGGCAGGGCGTACCTGTTGATGGCGTGTATCTTGTTCTTCCCAAATATATATATATTTGTGGACATCATAGCTCTTCTGCATTTTGAAGGCCTGATCCTAAGCTCTTTTCAGTAAACCGAAAGTGTCAGATCTGGGCCGAACCAGTTGCTTCTTAAAAAGTCAAGAAATGTGGTTTGGGTTTTGGAAGAGATGCAGGATTATTTAGAAGAAAAAAAATTCTGTACCTCTATCTTCATCAGCTTACAAAAGTGCCTTCTGAGTGCAGCTTGGCTCCTATTATCTGCACTCATGAGACACAAGGTCATTGCAGTGTCTCACACTGCACTGATAACAAGATCGCATAAAACCCAGTGAGGGTTTTGGAAGACTTAAGCTCTGGAGGCACTGGGTGAGAAATGTGTTTCATTATACCTAGAGTTGGCCAAGAACTCAGAAGAAATATTTTAAAAAGGACAATGGTTTTGTTTGAAAGATCAGAAATTTCAAATGACCCCAAATCTGGTTGCAAAATGAGAGAGAAATTTTGAAATGTTTAGCTTTTTCTAATCAAAAGTAAAAAATGCTGATTTGAATTTTTCCAAAATTTTTAATAAATCCAAATCTGCTCTAATTACATCAAAATAGAAAAAGCTAAAACTGGAAGGAAGCACAACAGTCCACTTTGCAAATAAATTTGATGTTATGCCATTATTAATTAGGAACTGTGTTTTATTACAGTAACACTTATGGGGCCCTTTTTTTACTGAGTGCTATACAAACATGCCATAAATTCAACTTTGACTTTCTAGCTCTGGAGAAATAATATTCCTTTAATTGATTTGATATTTTCCTTCCGTGAGATTTCCTTAGATGATGGGATAGGCCCTGCAAGGTCAGTGTTTTGGACCCCTAAATATAATTGGAAATCAATACTGTTTGCTCTCTTCCCTCACTATGTCTGTCACTGAAAACAGAATATCTACCAACTTGTCCATCCCATTACTATCTATATACTTTAAACATCTTTCAGAATAAAATATATTGTATAAAATAAGTGATTATGATTATTAGAAAATCATGTCTACCAGAGCTGGTTGATTTTATGATTGATGAACATGATCATTTTTCTTTTACCAGCTCTAGTATCTTCCTCCCTAAAACAGAACAAAATTGCTATATAGTGTGTGTTGCATACTATCCATTGCTGCTGCGGTCAACTTTTGGTGATCAGCAATTATGATGCAGTTTAGCCAAGCACTTTAAGCACATGTTTAAGTCCTGTTGAAGTCAGTAGGACAAAGCATGCTTTTAAAGTTGAGCGCATGGTTTGCTACAGTTCCAAAGGAACAGCTGAGTTAGTCTAGTTCAGTAAAACAAACAAGGAGTTCTGTGGTACTTAAAGATGAACAAATTTATTTATTCCATGAGCTCTTTTATTTGCAAATTTGACTGCATTGCTTCAGGGCTTCATAGGGACTTTGGGTTTTTTTCTCATTACAACAGGTGATTTGACTTCATCTTCCTCTATATGCTGTTCCCCAGTGTTTGAATCTTAACAACTGCTTTGATTTGCTGTTACAGTGTGACCTGATCCAATGACTTACACTTTGCTGCATTTATTTTCTCTCATTCTGTAAGTTTCCCCCATCTTCAAAGCACCTGATGAACGAAAGTTCATGCAATAAGTAAACTTGTTAGTCTTGAAGTGTCACAAGACTCTTTGTTTGGTTTGCCACAGTGGGCCTTTAATATATAGTACTGGTAATCTGTATGATCCATGGACAGCTTGCATATTTGTCTGATTCAGCTACAGGAAAGAAGCAACAGGGGTGAAATGCTGGCCTCAGTGAAGTCATTGGGATTTTTGCCACTGAATTCAGTGGAAGCAGGATTTCACCTCATGAGTTTATGAAGAGGATTCCCAGTCATTTGGGTTGACCACTGTGTTCTCTATACTTGAAAGACCTCAAAAGCTCTGTATATTAGATGTATGCTGACAAGCACCATTTCAGTAACAAAAATGTCTCCTTTGCCTTGTTTACTGAACACTATCTTCTGATGATTTAAAAGAATAATTCACAGATCTAGAGCTGAGGATACTGGGAGCATAGGACTGCTAGAACAATAAAAGTTAGATGTTAGTTAGAAAAAGATTAAATCCCACCCATATCACCTCTGACCCAAAATAGGAACATCCACCCCTGTATTTTCTAGGTGCTTATTCAGTCACAAGGAAAGAGATCCAAGTCACAAAGTCTGCATCCAGATTTAGGGAAAAACTTTCCCAAAGTTTGTCCATGGAGTATTCGTTTTGGCACACTTCCCTCAGGAAAAGAGTCAACAATCTAAGCTAAAAGGTTTCTACTGAATAAGTTGTGAACACAGGATTGGTGCTGCCCTTTCTTTGGGAACTGGACATATTTCTGCTAGATAGTGTAACCCTGCTTTAATTTAATAACTTCATGTTTCATTCTATTAGGAAACGTAGTTCTCTGTATGACACATTGGGCCAAGTTCATCCTTTCTATAACTCTGCTGGAGCCAACAGAATTATACCAGGGTTGAACTAGAGCCACTGATGCTACAGCACCAAAATTCTTGATACATGAATCATTTGAGTCTTCTGAAGATTGACATAAGGTGTCTTAGACCTCATTCATGTCAGATACTGACGTGACATAATCTCAGTAGACGTGAGATATTTCCACAATATTTAAAGGTGCCAGAAAGAAGATCTCTCTCTTTTATAGAGTTGTCAAGAAACTGGACCATCCAGTAGTGGCAGTGAAAAGGTGTAGTACATACTTGTGACACATTAACAATACAACTAATGATGTTTCCAAAGGCAGAAAGTGCAGAGAACTGCTTGCCCCATGGAGGAATGGTTTAGAATTTTAGATGACATGCTACAGAGGATCCTTTCTACAGAGGATCAGGTTAACTTTATCTAAGGTAGTTGTATGGTCTTCATTGCCATACAAGGAATTTGGTCGCACTTTAAAAGACTAAGAGTGCCACCAGAGTCCTTGTTTGTTTTGCTGAACTAGACTAACATCCCTTTGGAACTTGTCTTTGTTGCCATAGTATCTGAATGTTGTACAATCTCTTTTTATCAGAAAAGGTACTTCCATTAAATGGAGGATTTTAGTATTTCCAAACTTGGCTGCATGCCAGTTAGTATCAAACCTCCAAAATGTCAAGGTACTCTGCAGAGGAAATTGAGAACTCACTCAGAGGCACCCCTCCTGGGGGGGGCTGCCCTTTGGCTGCAGACCTTGGAAGTCCACATTCCCCAACAACTACTAGTTGGGCTGCCAGGGAACCCGATGGGCAGGCTGGCAGGGTTTCCTGGGTTCTTTCAGAATGTCAGTGACATTTTAAGCCACCTCTGCAAAATGTTTTTTTACTAACTTGGCAAATTCCAGCAAAACAATGTTTCATCGGCATTTTTCCAACCAGCTTTAGTATTAGAGGAGGTGCTGAATAAGGCTGGGTAGACCAAGTTGGACCACATGAGCAATGACGTAAAGGAACAAATCCTCAGCTGGTGTCAATCAGTGTTGCTCTGTTGAAATAAAAATGAGCTATGCCAATTTGCCCTTGATGAGGATCTGGCCCAGAGACTTGTACGTAAATGTGTATGTAGTTGTACTGGAGATGCGTTGCATTAGAGACTTCCCTGCCTGTTCCAGCAAAGTTGGAGGAAGCAATGCTAACCCCATTGCACAAGAGCTTAAAGCAACAGAGAAAAGCTAAGTGATGTTTGCAAGGTTACATGTAAAGACAGTGGTAAAGCAAGGCCTTAGCTAGGTTCCCAAGTCATCCTCCGATCTTCTAAGCACTGGACCATCCTTCCTTTTAAAGCTGAAACAATGAAAAGATCTCCAGTGTTGCACCTGTATATTTGCGTCTGTGTCTATGAAGCATCTCAGAGAATAGTCTTTTTCATCCTAGAAAATCTGCCTGTGCCATGTCACTGTGGTATAGGGTACTTGGAGCATTGTGCATTCAATCACACCCGTCACTTACTTCATCTAATGGCAAAAAAAGAGAAGAGGGGAAAAAAAACAACTTCTTCAAAGTGTCTGGAGTGGGATGTTCTCCTACAAAAACTCATGTGATAAATAAATGTTAGTCTTTAGAAGTGCCACAGGACTCCTTGTTTGTTTTGCTGAACTAGACGAACATGGCTAACCCTTCAAAACCAAAACTAAACTCTGTATGCTCCAAATGAGAAGGAGCTGGACTCAGTTTACCCATGTTGCATTCTCTCTCACAGTTGTGTAGTCAAGGGTGTCATTTTATCACAGGAAGACACTGGCCCTTTGAGAGGAAATAGGTCCATGCATCTGTGACTGGTCAGATGAGTCCCATTTGTGCTTCAAAGAGAGCATTTGGGGCATCCCTTTCCTGCTGATGGTGGTAGGATTGCTGCTGATTACGGTGGACTGCACACAGGGTCTCTTGCTGCCCTTGCTGAACTTGTAGAAGTTGCCAGAAGAAAGACAACCTGGCTCTGCCATTCTGCAGCATCTCTTCAATCTTGCTTTTGTTCTCCCTCCCTCAGTTCCACCATGCTGATCTGGCTTCACAGCTCAGTCTCTCCTTTTAGATCCTTCAGGGGCATCTGCTCCCTGCAGCTCTCAAACCAGCTCTGCTCTGATTCTGGACTCTTGCCTTTGGGCTGTCTGGTATTTATAACTCCCAGGGGCAGTCCCCTACCACTGCTCATTATATCAAACTAGGGCACACCTGGACTGGAACAGAAGAGCTGGGCCTGATTTCACTGAAGGGGCCAGCTATCTTGTTCTGCAATGCCTTCAGATTCCCGCTAAAACATTTCCTAATCCATCCAGTATGATAGTATCCTATTCCACTGCTTTGCCATGCTGTTTTAGTTCCAGGCAATTAATTTATGTAGCAAACAACTGACCTGAACCTCAGTATGTAATTTGCAAGTTGGGTTTCCTGTATGTAGCAGATAATTATTTGGTATCCGTGAGTGGGGTGGGCAGGGCCCCTTTCTGCATATAGCCAGGAGTAATATACAGTATCCATTAGAGAGATGCCTAATCATCTTATCCTGTCAGATCCAAACTGCCCTCTTTTAAGAGCCAATTTGTTTTCCTGCCAGATCGATGTTCTTATCTGTAATTGTGCAGGCCATGAGTGGCACCCAAGAACCAGTTAATATTAAATTCAATTTCCACGGGGTGGGGGGGAAGAGAAATGTCTTAATTTAAACATTTATTGTACAACTGTGAAAATGTCCTAAGTGAAATTAATTGAGACTTGGGGAGAATAACTTATAAATCAGTTGTCTGGCTTGCATAAAATGATATAGACGGATATGCCAGTTGGACTGTAAGGCTAGGCTGAGCTGATGAATGTTTTAACCCTGAGGTTACTGCTGTTCTTTCACCCACATGAAGTGAAAATCTGACTCCTGCAGATTCTGTGATATCAGGGGGCTTGGTCTAATAAAATAATAATCCAGTACATGTTAGTAATAGTTGGCAGTTCTCTAATGCCTTCCTTGAAAGGAAAGTGCTAAAGAAATAGAAAGGAGCATTATCAGAGCCATCCATTTACATCTTAAAATGCTATGGAAAGATATTCCTATCATACTGTGGTCATCACTGTAATAATAACTTGAACAGAGTGTCTTCAGAGAATGGAAATTTGACCCAAGTGAAGCCAACAGAAAGGACACTAACCTCTGTGGTGCATAAAATGTAATATGGAAATAGGAGGGCTACAAGGGAATTCGAAGAGTAAATAGCCTTAGGGATGAAAACAAATAACAAAGAATTTTTCAATTATACAAGAAGCAGGAAGTCTGCTGGTGAATCAGTGGGCTTGCTGTAGAGTAATGGAAGCAGTTAAGGAGAATAAGGATATTGCAAAGAATGAACTATTATCTATGCATTAATCTCCAAGAATAGTGGGTAGGTAAGGATGACATACTGTATGGTAGTGAGGCACCAAAAGAGAAGGAACTAGAACACAGTGACAAATGTTAAATGTAAAATTAGATTGTAAGCTCCTTGGTGCAGGGACTCTCTTTTTGTTTTCTGTGTACAGTGTCTAGTGCAATGGGGGCCCTGGTCCATGACTGGGCCTTTTAGGTGCTACCACAATACAAACAGTAAATGAAGAACAAAAAGCCACCAAGCTCAGATGGCCTACACTAAGGGTAGGAAAGGAAACAACTGAGCTGTTGATAAAAATATAAAACCTCTTACTAAAATCACTATACCATATGGAATAATTGCAAAGATTGTATCTAGACTTTAAACAGGCACTAAGGCTGATCCTGGATATTGTACACCAATAGGGCTTAGTTAAGGCATCTCTGAGCATGTCAGCAAAGTGCTTAATATGAGAGAACTGCTCAACATAAGTGATTTGGACTTGAAGAGAAATCTTTTGGGAAAGGCCAGATATTCAGAGGTACAGTATTTAGGCGCCTGACTCCCAGTAGAAGTCAGGTACTTTTGATGATCTGCTCCAAAGTCCCACATGAGAGGAAATATTTTATGAGGTCTATGAAGTCATGACTAGTGTGGAGAAATAATTAACTGGTGTTTACTCCTTTTCATAACGCAAGAACTAGGGGTCACCAACTGAAATTAATATGCCGTAGGTTTAAAACAAGAAAAGGGAAGCATTTCTTTACACAATGCACAGTCAGCTGGTGGAACCCCATGACAGAGGATGTTGTGAAGGCCAGGATTATAATGGGGTTCAAAAAAGAACTAGATAAAATCATGGAGGATAGGTCCATCAATGGCTGTTAGCCAGAAAGGAAGGAATTGCTGTTCACCAGAGGCTGGGAATGGGTGATGGGAGGAATGACTTTTTTTGTTACCTGTTCTATTCATTCTCTCTGAAGCACCTGGCATTGGCCATTGCTGGAAGATGGGACACTGGACTAGATGGACCATTGGTTTGACCCAGTGTGGCTGTTCTTATGATGTACAATAAGCCTGTGGAGCTCCTTGCTGTGTGATATCATCAAGGCCAAAAACTTAGCAAGACTGAAAAGTGGACTGGACATTGTCATAGAGAATGAGCACACCCACAGCTATATTGTTGAGGTTTGTATATTTAGAATATATGAATTATAAAGCTTCACACTGTAGGACATAATCTAATCGCTGAGGCCAAGCTCTTCAAAAGGCTGCTAACTTGCATTTAAATCAGTAGAATTTAGGAGCCCTAATAACTTTGAGGAATTAGGACTAAGTGACAAGGCCTGTATTAGTAAGTTAGTCATTATTAAGTATGATGAGGATTTTTTCCCCCTCTCCTGTTGAAGAATCTGCAACAGATCAGTGCCAAAGAGAAGATGCTGGACTAGACGGACTACTGATCCAGTTTGGCAATTCCTGTGTGTTTATGTGGTGGTCTTCCCAAGGTGCTTTGCAAACATAGAAAAGTGCCTAAGGTGCTCATCAGTGAAATACAGCCAACTCTAGGGTGTAATGTGGCGGTAATCCCACACACTTATGATACACAACAGTTTAAAACAGCAACTAAAGAAGAATGTAATAACCAGTGGAAACTGATAGGGGTGTACTTCAAATAGTAGAGATGGGTGAAAGGCTAGGGTGTGAAATGTTTTTGGAGACTTCTTAGAAACATCTTGCAAAAAAATTCACCAATTATTTGCTGAGCTGTAAGAATGTTTAAACAATACAGGTAATTTTCAAGATTAAAAATAGAGAATAAAAATCTAATTATTTAATGAAGGATATTTGGCCATTTATAGCAGAAGCAAGATAGTCAACTGAGTTAGAATGGGGCCAGTGCACTAAGATGAATACCTTTGCTCTTGGGGGTTGGGGTGGGGAGTTGTGGGAGTGACATGGGACTTTTAATGACTACCCAAGCCTGGGATCACAGTTATGTCTCAGCTGAAAGATGGCACCTCCAACAGCAGAATCCAAGGGACTTAGCAGGGTACAGATTCAAAGGGAAGAGCTCCACCTACTGAACCGCCAACATCAATTTCATCATCAGCTCCTAATTATTTCTCTGGTGCTTGCTATCAAAGCACTAACCTAGTGCTTAGCCTGCCTGGGAGCACTAAACAAAAGGATCAAAGAAACCTGCAAAGTTTGAAACTCATGAACCAAAACTCAATCTTTGGGAATTAAAAATGAAAGACAGGATTTTAAAAAAAATGCTCTGAATCTTGGTGACACTGGCAATACATTGACAATGTCTTGCTTCCTGCTGCCGCCCTCCCCCCAGTGTGACTGACTTTGAACTCTTCTGAGCAGAAGTTTCTGAAGCAGAACTGAGCTGGAGGGAGACATGACGTTTACGTTGTCATTTTTAGGGCTCAATTATGCAACCTTGCTGTCACTGCTTATGGAACATAGTACTAAGCTACCTGAGTGGGGCCATCCAAAAATGCTTTAGGAGGGCATTTCCTTTGCATTTGTGTGCATTTGGTATCATTGCACTGATGGGAATGGGCCAGATCCTCAACTGGTGTAAACTGGCACAACCCCACTGTAGTCAATGAGGAAATATTGATTGCTACCCGTGGAAGTCTGGCCCAATGTAGCTGCATAAGTATTGAAGTGAGATCAGAATCCAGCCCAAAGAAAGAAAGAATCTGAGTTTAGATGGTTCTGTTTGCAGTGCAAATATATTTTTCCCACCCCCAATGAGAGCATAGTGATCTGCGATGTAAAGGCTGAAGGGACGTTTTCTTTAAGCCAGATTAGTGGAACAAGAAAATAAAATTCCGAGCCACCACGCGAACCTCTCCTCTTCCCTTTCTGTGTCAACTGTTGCTGGCAGGGAATAGCAATTCATTCCCCACCGTTGAGGCAACAACAAGTAACATGAATGTTCATATGAGTGCTGAGGCGTTTGTCGCTGGAAAAAATAACATCTTCTTCTATTAACGTTTTAATTAATCCCTTTTAGTTATGAAATGTAACTTTACATTACATAAAAAAAATTACATGCAGGTTCTTAATCTGTTAATCCTTTCTCCAGACAAGCTGGGTCTTTTTAAATCAACTGCCATTTTATCAGCCCAATGGAGCAGAGATCCGGACTCAACTCTATTCAACAATACATTCTTTTCATGAGAGACTGGCCTAGCTAATATGACACCACAAAAGGCTTGAGGAATTCCAAACACCCAGCTCTTTGGATTAAAAGCATAATAATCCCATGCAGTTTTTTGTTCCGAATTGATAGAATAGTTGTATAGTGAGTCACACTTGTTTGAACTTATCAAAGTAACCATATATCAAGCATTTCATCGGGTGATAATTTTTCCCCTTCAGGTTGACTCAGCTTCAAGTTATTTATTTTTTAAGTGTGCATTTATATTATTACCAAATGCCCCACCAGTTAAACAATTAATACATACAGTGAAGCACTGACTCTGCATAAAACTGATTCTTTTTACCTTATGGCTGGCTCTGAACACTGCTTTCATATTGGGATTGTATTTCAGGTTGTAGGGGGTTTTTTTTGTTTGTTTTACTGATGATGTTATCCTGGCCACAACTGCTGCTGTGGACTAGTCATATCAGTATAAATGTGTGTTGTTTCATGTTAGATTAGTCCTCTTTCTGTACTTCTGCTATTATACCAATCTAACTTCATCTACACCAACAGGCTTCTACTGGTTTAGCTATATCGGAATAGCTAAAGCAGCAGCACAATTTTTGTATTGACAAGCCCATTTCATAGAAACTAAGCTACAAGAACTGGTGGCCGGCTCAATAGCCTTAATAAAGTAGCTTAGGTCAGTGCTACAGTCCTACGGCTGAAAAGATGAAAGATTGCGGGACTGTGGGTGGTTCTCTTTTCAGTCAGGGCCTGGGCTGTTCCTGCCAGGTGCTGAGAGCCCACAACAGAACCGGAGATGAGGGAATTCGCCACCTTGCATGCTTAGGCCTTTGCAGCAGTTTTACTCTGATGTGTATGTTTTGCCAGATTCTCAGCCACTGTAGGACGGTGTAGCTATGTCACTGGAGCTGTGCTTCACTTATTAACTGGGGATCTGGTCCATATAGCTTAATGGAGTCCCTCCTCTTTTGCATGGCAGCTGAAGAAATGAGGCCCAGATTTTTCCTAAAGCAGGTTTTTATTAGCTTATAAAGAAGGGTATTGGACACAATTACAAAAAAGATAGCCCCTTTAAAAATTAATCGATCTAGGTCTAGTGCAGTTTTTGCTGTAGGCATGAGTGCTTCTATTATTAACCACTAGCTTTGTTTGGCTGCAGGTGTCAATAGGACTCAGCAGTCAGTTTATTTCTTGCCTGTGGGTCAGAAGGCCATGGGCTCCAGCCCTACAACAGGATATACATTTCTACGTACACAGGTTGGAAATTTTCAAATGGAAGCATATTCCTGTGGAAAATGTTCTCAGTGGGATATATTTCCACCGAAATGTTTTCTTGCCCCCATAAATCGGCCGTAGATCCTGATCAAGCGAGGCATGTCAGCACATATATCCAGGGGCACTGCTGCCGTAGGGCACGAGGGGCTGCAGCACCCCCCCATCTCTGGCCCAGCCCCAGCAGTGGCTGGGGCCAGGTCAGGGCTGCCTGCCATAGGCTAGCAGCAGTGGGAGCTGGATCTGAGTCCAGGCCATCATTTGCTGGCCAGCTCGGATCAGGCTCCAGTCATTGCCTGCTGACCAGCAGCATATAGCCCAAGCTCAGATTCGGCTCTTGGTGTTTGCCCCTGGCCAGCAGGCAGTGACTGGAGCCGAATGGGGCCTGTCTGGGCCGCCTGCTGCTGGCTGGCAGTGGCAGGAGCTGGATCCAAGCCCAGGTTGTTTGCCGCTGGCTGGAAGGCAGTAGCTGGAGTCGTATCAAGCCCGCAACTGAAGTTGGATTAGGCCTGCCGGGGCCACAGCCAATGGCTGGCAACACCAGGAGCCAGTGGCAGGTGGACCAGGCTCAGATTTAGCTCCTGCCACCACTGGCCCGTGGCTGGTGGCTTGTGTGGGGCCCATCCAGCTCCAGCCATTGCCTGTTGGGCAGTGGCAAACAGCAGGAGCTGGATCTGAGCCTGAGCTGTTGGCTGCTGGCTGGCAGGCAGCAGGTGGGTCTGGATGGAGCCTGCCTGGGCTGCCAGCTGCTGGTCGGCAGTGGCAGGAGCCGGCTCGGGCTCCAGCGCCAGATTGGGCCCCAGGGGCGGGGCAGGGCCAGGCCTGGGCCCTGACCCTTTTTTCAGGGGAGCAACACCCCTGCACATACCTCCAAACCAACTCCAGAGGCAGTGCTACCAGGGGGACCCCTTAATATCCATGGTATCCTCTGAAAGGTCATGTCTATCCTTAGAAGGTTAGTTCAAATTAACTTGATTCAAACTAATTAATTCAAATGAGTAATGATGCCAGGACTTGCTAGTTCGAATATTAGGAGATGGGCACCATGGGAAATGTGGCAAGAAGGGCCATGCCCCCACTCAATATATAGAAAGAGGAAGGCATCATGGGAGGAAGAAGGTCAAAAAGTGTTAATTCAAATTAATGGTTAATTTGAATTAACACAGCTACATTGGGATAATTCAGACTAATGAGTTTGAATTAACTCTTACTTTGAAGTTAAGCGAGGTTTTATAACTTCAAATTAAACTTTCTTTAATTTGAACTAAGGACTTCCCTTAGTTCGAAGTAATGAAAGCCAGTGTAACTATGCATTAATTTAATTTGAATTAACTCTCATTAATTCAGATTAAATTGTAAGTGTAGACATACCCAAAGAGACCTGTAATAAGTCTCTTGCCTTGATTACTTTTTCCACCTAATGTCCATGAAACCAGAGGTTTGTATGTGCTGGAAAGTGTGTCTTCTTGGCCCTGCCCCCATCCTGTGTGGTGCTATTGCTCATTTCTCTTGTCTTTTCTAGCCCTGCTCCCCTTTTCCACTGCATGGATCACACTAAAGCTTGTTCTATCTATGGGCACGGTCAGAATTTTTTTGATTTGTTTCCTTTTTAAACTGAGCCAGTGTATATAAGCGTAACCCACTGATGAGTGTGTAGTTATAGATTCCCCTCTCTGCTGATGTATGAGTTTGATACAGCCATAATTATGGAGGGCTGGGTCCTTAGCTCATATTGTAAGTGCTTGTTCTCTGTTGGTTTCTGGTTCAACCCATAGGGTGTTAACCAATGAGGCAGCTGTCACTGTGCTGTATATAGAGCCAAACTCTCATCCCCTTTCTCAAAGGTATCCATCATGCCGAGAAGTAAATCTTGTCTTTGTGTATTTTGTTTTAGAACCGGTATGGTCTGCATTTAAACATATAAATGTGAAGTATGCATTGCTGCACTGCACAGGATGAAGTGCATATTCCTATGGGAAGATGAACCACCTGCAGTTTCTTCCTGCTGTATGAGCAGTGGTGGAGATTGCTTAAACGATAGCTTTATTATAAACATCATATATGGAACCAGACCATTTTTTAAAAAATGGGAGCACAAAAAAGGGCATAGAAATATTTCCAGCCTTTTCTACCTTGAGGCTATTTATAGCTGCACTGTTAAAAGGTGATTGTTTAAAGAAGCCAAGACATAATATGAAAGAATCTAAACCTCTTTGAAGAAGGCCTGCAAACAACATGAACTTGGTGCAGGAAAAAAAAAAAGCCATGCAATGGTACACCAAAAATTTGTGGCCATTCTAGCCTTGTTAATGTCTTGTTCTTTTTAATATAATTCTGTTTTTTAATATCTTTGCTCCTCATTAATGCTTTTATTGCTCTAGCCTGGAGAGGTGTTCTAGTGTCTTGAGCACTGAAATTGAAAATGGGAGAGGAGGAAAATTAGCAAATATTCCACCCCCCGCCCTTAAATTTCTCCTCTTTTTGGTAGGGTGAGACATTTCAAAATCTGAAATTTCAGTGTTAAAGAAAGCTTTGGCTGGTTCTATTGTTGGTCAAAAATAAAAATGAGGAGAAAGTTCAGTTCATCCTGGTTTTATGTATTTCATTTTGGAATTTTATGGAAATGTACAAAATGCCAACCAGGTCTCTTTAGAATTAGAGGTTCCGTTCCCTTTAGCTGGTATTGCTGTCTTCCTGAGGTTTTTAACTGACTTCTGTGGGATGTGGAAAAGTGGGAGATGGGTCTTTCAGGACCAACCTACAATAAATGAGGTGCTGTCTTCTCCCTATGGACATGAATAAGCATTTCCCACAGTGTGGCCAGCTACAGTTGCTACTCTCCATGCTGCTGTTCACTACACTGTGCACATGTAGGCTAGTTGTGTGCTGTACTATTTGTGAGGAAGCTGTACTTTGTAAAGCATTTTGAAATTTTAAAGTGTTACAAAAGGTGAAATACAGATATGATCTGCTTTGGCCTGTCTTATGTGAGGCCAGAGTTTTATGAAGCTCAACTCCCATTTAGGCACTTTTATTTCCAGTTAGTTTGGGGGTGAGGGAATTCCCCTCCAAAAGTATTGAGCAGTGCTATTTGGAAAATCCCAGTCACTTATTTTGGTTCCAAAATGGAAGCTGAGATGTTTTGAAAAAACTGGCTTGTAATGACCTAAATTCTGTGGACTACAGAATCTCATTCACAGAAAAACAGCAGTGAAAGCTGAGTGTCAGAGCACAGCACAGGCACTGCAGATAGTCAAGACAGCAGCTCTTCTTATTGTATAGAAGAAATGGTTAATGGATTAATCCTTCTTCAGTTAGCTTCTTTAAATTTAAAAATGGGATAGTATACCATTAATAACAGCATGCAGCCAGCACCAGTAACTCTGCATCACAAGTACAATAGGCTGTAGTGACAGTAATAATTACCCACCCAACACCCTTATGAAGTGGGTAGATACAGCAATAGATGTTTTAGAAACAGCACAAATACTTAGCAAGGGAAGCCAAGGCAAAGAGAAGTGAACTAACATACCCACACCCATCCAGGGATCTGGAGTTCACATTATACACGAGTCAATAGTGATGAATGGATTATTATTTTCAATATAGTAGCACCAAGGGGCTCAAAACTGAGATCAGGCCCCTACAAACTGATAGTTAATGGTAGATCCGGCTATGAAGAACCTGCTGTCTCAATAGACAAGGCAGACAAGGATAGGGGAGGGAAAAACAGTTTGCCTGAGCTTAGTGGTAGAGTTGAGAATTGAACTCAACTCATTGTAATCCCAAGTCAATGTGGTGCCCTCTGGATAATGCTATCATTCTGATCCCACCATGTGCTCCATGCAGGTGGAGCCTTCCTTCTGTGCAGAGTCCCATTGATTTTAGTGGAGTTCCACACTGGTATATGTGTCTTCATCAGGGACTTGTTGTAGGATTGAGGCCAAATTCAGAATGTGAAAGCCTTAGGGTAGTGATTGAACCATCCTTCACATTGGACACAAGCTGCAGGCAGCATCGACTACATAAAGGGGTATTATTTAGAAGTAGTTACATATATTTGTAGCTGTTCTCCTTGTTAGTAATTTATTGTCCTCACCATTAGGCTTTTACTCTTTTTCAGTTTCTTAAGCTATTTTATATGTTTTTCTGTCAGAACAAGCACAATATTTTAAGGAAAGCACTGTTGGAAAGGATTAGATCTTAAAGAATGTGCATAGGACTTGAGAAGTATTGAAGCACAGTGGGTGATACCAGCAGCGCCTCTGATCTTAGGAGTGCTTAGAAATGCAAAGAAGAATCCAAGGCCGTTGTAGTGGTTATTTGGAGTATAAGATGAATCTGTGGGTGCTACAGGGTACCAGCAGAATATCAAAATGTCTAGGTAGGCACTGAGATATGTACTTGACAATATGAAACCTGGATGTGAAGTACTGGGGAAAGGGGGTGGGGAAGATGGGTGCTGAAATTAAAACATAGATTAAGCTACCAGCATGTTTTGCTCTCAGTTCTGAAGTATCTATCTCATGCTGTTCTCCTCTTAATCTGTCAGTTACAGTTAATAGCCCATCAGAGCAGTGCTTTAATGAGTCAGCCAGATTGTTTGCATAAACAGTTGTTAGGCTGATGTAACCAAGAGCAGTTTGCTACTGAATTCTCCTTGTATG
The DNA here is from genome assembly GCA_007922195.1 of Podocnemis expansa. NCBI lineage: Eukaryota > Metazoa > Chordata > Testudines > Podocnemididae > Podocnemis > Podocnemis expansa. The sequence continues at coordinate 20,536,791 of ML682025.1, forward strand.
ACTTACACCTGTATTTTTATTTTCAATTTACTTCCTGCCAGAAGGACACCTGAAACTATTGGTGAATTTGATTTGGTATTTATGTAAGTGCAGAGCCCTTCTCTTTACTTAATTCACTTCCTCCCCACTATCTATACTAGAATTTGATGCTAAGACACACCAGGATGTGACTTCAGGTGTAATAATTCACAGCTAGCACTTTGTCTGAGTGCTGCCTTTTTGCAACTAGGTGTGAATTATTAGATCCAGCTTCTCACCTCTGAGTGCCTTATCAAGATTATAATAATAAGAGCTGTGCAAGGAAAAATTAAGCGTGGAGCATACTTTGGGCGATTAAAATTTGCATGCTTGTCAGTGTGCACTGGCATTTTTATAACATGTTTTGCCTTTTGAAGAGGTTTCAGGTTCTTCAAACAAAGATGATATAACAGTATGAAGAGCAATACTTGCAGTTTCATGCAGTAATTATTACTGCTAAGGATCCAAAAACATCCCTAGACTTGGAAATATTCAGATGCTGATGCAAATCTGAGCTCTGTGACCTCATCTTGGAGCCATTAATAAAAATTAACTTTCCATCTATGCAGAGTCTTTAAAATGAGGAATTAAACACCTTCACAAATCTTAATTAATGGAAACATTGTTGTATCTCTGTGATGTCAGTAGGTAGTGAATCAGTGGCAGAGAACCCCAGAATCCTGACTCGTAATGCTCTGTTCAAACACCTAGCTAGAAAGGCACTTGGTGAGAAACATACATTGAAATATGACCTTTGAAGAATGTAGCTTTTAATTTCACTTCTTCCTAGCTGATGCTGCACTAGTTTTGGAGAAATGAAACATTAGTCTTCCATTTTACAGACAGGGAAATTGAGGCACAGAGCATCTGTGAATTATTTGCTCATGAGCACACATGAACATAAAGCAGAGCAGAACATCCATGTAGTGTCCTGTTCACTCCAGTAGGTGGGACTCATCCCTCTGAGTCAGTAATGGTGCACTGCCTGAGCATAGAATTAGAGGCACTACACTGATGGAACCTATTTTTACAAGAGATGTAAAATCAAGGTTCTGGCTGCTTGTGATCATTAGTGGTCCCATGGCACTTTTTACAGGAGTGGGATAGTAAATTGTGGTCATCTGGCCTAATTTCAACCTAGGAAATTATGTTCTACTCACCTAAAATTCCCCATGCTTAAATTAGGTATTCTTCCATTCCAGTTTCCAGCTATTCTGCAAAGATGATGTATGCTACTGTGCTTTCAGATATGCATTACTGGTCATTTGTAAAGCACTTTGAAATCCTCTAGGAGAGGGCTAAGTTGCAGCAGACAGCTGACTCCTTCAGAATGCTGCCATAGGAAAATTAGCATAATTTATTTAGGTGAAAAGGCTAACAAATGATGATCAGGGACTTACTTCCCATTGGTATATAATAAATTGAGCAAGGGGATATTCTATGTGATTTACCTCCTGAGAAATATGTATAAAGAGCATCAGTGAATGATCCTACACTGTCTTTGAAGGTTGGCTTTTAAAGCCAAGACTCAATCACATCCAGGAAGATAGATTGATAGGATTTTACCTTTATCAAAATTAACTTCCGCCTTTTATAGGCTTGTTAGCTACTTACCAGCAAGCAACCCAAGTGAATGGACTCTGCATGATTGCATTGCCAAGTATAAACAGTCATATTTTTTAAAGTTGCCTCTCGAATGCTTTCCTGATTGTGGTCCCAATTTGTGACCCCGCTGGGTTTGTTTATTAGAGGTGCTGAGTAGTGGCTGCTCCCACTGACTTTAAATGGAGTTAAGCATGCTCAAGGTGTCTCAGATTGTTCACACAATAGCTGAGACACCTAAAATCAGTGGATGTGTTGGAAAAGTGGGCCCTAGTGATACGTTGTCACAGCATTATTTTCTCTCTCACTTAAAGAGCATGAGAATTAAAAAAGCAAGGTAAAGCATTATTCTCACTTTTTGCCTTTTTGTAAATTCTCCCTCTTCCCCTTCTCTCAACTACCACCACTTTTCTAGTAGAAAAATGGTAGGGGAGACTAAAGAACTATGAGAAGGTGGGCATTTTTGCTCAGGTTTGAAACAAAACATTTAAAATTCAATTCCAGTCCTGCATATTAGCTGGGGTAACTTGATTTAACATGAAACCAAGGCTCTGATGCTGCAGTGTCCATCATTCCTAGGCTATCAAGAAAAGTCTTTATAGATGATCCTTGAGGCAGTGGAGGGGGAAAATGCCCAAAGTGTTCACTGTCTGTTAGATTCCCCCTGAGGAAGCTTTGTGCTTTGCACCTATTATAATTATGTTCTGTATTTCAACGACTCTCCTGGGCAAATTGCTAGGAATATGCATCATTGTCATAACACAGTCACTGAACGTTAGTGAGGAAAATATTGGTAGATGGTACATTAGCTTCAGAACAACCACCCTCCTCAAAATGCAGCCAACTTTCAGGTATTTCTGAGCATATCCATGGAGTGAAGGACTGGGCTGTTTAGTTCCCCCAATATGTCAAGCTTAAACCTTTCAGTTCAAATGCATTGTTCTTGTGCTCCTCAGAGATTTTTATTGGAGGATTAAGACACTTCTTTGGTGCATAATATGGAAAGAAGCATTATGCTCTGTAATATAAAGGCATTTGGAGTAAAATACTTACAAATGAACCACATAGTGTAGTGTTTCCCAACCTGACATGTAAGGCTGCTGTGACTGCTGCTCAAACTTCCAGTGCTCAAACTTCCAGTTCTTATAGCATAGTAAAGCAGGAGCTTGTCCCGCTCCTGTTGTCTTCAGAATGAATTGAGTATGGCCCTCTAATGCTGAAGAAGGCTGCTGCAGTGCTGACTCTATCTATTTTAGTTGCACATTCTCTAAACCAAAGTGGAACTTGTGTTTCTGAAACTGTAGTCTTTTATGCAGAGTTGAATAGGCAGAAATATGCAGTGGCTCATGCAACTTATGTCTTAGTTTGAATTCTTGATGTGGTTGAGACCAGCCTTGGAGACCCCATTCTTCTCTCCAGAGGGGCAGCTATGTTAGTCTGTATACAGCAAAAACAACAAGAATCCTGTGGCACCTTATAGACTAATGGATTTCTTCAGGCATAAGCTTTCATGGGCTCCAACCCACTTTGTCAGATGACAGATGCATTTGATGAAGTGGTTTGGAGCCCACAAAAGCTTATGTGTGAAGAAATCTGTTAGTCTATAAGGTGCCACAGGACTCTTGTTGTTTTTGCCATTGTTCGTTCTTGCTGATTGTCACTCATGACAGGCACACATTTCTTTATTCATGCTTTGTGGAAAGAAATCTTCTACATTTGTCATCCCACCACTAAAACTCAGCTTAGATATTTTCAGTCAAAAAGTTAGTTTGCTATCAATTTCATTTCAGATGTTTTTCAGAACCCTGATCTGTTTTCTGAGAGAGGAATTCTAGAGGTCTAAGCACAAATATGAGCTGGGAACTCTTCAGTTCTAGTCCCCCTGTGGTGATGATTTGGCCTTGGGCAAATCACTTGACCACTTTGTGCCTGAAAAATTAGCGAATATTTGTAAAGAGTTTGAATACGTACAACGTTGTCTAAGTTCAAAGCGCTATGAGCCACTTTTTTAAAACTAGCCATCCAAAACCAGTAGTATTTTTGCTGAATTTTGATGAGACTTTGCACACTTCTAGGAAGGGGGAAAAGAGTTTTAATGTAACATGAAATTTTCCATAATCAAGATATAATTAGTAATGACTTTTGAGGTTTATTTTGCCTTAAATAATTTAGTGCAGGCAAGTTTGGAAAGCAATTTCTTAAACACTGTAAGTGGTAAATCTCCTGGGAACATGCTGTCTTGTAAAATTTTTAGTGCTTTTAGCCTGGGCCAGAAATAAAAGTAGAATGTCTTTCTTAGTATTTGATGTGTAGAGATGGAGCTTGCATCAAGGGATCTCAATGGGACCATCATAGGGTCTTTGTATACTGACTTAGCATGTGGAAATTGTCAGGATGCATGTTAAATTATGAAACTAAAGAGAAAATGACCATTTAAAGATTTTGAGAAAATGTGTTTAGTGTGTGATGTTTATATATACCATGCTAATTAGAATGATATTATCGATTTTTCCATTTAACTTAATGAACTTCTGGATCTTCTCATTCCAAAACCATGACACGTTTTGCTTAGAATCATTCTAATCTGAAAATGGACACAGCTGAAATTTTTAATTTCATATTAGTATGCCCATCCATAAAATTTAAGAGTCCCATTTTGTTGTTGTTGTTGTGCTAGCTACGCAGTGAGTTAGATAGCTTCCCAACCTCTAGATTTTAGTGTCTGCATTCCAGGATAATATATCTTGGAATGCGGTATTCTGGAGACAAATGGATTTCTCTCTAGTCATTTGACACATGATAAGATTTTCACTTCAGCTTGTAAATAAAATTAATCTTGCCCGCTAACCCAAAATATCCATTTGGATCAACTCAGTTATTTTCACCAAATTTCGTTTTATATTTTAAAAAAATCACACCTTTTTTATTAATAAAAATTCACTTAAAGATTTCACAGCCATCTGCTGTCCAGAAATATGAGGTAGCTAACAGTTTGTTTACTGTAAATAGCAAAGAACGGAGGTTTGTGCTCAAAATATTTTTTTATCTGTAGAATTGCATTTGTTGTTAATGGTGTGGAGGAAAATATCTGTAAAACCAATAATTGTAACTTATATTTGATGCTGTCTTGTATCTGTTTAAATGCAAATATTTTTACTAAGTTTAGAATTATGCAATTAGCTTTTATTATTTTTCCCTTTTATTAACCGATTTCAGACTAAAGAAACTGAATAGTTACACACCCACAAAAGAGGCCCTTGAGGAAATGAATTTTGCTGGCAAATCTGAGTTAAGCTTTTGCTAGCTGAATAGCTGGGGTACATGAAAATTTTCTGAGTAGCTAGTAGTTCATTGAGGATGTTTCACAGCTTTGCCATGCAGTGCAGTCATCACTTAAATTTCTCTGGGCTGTGGCTCTACTCCGTAGCAGATCACAATCAACAGAAGTCTTTCATGTACTTCCCGTGTGACTTTCAGCAAATCACTTGAAGTTCTGCTTCCGTGAAATGGGGTTACAGATACTTTCTTTGTTCCACCCTAGACTGGAAGCTTTTTAGGACAGAGATATTCTCTTATTAGCTTGCTAACAATGGGTTCTGAATCTTCATTGGGTCCTCTGCTGAGATGCATGTAATAATCCCCGTCGATGGGTGCTCAGTTCCTTTGAGAAGCAGGCCATTTATATGGGTGCCTAACAATCGGCATTCCCATCTGAAGATATTAAGTACTACTCTGCTTGTAGAAGCAACATTGTGTTTGAAGGGCCTGCCTACAGCTCTCCCTGTCTTTTCTGTTCTGTTACAAAAAGTATTAATATGAAAAAAAGGAGTTTCCTGCTTTAGGAGCTCAAATATTAGCAGTGCTGTGTTTAAAATAATATCTTCAGCATCTCCTCAATAATTTCCCAACCTGTCGGCCACCTAACCTCTTTCTTCTTGTTTGACTTTGCCCTAGTTTATATTCCAACAGGTGTTTCCTTTTTAAGTGGAATTTTTTAGGTCGGCCTCTCAAGGGGCCTCCTGCATAATAACACAGCGCAGTCACAATGTGGCAGAGAGAACTTCATTTTCTTAACCCCATAATTTCCCGTTCTTTGGAGAGAAGGGTTGGGATTTTCAGTATCTACTGCCTCTTTATTCCTTCTGAGACCTGGTTAGGGCATCACTTCAGAAAATTCCTGCTGTGTGTGTACAGTCGGGGGAGCTTGAGGCTCTGCCATTTCTTTTCTTTAGCAAAGTCTGTACAGTCTCAGTTCTTCATTCTCATTTCATTTCCAAGTTAGGAGACACTTAACACCAACGACAAAGTCAGTGTTCAGGTGGCCTGCAGGACACTCCTTTTTGTTTAAATTCTGGTGGTGATAGAAATTACTACAGTGATTTACTGGGACAGGGGGAGGAGGGCATCAGGAGACATAAAAAATCCAGCATTGGTCTGAAAGGTGGGTGGATGTGATTTCCCTGTCTCATGTGGTCTTTTCCCCCCTTTTCTGGGTGCTGCTAAATTATCCTTCCCAGGAAATGACCATTTTATACATAAAACACATCTTGAAGGGCCAATACTTAGCCTTCTGAATGCTGTTGGGCATTTAAAAATAATTCCCTGGGATTCCCCTTGACCTCCCTTGTGTCTCCTTTAAATTCTTCACCTGCCACCATTTAATATTACATAGATTAAATACTATGCCCTACTATCAGTTTTTGCTCTGTGTCTTTCCCAGGAACAAATGATAAAAATATCTGCATCTGCATATTTGAAACAAATTTGGTTGATGCATTTCCAGTACAAAACCCTAGGGGAGAGAGGGCCCCACTGCATTTCAAGAACGAATATTTTGATTCTTTAGCTGTATAAATAGGAAGAAAACAAAGGAGGAAGACGTGGGACTGCTAAACACTGAGGATAGTGTGGAGGTCAAAGGTAATCTAGGCAGGGCTGAATATCTAAGTACTTGCCTCTGTTTTTAATGACGAGCTTGGAGATAGAAGTACGGTAGCTAGCGGGAAGGAGGACTTGGGAGTGGAAATTACCACATTGGGGGTAGAAGCCAAACTCAAACTACTTGCTGGGAATAAATCTGAGGGCCCAAATAATTTGCATCTGAGGATATTAAAGGAACTGGCACATGAAATTGCCAGCCCATTAACAAGGATTTTTAATGAATCTGTAAGCTCGGGGTTGTACCATCTGAATGGAGAATTGCTAATATAGTTCCTGTTTTCAAGAAAGGGAATAAAAGTGATCTCGGTAACTACAGGCCTGCTAATTTGACCTCAGTATTATGCAAGGTCTTGGAAAAACTTTTTAAAGAGTATGAACTTAAGGATATCAAGGTTAACAGTAACTGGAATAAAATACAATGTGGCTTTACAAAAGGTAGATTGTGCCAGACCAATCTGATCTTTTTTGAGAGGATAAAAGATTTATTTATTTATTTTATTTTATTTATTTATTTATTTTGGATAAAGGGAATGTGGTGGACCTAATTTACTTAGATTTCAGCAAGGCATTTGATACATTTCCACATAAGGAATTAGTAGTTAAGTTACATGAGATGGGGATTAATAAGACTATAGTAAGGTGGATAAGGAACTGGTTAAAGGGTAAGCTACAGCAGGTCATACTGAAGGGTGAACAGTCAAGCTGGAGGGAGGTTACCAGTAGGGTTCCTCAGGGAATTGGCTTTTTTTGAAATAATGGAAAGGGATTCCCTGGCAGGGTGCCTTCCACCAGGGGAGGGATGTCCCTGAGAGTGAAATTTCTCCAGTTCGTAAAATAATTATAAATAGTTACCAGCTCTTGAAAGGAAAATATGGAAAATTGTCACTATACAAGGTTCGTTTACCAGCAAAATAGTGGGATTTTGGACATCTAGTCTTCTATGATCAATAGAGAAGAACTCTTAGACAGACAGTGCGAGAAAGAGGAAGGGAGGTATTCATGGGCTGTGGATCTGGCTAATATGGAACAAGAAGCCTGGAAAAACTTCTAACTCAAATAGCAAATTCATGGTTAAGTGCTACAATATTTTCTTATATGGTAGACAGAGTATCACCTAATTATGCATTATGCATGGCAAAGAAGATAAGAAAAGAAGGATGTGAGTGCTGAAGCAATATATGCTATGAATAGATTAGATTCTTCTGTTATAACTCCATTAAAAATTGAATGCCCAGTAATGTTGAGCTATTTTTAGTGCTGATAACTCTTAAAAAGGTTAAGGCCAATAAATTTCCTCACTGTTGCAGAGCTTCTGATGCTAACATGGAATGGAGTAGGTGACCTTAATAAGACACTACAAATTATTAGAAGTAAGGAGATTGCCATTTAGCAGATTATTTATTTAGCCAATCAATACAAAGGTTCCAAGGATTGCAATCTAATTTGAAAGGTATATATTGAACCAAATTAATAAATGTACCTGATTAGACTTAGATGTTAAAAGTAACAAAGCTGCCCTGATTGATTGGATACTTATGAAGGGAACAGGAAGAGGATGGAAATTACAAGATCCATTTGAGAGTCTTTGTACACATCGTATAAGGCAAATATTAAAAAGAGCCTTTTAAAGAGCTATAAAAACAAACATCTTAAAAAGTGTAAGAGCCAAATAGATTTGTGAAAAGGCCAAATAGATTTGACCTCAAAACTTCCTTTCTTGTGTTAATACAGGAGATTGTTAAAATGGGAAGTGACTAAAATATAATCTACTTTCCAGTTCACTATTTTTTCTGCTTACATTATTAGACAATGCAAGATGGTCACCCTGACTTTATTTCTGGTCTGGTTCTTGATTCTCATATAGTTAGCTCCTCATTTTGGTGCTCAGTTCTCCAGTTCTGAAGAAACATGTTTTGTACTTTTTTACGTTCCAGCCCGGTAAACACCTATACATATGAATTCAAGGGGATTATTTGTGTTTGCAGCATTCAAGCTTTAAATTACAAACGACTGAGGACGCTTATTTATTTTAAGCACTGTCTATGTTTATCTAGCTCACCTTTAAATAAAAAGTTTTCAATTATTTTAATCAATAAAACATTGATATTAATATCAGTGTTTTAACAAAACCTTACTTTATTACATTTTGGGATTGAAGTTATACTGTTCCTTTAAGGTAGACTGTGTTTTGTGATGCAATGATGAGTTTTTCTCAGTATTTTGACTTATGAATTTATTTATTACCCAGCTGATTCAATTATTTATGTTAACATTGCACAAGTACCAGCCAGCCATGTTGATTCAGAATAATTGACTTTATATTGATAAATGGATTAGCTAATACAGTCAGTGATTAATTCACTGGTGAATGAATCAGCATGTTTTTCCCCCCTTTAAATAACATTTACAATAAATATGTGGATCAGACATTTTGTTGTTGTTAAGGTTAGTATGAGAAAAACATGCCAAATAACAGGGTAGTCAAAATGATGTATTGTAAAGCTCTGAGGCTTTTAGGTGACTGCATTCTTTGCTGCATTGAAGTCAATGGGAGATTTGCCATTAACTCCAGCGAAGCCAAGACTTCGGCCACTAGCTCTACATATTGACAAGTTAGACTAGAATAGGGGCAGCCATGTTAGTCTAGTTCAGCAAAATAAACAAGGAGTCCTGTGGCACTTTAAAAGACTAAAAAAAATATTTTTCTACATAGTCAACAGAACATGTAAAGAATAGCACCTGAATTCTCAGAGAGAAGGGTAAAACTAAACCCTAATCCCATTGTGCATGAAGCTAGTGGTACATTAACCATTTTATGAGATATCTGGAATGTAGGATTGGGCTCTAAAGTGACAAATCATGACATTCTGAATATGTATATCTGTCACTTCAGATTTTTTTGATCATTTAGTCTTTTAATTATACAAATCACATTCTAGCATATTTTACAATTTTCCTTTTCTGCAGTCATTTTATTAACTTTAGAGCTGTCTTGATGATTTATGGGACCTCAGTTATTAATGTATATATATTGTATATGCTATTTGAGCTTAATTATGGCACCAGCATTTTAAACAAGAGCTAAAATTGGAACCAGTCCTTTCCTAAATGAATAGGAACTATAACATGAAGTTACATTTGTATAGCATCATATCTAAATTGTGTGTTGCCTGGAGCTACTTGAGAGTATTGAAAGAACCAGAAGTCAGTCATTTTTCTTTAAAATAATGAGGTTCTATGTAGGAATCTTCTGGATTTGGTCCCCAATGCATAAACACATTTTAGTATGTGCTTAAATTTAAGCATGTGTACAACTCCATTGACAGCTCTTTCTAGTCTAAGATACTGCTGAGTGAATTTTCAGCTGACCTCCGACAGAACTCGCTTGATTTCTACTGACTCTCTTGGCGGTGCCTTTCAGTTCCTCTGACTACATAAGGTGGAGTGTTAATGCTATGAAGATAGTTCCAAAGTACTAGTTAAAGACTCCTCCTGGAATTCTGGAAGGTGGATCTGGTGTCCAGCTTTGAGCTATGAGGAAACTCTATGTTGTATACAGCTATATTTGAAAAAGTGGCTTATTACCACAAGTTGCTTCTATGGGACCAGATCTGGCAATGCTTTCCAAAATATGGGGCCTGGAAATTCCACTTGTACTGCAGAAATGGAATGTCTTTAAGGGAGGCGTTCCATGGTATTCAACAGAACTCACACTGTGTGCCAGGCAGGCTTTTTAAGGCCTTACAGAATCTATATGCCAAGAAGATATTTCATGGGAAATTATAACACAGCAAGTCATATAAAATGTACCTTGCATGATAAAACCCACGTTACAGATCACTCTGTTTTAAGGGAACATTATTTATCCTTGTAGCCTTTGTATCGCTTTCCTCCTGCCTCATGTTTTCTTCCTCATGGAGTCATTTCATTTTCTTTTCTCCTTTGGATTATTTGTTTCATTCTAGTCTTTAAAATGAATCTGTCAAAGAAGAATTTTTCTTATCATTATGACTCTTTAATGTCATCACATGATTTTACAACCACTATGGGCTGCTGATTTTTTTTTATATTCCGCCTATAAGGAGAATTTTTATTAAAATATTATTTAATTCAAAAAATCGAAAGTTAATTTTAGTGCCAATGAAAACTGGCAGTTATGGAAATGGATAACCTTTGCTTACCCACAGGTAGCACTATGCCATGAGTTGCTATTGCACAATTTTGTCCCCAGTTAGGATGTGATCTGAATGCTCATTAAAGTCAGTGGAAAGACTCACTGTTCAGTGAGCAGTGAATTAGGCCTACAGCCCCAATATTTATGTTTTTAATAGTCATTGATTATTAAAGAGCTAAAGATTGCTTTGTGGCTTTTCCTATTTGCTTCCTAATGTAACCTATAAATCTTTCCCTGAGGAAGTCAACAAGATGCTCTAACATGTACGACACCTGTTCAGACTTATCCATCTTTCCTCTGATCTTCATTTACGAACAGGTCAACATTGTGAAAGGTTAAATAGCACCTCATCTATTTGCATAGAATATATCTGTTCCATCTACAGTGGCACAAACAGAGATCGATCTAGCTAAAAGCACAAAGGGTAACAAAATAACACTTTTCAAATACATTAGAAACAAGAGGAAGACCAAGGACAGCATAGGACCATTATTCAATAAAGATGGAAAAATAATACCAGAAAATGTGGAAAAGGCAGCGGTACTAAATGATCTTTTTGTTTTGGTCTTCACTGGGAAAGTTTGCGGTAATTGGATGCCTGACGCAGGGGAGGGCAGTAAAAATGAGATAGGATCAGAAGCTAAAATGGGGAAAGAACAAGTTAAAATTTACTTAGATAAGTTAGATGTCCTCAGGGCCTGATGATACGCACCCTAGAATACTCAAGGAGCTGACTCAAGAGATATCTGAGCCATTGGCTATTATCTTTGAAAAAGCACGGAAGACTGGAGAGGTCCCAGAGGACTGGAAAAGAGCAAATATAGTGCCCATATGTAAAAAGGGAAATAAGGACAACTCAGGGAATTACAGACCAGTCAGTTTAATCTGTGTACCAAGAAAAATAATTGGAGCAAATAATTAAGGAGCCAATTAGCAAAAACCTAGAAGAGAATAAGGTATTAAATTATGGTCAGCATGGATTCGTCAAGAATTAATCATGTCAAACCAACCCAATAGCTTTCTGTGATGGGGTAATAAGACTTGTGGATAGAGGGGAAGCAGTAGATGTGGTATATCTAGACTCTAGTAAGGCTTTTGATACAGTCTCGCATCACCTTCCCATTAACAAACTAGGCAAGTACAACATGGGTAAAGCTACTGTAAGATGGGTGAAAAACTGTTTGGATAACTGCTCCCAGAGAGTAATCATCAATGCTTCACAGTCATGCTGGAATGAGATAATGAACAGGGCACTGCAGGGACTGGTTCTGGGTCTGGTTCTGTTCAATATTTTCATCAATGATTTAGACAATTGCATAGAGAGTACACTTATAAAGTTTGCCAATGATACCAAGTGGGGAGGTGTTGCAAGTGCATTGGAGACTAGGGACGCAATTCAAAATGATTCAGACAAATTGGTGAAATGATCTGAGGTAAAGAGAATGAAATTCAATAAAGACAAGTGCAAAGTACTCTACTTATAAAAGAACAACCTTTACCCACTTACATAATGGGCAATGACTATCTAGGAAAAAGTACTGTGGAAAGGGATCTGGCTGTCATAGTGGACCACAAACTGAAAACAAGTTAACAGTGTAACACTGTTGCAAAAAAAGCAAATACCATTCTGGGATGTATCAACAGGAGTATTATAAGTAAGACATAAGAAGTAATTCTTCTGCCCTACTCTGCACTGATTAGTCCTCAACTGGAGTGTTGTGTCCAGTTGTGGGCGCTAGATTTAAGGAAAGATTTGGACAAACTGGAGAAAGTCCAGAGAAGAGCAACAAGAATGATTAAAGGTCTGGAACATTTGATTTATGAGGGAAGATTGAGAGAACTGGGTTTGTTTAGTCTGGAAAAGAGGAGACTGAGAGGGGGCAAAACAGTTTTCAAGTACCTAGAAGGTTGTTATGAGGAAGGGGGGAGAAAAATTTTTCTCCTTAACTGCCAATGGCTATATCTACACTGTGGCTTTAAGTCGACTTAAGGGCCCTTAAGTCGACTTAAATAAAGCCCAGTCTATATTTAGAAATCATTGTTGACTTAGGCAAGTGCTTATCGCAGCAGGAGGCTCCGCTGCCTGGTCAATTTCACAGGAGTGAAATTAGCCAGGCTCCGAGCTGCTTGGGCCTTTGCAGCAAGCCTCTGGGAGCCAGACGTGCTCCCAGCAGGCTATTAGCCCCTGCAGCCTACAGAGAGGGGCTGAGAGCCCCATCCGGCTCCTAGCCCCTCTCTGTGGTTGGCCAGGGCTGGCTTGCAAGCGGCCAGGGGGATGCTGGTTTCCCTTACCCCTGACTTCCTGAAAGGGGCCAGGTGACAAGCCAGCTCCTTGAGCTGTCTAGGGAGATGCCAGCCTCACTGGCCTCTAGCTATGGAGAGGGACTTGGAGCCAGGTCGACTCCTAGTCCCTCTCTGCCTTCCCGCCGCCTGCGGAAAGGAGCTGGGGGGTGCCATAACTCCCAGCCCCTCTACACCAGTGGCGGGGGATTGAAGCCAGCTCCTGATGGTGCTGACAAGTGACATGGGGCTCAGCTGGATGCGGGGTCACTTGTCACAGCTGGCAGGAGGCTGAGCAGCCTGGTTAATTTCACAGAAGTGAAATTGACCAGGTTGCAGAGTCCAGCCACTCTGCAGCCTCCTCAGTTTCACTCCTGTAAAATTGACCAGGCAGCAGAGCCTCCTGCCATGATAGGTGACTGAGGGGCCAAATTCGGCCATCTGTCACTTGTCACGGCTGGCAGGAGCCAGATCCAAGCACCCCTGCCCATAAAGAGGGGGTGGGAGCCAAGGCGGGGTCATAGCCCTTCTGCTGGCCCTGCTACCAGCAGAGAGGGGCTGGGAGAGGGACCCACCTCCCAGCTCCTCCCTAGACGGCAGGAGCCAGATCAGGTCCCAGTCCGGATCGACCCCTGGAGCCATTTGGGCTCAGGGCACCCAATCCAGACTGGAGGTGGAGTAGGAGGAGGGGTAGGACCTTGCTGAGTTGACTTCCGGCCGCCCCCACAGATATAGCCAATGATAGGACAAGAAGTGATGGGCTTAAATTATGCAAGAGAGGTTTCGATTGGACATTAGGAAAAAATTCCTAACTGTCAGGGTGATTAACCACTGCAATAAGTTGCAGAGGCAGGTTGTGGAATCTCCATCATTGGAAGTTTTTAAGAGCAGGTTAGAAGAACACCTGTCAGGGATGGCTTCAGAGGGTACTTGGTCCTGCCATGAGTGTGGGGGACTGAATTTGATGACCACACATGGTTCCTTCCAGTTTCTATGGGTGGCTCACAGAGATATCCATGTATTACTGCTACCAATTAATGAATTTATTTCTTTAATTTAAGTGGAAGAGGTCTGTGGCTTTGACCCATGTTACGTATAGAACAGCAGTTGGTGCTGGGACATGACCAGTCCTCAATGGAAGGCAAAGTGTGGGGCTGTAAGCCAGTTTCTAGTAAAACGTTAACTCTCAGGACCCTCAGTTGGAATAGGAGGAGTTCAGGGTTCTGGAACAATTTTTATAGCTGGAGTGCTAAAAGCCATTGAATAAAATTGTAAATCTTGTATATGATACTTTAAGTCGGGGGCTACTGCCACACTCCCACTACCCCTAGTTTCAACACCTCTGGATGAATTGCTCATGTTTAAAGGAGGTTATTAAACTCACCTAGATGATGAGATTCTGTCTGATGGATCTGGATTCGCATAGGGGTATCTGACCAAAATGGCCTAGATTGGGTGGGCTTCAACCATTGGAGAGCATTAGAATCCAGCCAGTTCTGAATGGTGATTTTGAAGGTTAGCTTGAGATCTGAAGAAGTAAGAAGACAAGAGTCATATGGAACGAAGGATCCATAACTAGCATATCTAGTGAATCCATTGCTAAATAGAAACAGCAGTACTGATTGTTTAGGTTTTGTTAACTGTTCTTCACAAGGACAAGCTGGGACAGTGATGAAGGTGGCAGAGAGACATGGGTTAAAGGAACAGAGCTAGCTAGGGGCTCAAGTTTATGATGAGACTCTGTGTCAATGATTTCTATGGAATGTGCCCATTTAAACAAGCTGAGGACTTAGCCCTTGGGTAGGGCCTTTTAAAGCACAGTTTGTATAAGGAAAGCAATCCAGAACTGGCACATGTCAGGGGAAACTGGCTGCCCACAACTGCAAGGAGCAGTAGAGCTAAAGTAACCAACACTATAAGGCAGGACCAACTGAAGGGTAGGCAAAGCTGGGACTTTGAGACAGAAAAGAGCTTTATTTTCAGGCTTTGGTCAGAAGTGCTGATCAGTCAATGCATGTAAGTGCTTTTTTGTAGCTTTTTAATCATCATCACATTAGGCTGTATAATGTGTTGGAAAACAATGCAGAGGTTAACGATCATGTGCAAACCTTCCTTTTATTGTTGTGTGGCAGTTCCAGATTTCCCTTCCAATTTATTCGCTTTAGTATTAGGTTTATATTGTCATGAGCATGTGTACAGTATGATATGTACTGTAAGATAATGGCTAAGTATGTCACATTCCCCTCTAACGACTGAGTTCAAGGATGCATTAAATCAAGATCCTTATGGAAAAGTCCCATGAAATTTAATATGGATGGAATCAATAATATTCTATAGAAGAAAATATCCTAAAATCCTAAATAATATAATATGATGATAGAACCTTTTAAATGGAATTTTTAGCCATCCTATATAATTCTGTAGCAGGGATGTGATTTTTTACTGGCTATCATAGGATAGTTCAAAACACCTTTAGAAAGGAATTCATTCCTTTTTAAAATCTATTGGATTCCTCCATCTTGCGGTGGAGAAGGGGATGAAAATTCCTGACAAAAACTCACCTTTCAGACTAGAAACCAATTAAGTTTAGTTCTTTGTAAATTAGTTTCTCGTTTGTGTTTATGAAGATGAAAGGCTCTGTTAATGAATCCATAGGTCACTTATTATATATCATCATTGCCATGCTTCTTTGAACATGGAGTTACTGGTAATTTGGAATGAATAATCATTCAGTTTCATGAGTAGAATTTTCGTTAAATTTGCTCATTGGTAATAAAAACCTACATACGATAGTTTTCTACCTAAATGATGTCCACTGTCATAGAAACATAGGGTTGGAAGGGACCTCATAGGTCATCTAGTCCAACCCCCTGCTAGAGGCAGGACGCATCAAAATTGGAGCATTAGATATATGTTGTCTTCTCTATTTACTGGAGTATAGAACTGATCCAAAGCCCACTGAAGTATATTTATAACTTTTTTTAACTCATCTTTAGATTAGACCCATTCCTCTGTTTCATTAGAACCATGCTATGTGTTTGAACCTGCATAATTTCTGTACCATTGCTTTAAAGTTGTGGAGAAAAGGAATATTTTTCTTTAAGGGAACATGAGAAATGTGGGTGTACTGGAGAATCTTATCAGTTGAAGGAAGACTTGTACTGTGGTAACAATGAGAACATGGATGGGCATCCTATAGTGTATACATCTAAAAAAGAATGGATGAAAATAGATGATTTTTTGTTTGAATTGGATTTTTATATTTAGAGTTAATGCATGTACCTTTTTTCCTTTAAAAACAACCTATTTAATATGAAATGTGAAATTATGACAACTGTTGCTAGAGCCTGACCTTACTAGAATAACTGTTGGAGGAATCTGTTTGCTGCTGGAGCTTTAAAGAAATTCAGGCCACTGAACTGGTGGAAGTCTCTGGTGAAGCACTTGAAAAGAGAGTTTTTTAAAATGTTGATGTAGCTTTTGAAAAAAAAAATTTTTTTATTGTGAAGAAGTAATATTTTCTTCATTTCAGTTTATTCAGCCACTTTACTCAAACCTGAAAAATCAACTGGAAGTTGAAAATCATGCTAAACACCTATCTGCCTTTTTACTTACCTGAAGATCCTTAAAAATCTGGCCCTAAATGACTTACCCAACACTTTATGGGAAATTTGAAATGAACTAGGTTGTTTCCTGGGTCCCAGAATATTATACTAAAAAGATGGACTGTCCTTCCTCTTGTCATTATTAATTAGTAATTTTTTAATTATCTATACTTACACCTCACATTTAACTTCCCATTGATTTTTGTAATCAATATTATAACTAATAGGTGTGAAATGTTATCAGAAGTAGAGCTAGGCAAATAATGATTTTTCTGGTTCACTGGCAATGATAAAAAAATCTGAAAAAAATTCCTTTGGGTCAAACTGGAAGGAAAATTTTTGGCAACACATGAAACATTTTTCTTGAGTAGCATGGGACCGTTTGTTTGATCTGAGATGAAATTATTTCATTTGATTTAGAGAATTTTTAAAAAATTAAGTTTCTTAAATATTAGTGAAGGCTATTTCAAAACAGAAAAGTTTTTTTTTTAAATTGAAAAAATGAAATATTTCTTCTGAAAATATCAAAGCTAAACATTTCAAATTTGTGGGATGTTTTTCACTGTCTTCTTTTTCCCCAGCCAGAACAATCCTCCAAATTGGCATGACTTCACAAAATGTTTTTGTGTGGCCAAATCTCCTTCCCCCCTTCATCTCAAAATATTTGTCAAAAAATCTTACCCAAGTTGAACATTATCAACATGATGCTAGATCTGATGCACCTGATTCACAATTGCTGCTTGTGCAGAATTCGGCAGTGTAGTTCTGGAGTGGCATGGTGGTGAAATAACTAACATCCCTGGAGATACTCACTTCACGTGTCAAGAAGATGATCATGTAACATGATTTTACATATTTCACTATTCATTGGCAAAAATCAGTAAAAGTCTCAAAAGGTCTAGTTTCTTGTGTATACAATAAACAGCTGAAGAAAGCAAACCTGTAAGGCCAAACTCTCATGTAAAATAAGCACTGAACCCCAAACATTCTTTCATTGCTTTAAAAGATGCAGAGGGAAAAAATTACCATTGTGATATGAGAGGAAATACAGTATCAAGAAACATTTTATCAATTAATTCTTTTGATATTTACACAATGAGGTTTTGTTCATTTCAAAATCTTTTAATTAAGCCAAACGAACTGGAACCCTGTAGCATTCTAAACAACTGTTTAGGGGTGTTTAAGAAAAGTGTTGGTTGGTACTAGTCAAACATCAAAACAATAAAAAGTATCTGATCTCCAAGAACAGAGACAGTGCTATTAATGAGAGGAATTTCGGTAACATGTCATTCCTTTCTGTCCACCCTAGTATATCGTATCCCATCTTCTCAAAGACTTCTTTTATGAGAGCCAGTTTGGACAATGCAAGAACACTCGGGTATCAACACCTGCATTTTTGTTTCCAGTGTGTATTGGTGCCAGGTGGGAAGAGAGTGGGACAGAGAGAGTGTGAGTGAGTGAGAGAGAGAGTCAGTCAACATTACTTCAGCACAGTAGGGAAGAAGGGATAAAAGATCTGCAAATGAATTCATTATGACAACCTTTGTGAAGAATCTCAGTGTTTGATCTTTTAAAACATTTCATAATTCTTCAGATAGATTAAAGAAGGAAATGAGAGGAAGGAAGTTGTTTCTTGCCACAATTCCATGAAACTAGTAAAAATTTTTTTAAAAAAAAAGTAAGCAGACATCTATATTTAGCAAGCTGCATTTTTTTTAACAGGATGCAAATCAAGTTATATTCAGAGCATTAGACAAACATTTAGAAATGTGACCTGTTAGGATAAAGGTTTCAGACAAAGACCTAATGTACTCTTGTCCAGTGGGAAATTGGTCTCCAAAGCAAAGTAATTCACTGTTTGGAAATCTGTATTTCCTCTCCCTTGATATTTATGAAAACAGGTGTGTCACATTTGGGCCATATTCATAGCCCTAGAAAATCACTTTTATGCTACCCTAATTCTATTTAGAATTTTGTACCATACCCATCATGCTGGTATCTGAGCACCTAATCCCACATCTTGAGATTCCCAGGTGGGATAAAGCTGATGAAGCCAGCTCTGACCCTGTTCCCACCCTCTCTGGAATAGACAGTATGCCTGAAAGAGTGGAAGAATAGAGACCCCTTAGCTATCCTAGCCTATCATGTGGGCCAAGAATGGCTACACCAAGACCGTAGCTCTGAATGTTCAAAGATGTAAATGAGGGATGCTTAGATAATTTCAACAAAAAGAAATTTTAATTGAAAATTTGGAGGGACTCATGAAAAGTTTGCCAATTTCCCAGAGTCTCCACTTTCTAATCAATGCTGAGAAAAATATTTAACATCAATGAAGGTGTTTGTACCAGGACTAGGGCCTATGTTATTGAGCATATCACACTAGATGATCATAACTATCTCAGTTGGCTTTAAAATCTATGAATATATGGTCTTCTTATTGGGGCTAGTGCTGCAGATACAGGAACTCATGCCAGGCACATTGAGTATGTCCACACACAGGTTTTAAATCGAAATAATTCTGGTTATTTCAATTTAAAAATGCTTTGGTCCACATGACGTTTTTTTTGTTTGTTTGTTTGTTTGTTTTGAAATGATGAGCTCCATTACATCAAAACAAGGAAAGTTAGACTGATTCAATAAAACCTAGTTTCAAATCAAAACAACGCTTAGATTGCAACTGTTATATGAAAATAACACAGTGCGGACTTATTTCTGTTTAAAGGTAGTTTTGATTTAACACTTTTGCCCTTCTCTTTTCCAGGATGCCTTTCTTTATTCATATATTGGGTGAGGACATGGCCCTTCTCGATGGCCATCTTGCTGCACCTCTCATGGCACCCCTTTCCTAAATCGAACTAGCAAGTCCTGTCCCTGGACATGCTGGTTCGATCTGAGTTTCTGGTGTGGACCTGTTAAATTGATTTAATGATTTTTATAGCAACTTTATTAAATTGATTGAAGTTAAATCAATTTACCTGTCTGTGTGTGGACACAGCCATTGAGTTCCTTTTGAAGATAATATTCAAAATTAAAATTTTAAGGCTTTTCCTTTTCATGGACGTGCCTGGGAGGTCAGTTTTGTGAAATGAAATCTTCCCTCTTTAACCTCAGCAGAAAGACAGACAGACAGAGAAAATGTATAGTGCATACGAGTCAGAAGACATCTAATGACCAGCTCAGAAAAAACATGTTATGACTAGTAGCAACTGCCAAATGAGTAAGTAGACCGAAGTCCAAAGAATTTATAATCAGTTCCTCAACAAAATGCTGAGCAGCCTTCAGATGATAAGACCTTGGGGTGTTGTAGAATGAGCTAAGAACTCATCTACACCAGATCTGAGCAGGAAGGGTGTTGAGAATAGGCAAAGGTTTCAAAAGGCCCCACATAATGAAGATTAATTAGGGTTTCTCCAGCTATCAAAAGTAAAACACACAGTGAAGACCACACATTTCCTCCCACCCCCAAGGAAGTTCCATTGAAAGCCAAGAAGATTAACAAGGACTAGCATCAAAAGGCGTGCCTTTAAAAAACATACTTAGCACTTGCACAGGGTCTTACTTAGCACAAGTAGAAAGCACAAAGTGAGACAGAAGTTACAGTATCTATTTCTTCCCCAATAACAGTTCAGGTTATTCACCAAGAAATGACTCAGATCTTCACTATTGGTTGAGAATATTAGCTAGTGTTTTTGAACCATCAGTTTTGCTGTTGTAATCTGCCTTTTTTGTTCATGGCCTCTGAAGCCTTGAAAATGTTTGGTCTGTAATTCTAAGTCAGCGCTTGAAATATCTTTAAACGTTTTCTTTGCCTCTGGAGTCACAGCCCTGGGATGTGAGTCTGATCTCATTTAAAATGGTGTAAATGAAGATTAAGGCTCCAATTCAACATGTACGTAAGTCCACGCTCCAAAATGAAACTAAAACACATGCTTAAACTTAAAAACATGCTAAGGAGGTTTGCTGAATCAGGGCCTATGTGCAGTGAACTCAGTCGGGCTATACTATTGCAAAGCCAGTAGAAGGATTCAATCTTGCAAGATATTTAGGAAGTACAGCCTCCTGTCAAAACCAGTAGACATTGCTCAACACTTGTCAGACTGAAGCTATAAGTGAGAGGAAAATCAGGTCCCTAAGTCTGACAGATGTCTACCAAGCATCTTTGGGAGCACAAAATTCACAATCAGAGGTATGACTTCTTGAAAAAAAATTGTAAATCATTTGAAAAGCAGATATATAATCAACAGGGGAAGGTATCCTTCAAAATGCCCAACATTCACATGCTGCACAATTTTAAATAGACCGCACATCTAGGAGGCACATGTACCTCTGGTACAATAGCTACTTATGAATAAGCTCATACTTGTATTTGCATTAACATGGCTGGCTTCTCCAACCAGTTTTACATAATCTTCTTTTCAGTGGCTAAGGGTGTCATTTCCCCTTCATTTCATAGAATCATGCTTTGAAAATGCAGGGAGGAAGTGTTTAAAGAAAGTCTGCATTTTATGAAAAGGAAAATTGCTGGTGTTCCTTTGTATGTCTCAGTAGGATTTGGATAGATTACTCATACTTAAAAAGGAAAGGGAGCTTTTGCTTTCTTTTCTGCTTTTTCAAAAAAAAATCTTGCTTTAACATGGTGTATTGACATATTACAAAATCCAAAGAATGCTGGAGAGCAAATCAGCCATGATTTTGTCCAGAGGTTGTAACAAATTCTCAAAACATCATCACCTTCCAAAATGAAATTGTCATATTTAGGATGCACATAACATCTGTAAGAACTGCAGCTTGACATGTCAGATGGAAATAAGTACTCTCTCCAGGCTTAAAAATTGACTATATTTATTTTTTTCCTCTCTTTTGATCCAATAAGCCTAGTATGAATGCAGCACATTGTAGCAATTTTCATAAATCAAGCAATTGGGGCTGCTATTGATACAGAACTGTATTACGCCAAGAATCCAAGGTCTGAAGAATGCTAAGAACTAACATTTCCATTGATTCAATAGAAGCTGTGGGCTTGCTAAAGGTAAATAACTATCAATTTCTGATGATTCTGGTATCAAAACACTGCCCATAAATAACACAAACTCTTTCAGAGTTGCAAGGGTTAGTGTCACAAGTGTTACTACTGGTCAGTTTCTATAAACATTGTTTTGGATGCTCTTTGTAAAAAAAGCATCCCTATGGAAATGTAATGTCTTGTTGTAGTCTTGTGATAAAGTTGCTACCTGATAAATAGATTTTTACATCAGTTTTCTATGTTTTGTAAATCCATTCTTTGACAATTCTTACCGTGCTTTGCATTTTATTAAATACTTGTACAGCACCTAGCACAATAGTGATTTGTATGGCCCCTGGCACAATCTTCTGATGCTCAGAAACATTAATGAAGTGCAAAATTCAGTTGAATCCAGTCTTCAGAAGTGCCTTGAAGTCAGGTAGTTAAATTCATATTTAAAGACCAAAATAATCTTGGTCTGATTTTCAGAGGATCTGAATATCAGCAACTTTAAATGGAACTGAGGATGCTCGGGACCACTGAGGATTGGGTTGTTGAACTGAATTTTGCCCTTGATTCAAAATAGCATTTCTGTTTAGGAAAGCACTTAGTAAATATGTAAGTACTTGAATTGGGGCCTTGGGGGTCCCAAAATTCAGGCATTCAACTTCAGAAACTACAGGACTCTAAAACTCAATCAACAGGTTATCCCATAAATGCAGGTTTTCTTATACCTTCCTCTGAAGCAACTGGTGCTTGCTACTCTGAGACAGTACTAGCTGGACCATTGTCTCAGATCTTGGAGGGCAGTTCTTGTATTTCTAGGTTGGTCAAATTTCTTATCCAGTTCAAAATTACACTGAATAGGAGTCACAACCCAGATTGACTGGACATTCTGAAAATCAGGACATATAAAGGAAATGTGGCTGCAGAAGATTCTGCCTTACATACAGTAAGGCAGCCGTGTCTAGTGTAGAAACCAAGAGCAGCAACTTGAAGGAGGATGGAAGACAAATGTAAGACTGTGTATGTAAACTAAAGTATTATATTTGTAGAGAACTGGGATGTGTATAATAATATAAAAGCTGTTGAACCATACCTACTGGAAAATGACTCACCTAGTAGAAGTAAGGTAGAGATGAAAGGAGTTCAGAGAACTCATGTAAGGAAAAGTAAAGTGTAAATTAGCAAGGAATGGGTTTCTTTGTTCTTGAAAAGGACCTAGAAGAGCATTGTTGAATGCTGAAATCTATAACCCTAGATGTATTAAGGGTGGCTAAATGCTAAAGAGTCTGAACAGTTGGATTTTTCTCTAGTTGATAGTATGAAAGTTAAAGTGGCTGAGGATGTTCACAGAAAACATCATTAAACAAGAAGATTTATCATTTTTGATACATCTAAGTAAGGATGAAATGAAAGTCTGGGGGAGAGTGATGGGGAATTGAGATACATGGAGAAAGAAGTCAAGAGGTGAAATGATTGCAGTGTGTAAATAGTGTAAAGATGAATCTTAACCCTATGTCAAGTATAGGAATTCAAAAACAGAAAGGAAAAGTGAACACCTAATGTGTACTTGTTCAGATTCACTCTGACAAGTTGTAGTGAATGGAGATGAGATTCTGAGAGAGACAAGGTAGTGGAAAATAATAAAGAACAATCTTCATAATGTTTGGGAACATATAAGTCACAGTAATATCACCATTGGTGGAGAGTATTAAATAAGACCTTTAGATTTATAAACCTTATAGGCTATGGCATTGGTTCCCAACCTTTTCCTTTATGCAGACCACTACATTTATCATTGAAAGCTTTTGTGGACCATGTTTCAATTGCCAAATTTGCAGAGAGCATCAGTTCACACTGATGTCATGCAAGAGTGTCCCTACTTAAATTCAGAGAATGTTATATTACAAAGATGTCTATGAAGCAAGTTGTATTGCAAATAATAATGTAACATCAAATATGACACATAAGCAGTACACAGGATTATATTATTATTACGTTATATTCGCCCACCCCCACGGACCACCTGCAGTACCCTCATGGACCATGTAGGGTACTGCAGGTGGTCCATGTACCACAGGTTGGGAACCATAGGACTAAGGGCCATGTCTTGTCTATAAAGAATCTGCTGGTAGCATGCGCTTGGTGTTAATTCCATTAGCAATTGTTGTTAGTTTCATTACCTGGTAGGTGTGGTAGACTTTTATTCTCTCTTTAAACCAGTCATTGGAGGGGAACCAAGCCATCTTGTGCAAATACATTACATGTAATGTAGCCTTTTTGACCTATTTGTAAACTATGGGCAGAGGGAAATGGGGAAGGATGGAGAGGTGGGAGATGTCTTATGGCACCACTGCTGTCCTTCACTCTCCCCACAGAAAGATTTTAAATTGTTTTAGGAAATGATGTTCTATAAAAAATATAGTGAAAAAGAGCTAAAGGCAAAAAGCAAGGCAAGGGAAACATCTCACAATGTTTGAAACAAGATATACAACAAAATGAGGCTTTTTTTTTTTCAGTGGTTCATGGTGGGCCTGTCTTTTATTAAAACCTTAATCTGATCACTTCTGAACTGAGGCCTCTCTTGATATCTGGATTCAGACCAGAATGTTATACTTTAGCCTTGCTGGCACTTTTGAGAAGTGGTTTAAAAAGAACAGCTGAATGGCGATGTGTAGATAGGCTCTAATCCAAGTGGAGCATTTGAAGCTAATGTTCCTTTTTTGTGTGTCTGTTTCCCCTTCCATCCTTTGGCTGGCCTGTCTATTTAAATTGCAAGCTGATCGAAGCAGAGACTTGTCTGTATAGCACCTAGTAGAATGGGGCCCCTGTTATAATTGGAACCACAAGAAGTTCTCACACAAATAATAATATGAGTAACATCCTTCTTGTTCTTTCCCATGGCTAACACTGCATGGTCTAGCCCAGAGATTGCCCATAGCTTCTATTTAAACTGCAGATTGGGAAGGACACTTTGGATTTTCACTGGTGGATGTTGATGAGAACTGAAGCTGCCTGAACCCTGCCAAGCTTAATCATATAGGTCAACTTCCTAGGAATTTTTGTTCATGTCCTGTTGAGTTGCAGAAGAGTGGGTTGGGAGAAGCAGCTGACAGTTGCTCAACTCCCTTGTAGTATTGAATCCTACCCAAGTATATCCAACCTTATCTGCTTGAAATGCCAGAAAAGGGAAGGCCACTGAGTCAAAAGAAAACCCGGATTAACAGGAGGATGGCATGCTGCAAGTAGCACTAGGTGTCCTTCCTGCAAAGGAAGAGGCATTGGATGGATTTATGTTTATGGCTTATGTGAAACAGACTTGGATTTATAGTAATTTTGTTTATCCTAAATTACTCAGAAAGTAGTCTATAATAGCAACTTCTGGCCTATTCAATAGTTATAGTCTGATTTATAAAAATGGGAATAAAGACAACCCCTGGAATTACAGTCCAGTCATCTTGTACCTGGAAAGATTATGGAACAAATAATTAAGAAGTCAACTGGAAAACCATTCACAGAGAGTAGTTATCAGTGGCTCACAGTCAAATTGAAAGGGTTTATCTAGTGGGGTCCTGCAGGGATCAGTTCTAGGTCAAGTTCTGTTGAATGTCTTCATCAGTGATTTAAATAATGGCATAAAGAATTCACTTACAAAGTTTACAGCTGATACCAAGCTGGGAGGGGTTGCAAGTGTTTTGAGCACAGTATTAAAATTCAAAATTATCTGGACAAACTTGTGAAATGGTCTGAAGTAAACAGGATGAAATTCAATAAGGACAAATGCAATGTACTCTGCTTGGAAGGAACAGTCAGTTGCACACATACAAAATGGGAAATGACTAGAGCCATGCATGAATGCAAATGTGTGAATCTGGATGCAATATGCATCCACCAAAATAAACTTGTATCTCACCCACAAGACACACTCTACATTCTGTCTCTGCCCATATCTGCACCCTCAGCAGCAGCCCTGGGGTTGCAATCAGCAGTTTACAGGCCAGCCTTTCCTCCCCTCGACCGCTGATCAGTTGTTCTCTCTAGGCTGTGGCTGAACAGATGATCAATGCCTATTCACCGGGATCCTGATCAGCTGTTCTGTGTTGGCCCCAGGACTGACAGCTGTTCCAGCCCTGTCCGAGCAGTCAAGGGGGTTCTGGAAAGTCACAAAATCCTTGACCTCTGTGACCATGTGCATCTGATCAATAATCTGCAAAAAAAAAAAAAAAAAAAAAATGGCCAGTGGATGTGAAACAGATACCTGTGGATTTGCAGGACTCTAAAAATGACTACCAAGCATGAGCTTTCATGGGAGAAAATCCCACTTCGTCAGAGGCTTTGAAGATGGAGGAATGACCTGTTACTATGAATCCTTACAAATGGTCTGATTTGCTGTTGCAGTATGACCTGATCCCATGTCTTACACTCCCCTGCATTTATTTTCATCCAATTCTGTAAGTTCTCCCTCTTCAAAGCATCTGACGAAGTGGGATATTCTCCCATGAAAGCTCATGCAATATATAAATCTATTAGTCTTGAAATGCCACAAGACTCCTAGCTTTTTTTGCATTACTAGACTAACATGGCTGCTCCTTTGGAACCTCTTCCTATGAGTTACAGTTCCCTGTATTTGTTTCCTACCATTCTGTAAGTTCCTCCATCTTCAAAGCCTCTGACGAAGTGGAATTTCCTCCCATGAAAGCTCATGCAAAAAATAAATTTGTTAATAGTTAAGTGCCACAGGATTCCTTGTTTGTTTGTTTTACTGAACTAGACTAACATGGCTACCCCTTTGGATCTTGCCAAGAAGGGAGTAACTGTGTAAAGGGACCTGGGGGTCATAGTGGATCACAAGCTAAATATGAGTAAACAGTGTCAACAGTTGCAAAAAATAAACATTTGAGGAAGTATTGGCAACAGTATTGTAAGCAAGTCATGAGAAATAATTCTTACCCTCTACTCAGCACTGATTGAGCATCATCTGAAGTATCATGTACAGCTCTAGGTGCCACATTTCAGTAAAGATATGGACAAATTGTAGAAAGTCCAGAGAAGAGCAACAAAAATTATTGAAGACTTAGACCTGTGAAGGAAAATTAAAATTTGGGTTTTTTCAGTCTGAAAAAGAGAAAACCCATGGGGGATATACCACTTTTCAAGTACATAAAATGTTGTTACAAGAAGGGTGAAAAATAGTTCTTATACTCTGTAGATGGGGCAAGAAGCAATGGGCTTGAGTTGCAGCAAGGGTGGTTTAGGTTGGGCATTAGGAAAAGGTTCCTAAATGTCAGGGTTGTTAAACACTAGAATAAATTGTCAAGGGAGGTAGCTCCACTGTTGGAGATTTAAAAAAAAAAGCAAGGAGTCTCATGGCACTTAAAGACTAACAGATTTATTTATCTCATGAGCTTTCATGAGAGAAAATGCTACTTCATCAGATGCTTTGAAGAGGGAGATTAAGAGCAGATGAAACTAACACCTGTTAAGGATGGTCTAAAGTCTAGATAATACTCAGTCCTGCCATAATTGTAGGGGGTTGGACTAGATGATCACTGGAGGTTCTCTCCAGTCCTAGACTCTGTGATTTGATTCTATGATCAGCTGCTCACAGTCACTTTTGCTTTGCATTGTTTCTGCTCTTAATTCATAAGGGCTTAGGCTAGTAGGTAGCTCTGTACATGCCTACAAGATCAGGCTGCACAGGAAAGATAAAAAGCAAGGAGTCTTGTGGCACTTAGAGACTAACAGATTTATTTAGCGCATGAGCGTTCGTGGGAGAAAATCCCACTTCACCAGATGCTTTGAAGAGGGTGATCTTACAGAATGTGATGAAAATAAATGGGGGGGAGAGTGAGACATGGGATCAGGTCGTACTGCAATAGCAAATCCAGAGCATTTGTAAGGATTCAAACTCTAGAGTTGCAGTATGACCTGATCCCATGTCTTACACTCCCTTGCATTTATTTTCATCCAATTCTGTAAGTTCTCCCTCTTCAAAGCATCTGACGAAGTGGGATATTCTCCCACGAAAGCTCTTGTGATAAATAAATCTGTTAGTCTTTTAGTGCCACAACACTCCTTGCTTTTTCTGCTCTACTAGACTAACATGGCTGCCCCTTTGGAACTTGACAAGAAAGATAGATACTCTCCTACCTCTCTTCCTTTGGTTTATGGTGTGTGCTAGGGCTTAGGTGTCCAGATGCCTACAGTGAGACAGCAGCACCTATGCCAAGAAGCTGAAATTTAGGTGCCTACAAAGTTAGGTAGCAACTGAACAGGAGTTTTGTGGATTGCAGTGCAGCCTTAAACCGCGAGTTAGGTTCCTAAATACCTTTGTGGATCTGCTGAGTGCTTCAGAATGGAAGCTGAGTGTTCTGCACCTTCTGGGGTCAGAATCTGTTTGCATTGTGTTGAACTTGAGTCACATGCTTGTGCTTCTACTCCATTGTTGGGTAACTCTTGAAGTTTCAGGTTAGTCACCTGAAAACTTCTGCTACCAACATGCAGGAAAATAGTTTAGTCCTAGGCCTTTGCCTCTCTCCCCTCGTCCCAACTTTGGAGCCTCTGGGAAAGACAGCATGTATGTGGGAAAAGAGGCACTCTTCCAAGAGAGAGAGCCTCCAGCCATTCCCCAGCTCCAGAATGTCTCATTGGGGCAACAACCCTAAAACAGAATCATCTCCACAGCTCCTGCTCCTGTCTTTGAGTTGCACTGGATATGACACAGCTAATCCTTATCCTTAATGTAGGACAGAGCCTGTGCTTTCCAGCAGATCTTTCTTTGCAGACAGATCATTGGCCGTAAGCTGAGTAGGAATCATTTGGATGTGAGCACTATTCTGGTACAGCCTCAGATGTGAACACACATTGCTCTGAGCTCATGGAAAGATACTGAATAAACACAGTAGTCTACTCACAAGGCTATCTTTTCTTCAGTGTTCTGAGTATTATTCATCTGTTGTCATCACTGTGTGGTGGCAGAATCACCCTAAAAGCTTATCACATAACAGCCATTTCCCTTTAGTTCTCAAATGGAGATGTGCGCAGAATCAGGTCTAACAGATTTGAAATTCTTTACAGTCAGGGAAGGTGCTGTGAAGTAAATTTTTAACCGGGAGGGTAATTAACCATTGGAACAGTTTATATATGGTTATGTTTGATTCTCCATCACTGGCCATTTTTAAAATCAAGATTGGAAGTTTTCCTAAAGCTTCTGTTTTTGTTCAAACAGAAATTATGCTTGGGAAGCCTGTGTTATGCAGGAGATCAGACTAGATAATCACAGTTAGTCACAGCGGTCTTTTCAGGCTTTCAGAATCTATGAATCAAGGTAGATATTGATCTTCTGGGTCTTTCCCCCCCCCCCCACTATTGACCTTATTTTCATTCTGGGGGTGTCAACAGAAACCTAAAACACAACCAGAGCTTTGAGACTGAAACACTGGACCTCTCCCATGGAACATTCTAGGCCTACTTTTTAAGCAGAGTACCAATTTATAACTTAAGAAGTAAGGTGGCATTTTATATTGTGTGATACATTAAATATTTACTGGTAAAATATACAGATGTATGAAGAATGTCCAAACAGAATATAAATTATAGTCTGAGCTTGGTGTTGAATGTTCCTGCAAGGAAATGAATATAAATGTAACACGTACA
Source organism: Podocnemis expansa (assembly GCA_007922195.1). NCBI lineage: Eukaryota > Metazoa > Chordata > Testudines > Podocnemididae > Podocnemis > Podocnemis expansa. Next base: position 20,566,072 of record ML682025.1, read on the forward strand.
GACAGAAAATATTAGCTCTTTGGTGCCAGAAGACAACAAACTTAATACGTGGTGAGTAGCACACACAACTTTCTGCAAATTGCAGTGCATTTGCTTTGGCTGCTCGTGTGACTCTTTTGTCTTAGTTTTTCTGTGAATATTCATGGCTGGTTCTATATTTTTGGCAAAAATGTTCATGGAAGTCAGAATGTCAAAGTTGCATACACAAGCGTTTACAGCAACCAGATTTAAAATGCACTTATTGAAGTATTTGCAGCAGACATGCTTGTGTAAAGACCATGCAATCTTGGGTAATCATTAGAATTTGAACCCAGGACCTCTCATGTTTGAGCTAAAAAAGTAATTCTATTAACTGACAGTAGTAGTAAGCTGTTACCTCCTCTGTAACTGTTCACTTTAGAAGGCTTGTAAAGAATGTTACACACCTATATGCTCATTCAGTAACAGAATAGAAATAATGGTTCATCTTAGCAACTGAGCAACACACCTCAAACTTGGAGTATTCAAACTCTACATAAGAGATTTAATAAATATGTTTCAATAAAAAGCATGAAAGGAAAACAAAATCTGTTTCATGAGGAAATTGTTGGACATTATTTGCTCACTTCCACTGAGGATCATCTCTAGATTGAGAGATATTTTTAGTTTAATTAGGTGAATCCAATCTGGAAAATGTATCTTCCTTGGAACAGTGCATTAATATACACATCTTGGAAAGACTTGCATCCATTCTTAACTTCAAGCACTGCATCCAGTTCTAATGTGTATACTTTTTAAAAGACTTTGAAAAACTGGAGAGGGTGCACCAAAGAGAGACCAAATACATTGGAGGGCTGAAAAGAATGCCTTGCAATGAGAGTCTTAATCTGTTTAGTTGATCAAAACGAACATGGAAGGTTGAGTGGATTGCAGTGTATAATTACGCTAATCAGGAGAAACCACCAGTGTCTAAAAGGGCTGCTAAACTTAGCTAAGAAAGCTGTAATAAGAACCAATGGTTGGAAGATAAAGCCAGATAGACTTGAATGAGAAATAAATCACCCCCCTTCAATAGTGAGCAGAATTAACCATGGGAACAAGCTACCAAGGAAAGTGGTAGACTCTTCAAGATTAGATTCTGTGCTGGAATGTATGCTCTTTAGTCAAACACCAGTTACTGGGATTAATTCAGGGGTAGCTGAGTGACATTCTACTATGGTCTGTTTTACACAAGAAGTCAGACTAGATTAGGGGTCAGCAACCCAAAAGATAAGAAGAGCCATTTTAAAAAATGACTTCAATAACCAAGTGTTTTGAGAATCACAATGGGTATAGCCTCCTGGTGGGAGGAGGGGGGGGGGAGCTGGGCCCTGGCACCTGCCATGAGGTTCCCCTGGCAGGATGGGGGGAGCCCAAAACCAGGAGCAGGCCACCCGGAGGGTTCCCTGGTGGTGGTGGAGGGGCTCAGAACCAGGAGCGGGCCACCCACAGGACTCTCAGTTGTGGGGAGAGGGACCTGGAGCCCAGAGCTGCAAGGGAACAGTCAAAGAGCTGCATGTGGCTCCAGAGCCTCAGGCTGCAGATCCTTGGACTAGATGATTGTGATGGTACGATCTGTCCTTAAAATCAATAGAGCATATGGATAGTCTTACTGAATGTGATGGGACTGCTCATCTGTTTAAAGTCATACATATGCACATATTTTTGAAAGTTCAAGTTGTAACTCTTGTCAAGTCTTGCTTAACCTTTTGGTACATTTTAATATAAACGGTTCTTTTAGGTTATGGATTTTACATCTGAGGGACCTTTATATCCTTATGAACATGGGACTCCCAGTGGAGATTAGATCTCCTGCAAGGACTGCAGGTAAGATTCAGTCTGGAATGTTTAGCTTCTCGATGCCAGTGTATGTGAATTCATTCATTCCACTGTGGGGCTTGAGCATCGTGAGAATCTTAATTTCTGGCCTAAAATGACTGAATTAGACATGAAAGCAGTAGGACTTGCAAAAACTTCCAGTAATTACACTTTGGGCCAGATCCTCAGTGGATATAAATCTATATAGGTCTAATTATCTATGAAGTGATACTAATTTATGCCAACTGAGGAGCTTTCTGATTGTAGGCAGCCTTATTTCCATTTCATTTGAACTCTTGCTGTGAGAAGTCTTTGGACATTGAACTTTGCCTACTAGAGGGCTACATTTATCTTAGGTACTGTTAATGACCCCCATTATCATGTTTCCTGAGCACCTCAGACTCTTGAATGTATTTATTCTCATAATTACCCTTGTGAGGTAGGGAAGTGCTATTTTGCTCCTTTTAAAGGTGGGGAATTGAGGCACAGCTATAAGGGACTTGGTTAAGATCCCGCAAGAAGTCAGTGGTGAACAGGGTAGTGAATGTAGGTCCCTGAGGCTTAGCACCCCAACCATAGGCATAATCTTGCTCTAGTTTGTAGCAGCTGAAGCATAAACAAAGAGGAGTCAATACTTGCAATGGATGACAAAATTGATGGAGTGGGCAGCTCTCCATACTTGTTTTACACCTAGAGAGAGAATTTCATAAAGGGTGAAGGAATGAGGGCCATAGCTTGTTCTATCCCTCTGAAATCCCAGTGATTTTGACCCTTACTTAACTAAGAACTTAATGAATGTATTACATAGCACAAATAAAAAATCTTCTGTTAAAGACCCTACTGATATTGGTCCAGTCCACAATCCAGAGTTTTCTGTCTTTTGCTCATACTTTGCACTGCTGCATTGATTTCTGTGTATCCCACGTCGTAGTCGCATCATGAACAGTTGGTGCATTTGGTGATGCTTTATTGTAGATGCACAGTTACTGTTAAATTACTCTTTACTGTCCTGTGAAAAGTCATGATTCAGTAGGTTGTGCTATTCCCATAGATGCAGCTGTCTGAAGTACCATTTTTCTGTTGAAACTGAGATCTTGTCCATTTGTGCCATGATACTTGTCATCATAGTGAGGTTCTGCTGGTGTCCTAGCCTCACGGCATTTTGTAAGGTGCAATAGTTCCTATCTAAATTCCCCTTTTACAATTGCATGTAGCATTTGCCTTCATTTTCTGTCCTAAAAATATGTATGTAGGTCTTGTTAGCTACTCAGTGCTTTCAAGTGGCTGCCATGTTGATTCAGCTGTGGTCATGGTACACAATAGTGACTTGCATCCCAAAGAACTTCCAAAGATTGTAAAGTGCTTTGGGAAGAAACCAGCTACACATCTTAAACAATAAAAATTATTTTTAGTTGTCTAATACCTTCAATTGTAGCACTGCAAAACACATTTCAAACATCAAAGAACTAAGCTTCAGCCCACTCACACTCTCCCATATATTAGTATTCACATTTTACAGTTGGGAAAACTGAAGCAAAGGCAGGTGAAGAGAGGTGTATGAAGTTGAACATCAAGTAAATCGGCAACAGAAGCCGTATCTCTTGATTTAGTGACCCTACTCTAACTACAAGAATTAATTCTGCTCAGCTTTTTGTTATAGATTTGCAGGTTTTCCATGTTGGAATCCAATACTTAAATCTTAAAATAAATCTGAGGGCCTGATGCTTCATTACTTTGTCCCTTGCATTGTCATTAGAGAGAGTTTTTTTAAAAAAGTGGATCTGAAAATTTTCTAAATATTGAAGTTGTTTTTATTTCACAGGATTCAGAAAAGGCCCATTATCTATTTTCTATTTGATTTTTTTTTTTTTGGTAAAAGTTTTTGCTAATTTTTATTGAAATCATTTTCAGAATTTTTAGTTTACCAAAAATAAGAGAGCACACTTTTCCATAAAAGAAAATGTTCAACAACCCATCCCATTTTGAACAAGAATTTGATAAAAATTGTTGGAAAATATTTGTTTTAAAAGATTATGGAAATATTGTGGAGGAACAAATAATTGTGATTAATGTTAGTACATTTTCACGCAATATTTAGTTTTTTCAGAGACGGCTGTTAGATGGGAAACAAGCTGTTTTGTTTGAAAAAATTGCAGTTAACACATGCACACATACGCAAAGTGGATGTAATATGTTATCAGTACAGAATTCTTTACCCACTCTTACCATTGGTAGAATTTTACTTTCCCTTTGCGTTGCTATAAATAACCGCACAAGGTTCAAAGCAGTGAGACACAACATCATTATATTTATCCTCTGTGAGAAGGAACCTCATTTTTTTCTTATACTTCCATAGTTGCCACAACTTCTTTAGAGAATGAAGCTTGAATTCTGATGCACACCTTTATGGACTGCTTTTCCCATTGATCCTACATTTAATATGCCAACAATGAAAACAAATAAAAAAAAGTGCATTTAAAAACAAACATATTTCTAATGCAGGAGCATTAGAAATGAAAGCTTAGTTTGAACCAGTAAGATCTGCTGGTTAATTCAAACTAAACAGTTAGTTCGATGTCAGTTTCAACTAAGGACAATGTAGACAAGGATTAACCTTTAGTTCAAACTAAATAAGTTTGAACTAAGGGCAGTTAGTTTGAAATAACAAAGTGGACTAATTCAAACTAACGTTAGTTCTTCTTTGAGCAGCTGCTCACATGCATTCCACTGTGGGTGTACATACCGATGTGCATGGCCACCAGAAAGCATTTTGCCCTCAGCTTGTCCTGTAGGAGAAGCAGTGGTGCCCCCTGGAGTGGCATGCAACTCTCTAGTATAAAAGCCACTGTTGGTCTGCTCACCCTCCAATTCCTTCTTTCTGCCACTAGTGATGGTTACTGGAACACCTTCATATTGCTTCTGCGATAGCCTTGTTCTTATCTGCTTGTTGTGTGGACACCATTAACCAAAGTGGGTGTCAAGGTCAGCCTGCCTCAACCCCGAAAAATAAGGAGGCAAAAACTCTGCATGTGTTTGGAAGAAAAATTTACTCAACATCAACCATGCAGTTCAGGATAGTGAATCACCAAGCTCTCCTGGGCTATGTTCTCTCTAAGCTGTGCGTGTGTGTGGACGCACACAGATTGTGAAAATCATGCACACAACAAAATAAAGCACGCACAAAAAAATTCAACAGTGCTAATATTTTACACTACTTTTAAGAAGGCAATTTCAAGTAACATGTTTCAAATAAGGTTTTGTAATTTATAAAATCATTTCCATCACCAGATCAAAATAAAATTTAGATATTATTTGAATCATACACACTTACTTCATTGAACTCACAAGTTTGACCATGCTCATTGGAGTACGCACAAATTTGGACACTGGCTCCTAAAATTTGCACAAAAGAAATTTTTTGTGCACACAGCCTATGAAAAATCAGAGGGAACATTTGTCCTGGGAAGGTACAACTTCAGTCTATGGAACTCTTTAACCCATTTTGTTCAGCTCCTTCCACCTGATCGTTGCCTTGATTTCAACACCATTCTAGATGAAGGCCTGGCGGTTGTGAGAACAGCTGTCCAGGCTTCATGGGATGCGGCTGATTCAGCAGAAAGGGCCATCGCTTCTGCAGTCAGCTTTTGCAGAACAGCATAGCTGCAGGTGTCAGGCCTTTTCCCATTAGTTCAGCAATAAATTCAGGACTTATCTTTCAAAGGTACCTCTATTTTCTCTGACCAGATGGACAATAAGCTCCATGGCTTAAAAGACTTGAGCAATCCTCTGCTCTCTAGGGTTATACTCTCCACAATCGTCGCACTGCCTGTACAGGTGGCAAGTCTTGCAACCTCCCTTGCAGCCCAGACAAGCCTTCAACAACAGATCGGCCAGACAGAGAGAGTCCAAGAGCCCCAGGAGTAGACACAACAACTCTCTGAGCAGGTCCTCCTGATCCAATCGCTGCTGCTCGAGTAATTAAGGGAGGCATTTTTGATGGGATTCCTGAGGCTGGCAAGCCAAATCAAATCAAAATCTTTCCCAGGATCCTCCCAGCCCCTCTTTTCTAAACAGGCTTTTCCTTTTCCATTCCCAATGGGCTTCACTCACTACAGACCACTGGGTCTTAAAAAAGATCTGCTACGGCTATTCTCGACAGTTACATGGAAAGTCCCCCAACCACCCCCCTACTGCCCAGTTCCTCTTCAGGGACACCTCGCACAAACAGCTCCTGAACCAGGAGGTGGAGACACTCTTAGGTCTAGGCGCTGTAGAGGAAGTTCAAAGAGGAGAATGAAGGAGGGGGTTTTATTCCCGTTAATTTTTGATCCCCAAGTTGAAGGGAGGTTTAAGACCCATTCTTGACTTGTTGAGTCTAAACAAGTTCCTCGGGAGATTGAAATTCCACACGGCAACCTCAACCATATCATCCTGTCACTAGATCCTGGAGATTGGTTCACCACCCTTGATTTGCCTACTGCTTATTTCCATGTGGCGATCAAGCCACAGCACAAATGGTTCTTGCATTTCTTAGGGGGATCCCATCATTTGCAATTCACAGTCCTCCCCTTTGGCCTCTCTTTGGCTTCCAGGGTGTTTACAAAGTGTATAGCAATGGTAGTGGCTTACCTGCAAAGGAATGGAGTTCACGTTTTTCCTTACCTGGGCAATTGGTTAATCAGGGTTTGATCGAGAAGACAGGTTCAATCCACTGTTCATGTAGCTCAGGTCCTATGCAGCCATCTGGGTCTACTTGTGAACGAGCAAAAGTCTCAGCTAAGTCCAGCTCAGAGAATAGAGTTTGTCAGAGCAGTCTCGACCTCTACCAAGTCCAGGGCCTTTCTCCCAAGGTCCGGGTTCAACATCACATCAGGCATAATCTCAGAAGAAACCTGACTACCACAGCGAGGAATTGCCTGAGGTTGCTAGGTCACATGGTGGCATTCCCATACATGGTCCACCTCGCCTGCCTCCACCTCAGACCCTTGCAGACTTGGTTGAGGTCAGTCTTCCACCCCAACAGCTGCTTCCTGAACAGAGTGGTGACAGTCCTGTGAAAAGTCCTCATAGAGCTGCGCTGGTGGCAAAAGCCACAGTCAACATTGGAAGGGATTCCATTCAGGACAAACGCCTCGTTGATTACGTTAATCTCCAATGCCTCAGATCTGGGTTGGGGTGCTCATCTCAGCCTCAACCTAAGCACTCAGGGGAGGTGTCAGACAGGGAAAAAACACTCCATATAAATGTAAAAGAGTTAAGGGCCATCAGGTTAGCCTGTGGCATGTTTCGGGAAGAATTGCGGGGCCGGACGGTCCAAATCCTAACAGACAGTATGGCGGCTATGTATTACATAAATCACTGGGGTCCTGCTGCTTGTGTCAAGAAGTAATGCATCTGTGGGACCTAGAGGTAGTGTATGATTTACATGTGACTGCTTCTTACCTCCTGGGGGTGAGGAACGACGAGGCGGATCACCTCAGCAGTCATTTCAGTTCTCAGCACAAATGGTTTCTCCACCCAGGAATGCTGAGATCAATCTTCCACTGCTGGGGTTATCCCCAGGTGGACCTTTTCGCCACTCGCAAGAACCAGAAATGCCATCAGTTTTGCTCCCTGAGGAGATCAGAGAAGGGCTCCCTCCCAGATGCATTTCTGTTACCATGGTCAGGCCCTCTCTTGTACACCTTCCCACCATTCCCATTGCTCCACAAGGTGCTGCTACAGGTAAGGAGGGGCAGGGCCAATGTTATTCTGATTGCCCCTCACTTGGCCATGCCAGCACTGGTTCCACATGCTGTCTGACCCATTGGTAGCCTCTCCCTCAGGAGCTGCCACTCAGATACAACCTCTTGACTCAAGACTGTGGCCACCTACTCCACCCAAATTTGAAGTCACTCCATCTGACAGCCTGGAGGCTCTGTGGTTGAGCATGGAAGAGTTGGCCTGTTCAGCCCAGGTGCAGCGTATTTTAATAGGCAGCAGAAAGACATCTACCCAATCTACATATAAATCAAAATGATTGCATTTCTCTTTCTGGGCCCAGTCCCAGGGCTTGGACCCATGTACTGCCCCCATTTGGGCTATCTTGGACTACATTTTAGACCTAAAGCAACAAGGCCTAGCCCTGGTGTCCCTGGGAGTTCACTTGGCAGCCATTTCTGCCTTTCGCGCCCCATTTGGAGGGCATACCACCTTCTCTCATCCAATGACTTTGAGATTTCTGAGGGGTCTGGAAAGGGTTTTTCCTCGGTCAAGGACCCAACCCCTCAGTGGGACTTGAATCTGCTTCTTCGAGCACTGACTGGTCTGCCCTTCGAGTCTCTGGTCACCTGCCCCCTGTTGGTGCTGTCACAAAAGGTGGCTTTCTTAATGACCATCACTTCAGCAAGGAGAGTCTCTGAGCTGAAAGTTCTCTTTTCCAAACCTCCATACACTGTTTTCTTCAGAGACAAGGTCCAGTTGAGACCCCACCCAGCATTTCTCCTGAAGTTGGTCTCCAACTTTCACTTGAATCAAAGTATTTTCCTTCCAGTGTTTTTCCCTAAACTGCACACCACAAGCGATCAGAGGAGGTGGCATGCCCTGGACATTAGGAGAGCCCTTGTTTTTTACATTGAAAGGATGAGGCCCTTTAAAAAGTCTACCCAGCTCTTCATAGCAGTAGCGGACCATGTAAAGGGTAACCCAGTCTCATCGCAAACAATTTCCTCTTGGATCGTCTCCTATATAAGAATTTGCTACCAGGAAGCAAAGGTCCCATTGCATGAGATAGTAAAAGCTCACTTGACCAGGGCCCAGGCCTCAGCAGCAGACTTCCTCGCTCCCATGCCAATTCGGGATATTTGTTGAGCAGCTATGTGGTCTTCCATCCACACCTTCACCTCTCACTATGCCATTGTTCAGCAGCTGAGGGATGATGTGGCTTTTGGCAAGGCTGTGCGGCAGGCAAATAGACCATAACTCCACCCACCATCCAAGGTAAGACTTGTACAGGGCCAGCACTAGGCGGTAAGCAGCCCCTGAGTGACGGGGGGGGGCGCTGGCATTTTGAGGGGCGTCAAAAGGGGACAGCGCTGTGGCACTACCATGATGACGCCACATATCTGCGCTGGCATCGCTCTGCTGTGGGGGGGGCACCACGATCCCCAGCGCCGGCTTGTAATTCATGCACTGCTGAATACATGTGAGCATCTGCTCAAAGAAGAAAAAGGACAGTCACTTACCACTAACTACCAGTCTTCGAGATGCGCTGCTCACATCCATTACGCACCCACCCACTGTCCCCACTTTGGGAGTTAGTGGAAAGAAGGGACTGGAGGGTGAGCAGACTGGTGGCAGCTATTATACTAGAGAGTTATGAGCCACTCCAGGGGGCACTGCCACTGAGTCTACCAGACAGGCTGAGAGCAAAAAGCTTTCCGTTGGCCATGCATGTCGGCACGGGCACCCACAGTGGAATGGATGTGAGCAGCGCATCTCGAAGATGAGTAGATACGGGTAAGTAACTATTCTTTTTCGAAGTAGTCCAAATTCAAACTAACTTTTCCTACTGCAAACATAGGCATGGTTACCAGCTCCATGGTGGTTCTCTCCTGACTTGAGCCTTGTAGACAGTTCAGAAGCCAGCAACAAAATGAAGCAAGTCAGGTTGCTGTAACTCACTCTCATTCTATAAAGCACTCTGTCCCTTCATCTAATGGTAGAAGGACCACAAGTATTAAAATGTCAATGAGTCTCCTGCTTATGTGGCTAATTGACTGGGTCTTTAAGAGAGACACGCTTGTCTTTCTAATAACCTGGGACCAAGATGGCTACAACACTGGGTCTCTTAGGTCAGAGAGTAGCATCTGCTTTTAGATCAGATTCTGAGGCTCAGGTTTGATCCCTATACCTATGCACTGCCAGGAGTGTGGGATTTCATTGGCACTGCAGAGTGTTTGAGGATTAGTTGCCCTCAGCAGAGGGAAGGGGATTTGAGTTGACATTTGCTCCTCTCAGTAGTCTTCAACTGTTCCAACAACCACACACACCCATCTTTCAACACAGCACCACGACTGCCCAGTTTTACCTTAATTAGCCAGGCACAAGGTGACAGTCCTTGCTGGAAGTAGCTGGCTTCCTAAGGGTTAAAGAACCCTCCTGGTTTTGTATAAACAAGCTTTTTTGACATGATAGACTAGGTCCTGGCCCCTGGCTCCCTGCTCATTTTGCTGCTCTGAGTGGCCCTGATTTTTACTCGGGTTCTAGGCACCACTGTAGTACAAAGAATTAATAATAGCAATGTGTGTGGTTTTACAGTGTAGGAAAGAGCAAGCATACAGAACAGATGTACCCTTTTGGTATTGGCTTGTCCTCAGAGGAAAGAGTGGAATGATTTAGAAACACATGGAGCTGCAGAATTCTCCTTAAGCGCTTGGGAGTTGTGGATTTACTCAAACCATCCACTGGGTGATCCTGACAGTGCAATAGAATCCTTGGAATGATTTGGGAGCATGCCAGAAGAAAGAGGTCACCAGAGGGAAGCTTTTTGCAAAACAAAAATTATTATTATTATTATTATTTATTATTATTATTTTTAAATAACTACAGTTCAGACCAATTTAGCTTCGACAAGCTCCCTATTTTGTTAAATTGTGCAGTTAAGGAAGGTGAATGCATCCCAGCTAATACAGAAGCAAACTGTGCTCTCCAGCCGAGCAACCCTTCTTGGGCCTCCCATCGGCATGCCAGAATTCACTCTTAAAATGATTCTGTAACAGTACCAGCCCCACAGCTGTCTACAGCTGTATGCCTTCCAGCTCCACACAACTGGCTTTTTCACACAGAAATGGCCTCTTTGAAAGGGGTCCGCTAGAACAGATTGCTTCAGTTTAACAATGTGCAAAACAGTACTTCAGACAGGCGTTCCTTTTATTGTGAAGTCCTTTTTGGAAGTCTTTTGTACCCCAAATGAGATGGGCTATTGGCAAATCATTGGACACCACTTTTACCTGAGTGTTTCTCATGGAGGGTGCTTCTTTTTCCTCCCCACACTGCTTTCTTATAGGAATGTTGTTTTTCCAAGCCTTTTTAAAGTCTTTTTAAAGTCAGACCCCTGAAAATCAGAGTGCATAAATTGGATTGTAACTCCATGGAGCCCTATATTGCTATGCCTGTGTGCTGAGAATAGCACAATGAGAGCCTAGACTTTTCTAGACACTTTGGCCTCTAGACACCTGTTCTATGTTTGTACAGGACTTAGCACAATGGGGTCTGGCTGCTACTGCAATCCAAATAATATACAATTAATAAATCTTGTCCTCCCCCTGGATCTGAATACCTTACATCGACCCTTCAAAAACAAGGCAGGGAGCTCAGAATTGGGAATGGTCCACCTGTCATCAATTATTCTTCTTATTTGTATGTTCAGTACAAAAGACAGTAAGAAAGACAGTCCCTTGCTCTTGATGGCTTGTGGTCTAATTAATCAGAACAGAGGGTTTTTTCATGTAGGTGCAAATGAGCTGCATTCTGTTCCTCTTCCATTCAGCTTGTATACCAGGCTGCTAGGAGTAAAGATGATTGACATTGTTTGTTTAAAAACTTGTTCTTAAATTTGCATGGGTGTTTTAATTAAAAACTGAAAAATGTTTGGTTTTTGAAACCAAAACTTTTTTTCATTTTGCCTACCGCACTCCTTTCTTGCTGTGCTCCCTCCTCCTGCTTTTCACTTTGCCATAGGGGGTCAGAAGAGTAAGAGAGAGTAAAGGGGAGAACCAAAAGAATAAAAAGTGTTGTTTGATTGGATTGTTTTTTTTCATGTAAAATCTGAAATATTTTCATGGAAATTCTTTTGGAGGGGAGTGGAGGGATTCAAAATCATTCATGGAAAAATAATGACCCCTTTTCCTAGCCTGTTCTATTAAACAAACTTGGAATAAGTTGTCCCCTACATTACAGATCATATTCATCTCTGCCTCCATCTCAGCTGGTCCCGCGTACTTATGTCTGTATGCACAATCCTAGCAATATGATGCATTCTAGTATGTTTGCCTTTCTGACATACTGTAACTTTTCCACAGTTGTACAGAATTTCAAGGTCACCATAAACTTTGAATAACAATGTGTGTGAAACCCCAGATCCCAGGAGAACTTCACGACGTAAAGAACTGCCTTAAGGAAAGGTTGTTTTTTCTGTGAATTGAACAGTGTCCAAATCTGGTGTCTAATGCCAAGTGATGAGGGATTTTTTTAGTTTAGTTTTTATGGGTGCTTTTCTCTTTAGCCCATCATTACTCTTCTTAAAGTTTTTGCCAACTTGCACAAAATAAAAACCAACTGGAATATTGGAAGGGTGAGGGTTGGTAGGGGAAAACAGGGCTTTTTACAACTCTTGGTGGTTGGTTTGAATCCAGACCATTGTTGGAAGTCAGCATCACCCCCCTTGACTTCTGTGGAATTATGCCAGTTTACGCCAGCTGAAGATCTGGCCTTGAAATTGTTTCCATCTGATGGCTGTTATGTGACACATCAGAACAGTTTGGTGGTCTCAGTCCAGCTTGCCAGCATTGTCAGCGTTAATTGGCCTTATTATTGGCAGTCTCACCACAGAAGCGAAGCGGAATTCCCTTTGTATTCCTATGAATGACCCCATGAGGTCAGGGTTGAGATACGTTGTGAAGGAAGCTTGTCGATGCTGATTCTCTAGCGTGAGGTGAGAACTCCAGGCTCTGAGGTTGGTCAAATCGGCACCTGTCATCAGCACTAAATTCCCACAAATATTTTATAAAAGAAAACTAATATCTTGGCCGTTTTTCCTTTGGGAAGCATGTTCGGATGCCCAGGAAGTGAAGGCATCAAATAAGCAGGACCTTCTGGGATCAGAAGGCATCCTGGAAGCATTAGATATGGGTGGTATTTGATACAAGAACTGAAGAGTTTCTTGTTTTATTGATTTAACCTATATGCAGTTACGCACACAATGGGATACATTATGACTACCATGTGGATCTATGCTCCTGCCAATAAACCCAGGAGCCCCACATGAGAGAGTTTGTGGGCAGATGTTTTCCCACCCTGCTTGTGATTGCCTTAAAACAGAAAGCGAACACACATTTCACAGGATCTCTGCAACAGCAGACACCGGAGGCGCGTAACATTAGGATAGCCATGGACTTGCATATTTGGGTGTGTATGCCTCTTGATTGTTCAATAGCAATTAATTAGCCCTCCTCTGCATAATAGTCACACTCCTGGCATAAATAATATGTGTGGACTGGTGGGATGTTTAAGACGATACAGTAAATTGCTTCTGCATCATTTTTGTTCTTTCATTTATGGGGCATTTTTGGAACAGGCTGGAGCTTGCCCCATCATTTATATTCAAGCTGATTTTCTTTGAGAGTTATTGTGGAGGAGTTAGGCTTCAGGTGTAAATTTTCAAAAGTTTATCCAGTTTTTTTGTGCCTCTGATTTTTGACTGAGACCCCCAGTACTGTGGTTCAATAGCTCTGGGCATCGAGGAGTCACTGAGAGCCGTAAGGTCCCTAAGAACATTCAGAAGTCAGCTGGCACAGGGAAGGCCCAGAGCATTTGAAAACCAGCTGTCAGTCATCTTAAACTGGGCTTCTGAAAAGTCTAGCACCAAAAAAATCAATGGACACTTTAAAATGTTGCCTTTACGAGCTTCCACCACTGTAAATGCTTGAGCCATGTAGTTTGGCTCTACTGGTACAGCTGCGCTCCTGGCGATTCTGAACTTGCCCCAGACTTACCACCATACCACAGACCTTCAGCTCCAAGATAGCTGGAGAGCTCCATTAGGTGGTAGCTGTTGCAGGTGTTTTATCCTCTTGTTGAAGACTCAGTCCTATAGTCTGAGCCATACAGGCAGAACTTTACATTTGCTCCAAATAGATTGCAACACAGGCCAGAAACAGCATCATATTCCATGAAGTATTACTCATTGCTTTCACAGACCTCCTCCTCCATACCATATAAATGGAGGACAGGAATATCTATATTGTACTCAGTAGAGCTGGTCAGAAATTTTCCATTGGAAAATACCTTTTTGTCAAAATCAGCTCATTTCCCAGAACTGGAAAGGTGTTTTCTGATGAGGTCAAAAAGACTGTGCCTCTATATGGGGTCCCAATACAAACTAAGGACTCTAGAGGCTACTGCAAAATATTACCTTTACTCAGTTAATGGCATTTATTGTTACTATCACTTTGAATCTTTGCTGTTAAAATCGTTGTGCAATATATTATATGCATTTTTGGTTGCATTTAGTTATTTTATTACTGTAGTCTTGTCTAGAGCAGCAGTTCTCAACCACTACATTGGGACAAATTACTGTGTCGCCATACAGTGGAAAGTGTGTTCTGGGGAGTTGGAGTAATGGCTGGATTTGTCCTTGGGGAGGTGGGCTGGTGTGTCCTTTAGGGCTGTGATATGCGGCCAAGTGTGTTGCAACACACAAAAGATGGAGAACCACTGGTCTAGAGCTAGGTGCACCTGATGGCATCACAGAGCAAAACTTTCATACATGGCTAATGAATTTCAATGGCTGACATTTTGAGTCTCCAGCATGACACAATGCAGTGACACCTGCTATACCGAGAGCTGGTGCCCAGTGCTTCCTGCATATCTGGTTGCTTCATTAGAGAGTGTAAGTTGAATATCTAAAATCTGAGCCACCTGAAATCACTGGCTGCTTTTTGAAAATTCAGGCTGAGTCACTTAGCTGTGCTGCTTGCAGGAAGGTTTAAAACAACAGGACTCAATTAAACCAGAATTATTTTAACACTTCAGAACATTGCCAAGTCGTTTCCTTCTGCTTTATTGATGTTTTCCGTTGCCAATAAATGTACATGCAGCAGCAGAATGAAAGAAAAGCCATTTAAAAGGAAAAGTTAGGTGTGAAAAGAGAGAACATAGGATGTAGAGCATTAAAGCTGTGGAAAGGAGCGGGGTATTTTAAGACAGAAGGAAGTTAGAGGTCCATGTAGGCATTTTCCAGAGTTAGATGTCATAGCAGACAGCCCCTATATTATTTTTTTCCAATGCTTGCCTGATCCTTTAGTTAGATTTGCTCCTGTTTCTTCCCTGTATTATGTAGTCCCTGCATGAGCTGCTCTCTGTGTAAAAGGCATCCACCTACATTCCTTTACCACTGGGTAAGCTGGGGGAGGAGGTACAGATGTGTGGGTTTGCTAGAATTGTGAGGCTCCACACCAGAGATATAGCTTATAACTTGATATGAAAGACTTTACGGCTTACAAGCAGTTGTTCCGTGTGCTGCCTTGCTTTCCTATGTATTCTTCGACTGAAAACTTCAGACTTGAAACAACCCTAACTTCAAATCTTTCCTCTTCTCAGCACCTGATAGTACAGTCACTGACAAAATAATTCCTTTGTTTGTTTTATTTTATCAACATGCATGTGGCTTCACTGCTTTGTGCTCTCAGATCTCATAGGCTAGGCAGTGATAGAGCCAATGAGTCCTTGAAAAGAAGAAACATAAGGTATTGCTGGGAGTGTGTCTGGTGATTCAGTAGGGGTGCCACTCATCTCTGTCAGTAGGGTACCAATAGCACCACATTCTGGAGGAAGCCAAAAGTCAGGGTCCTGGCCACTTGTGGCATTTAGAAATTTCAGCATGATTTGCCATTGTTTAGAAGTGTTAACTCCATATTCCAGTTTACCTATCAAAAGCCTACCAGAGAATCTGATCACCACATCCTATCTAAAACTGCCTGGTAGAGCTGCTGTTGCTGGTGAACAGCTGCCATGTTTCACCTCAAAGGTGGCTTCATTTCAGTGATGCATGAAGTGATTCCTATAAAGAGTTTGCAGAAGGCTGGTCAGGATGATCTTGAATAAGTGCAAGATAAGATACAGTATCGATATTACATTTCTCAGCAGTGAACTCCATCAGCATTCATCTTTCCATGTACCATCTGATTTTTTAAATTCTATTGGCTGCTTTTCCATATTGATTTCTTTCCCTCCACATCCTTCCTTTGCATTTGGTCTAATAAGCAAATTTCATTACCTGTCTTAGCAATCTTTCCTCCAGGCCATCACTGATGCTTGACTGTATTCCTGGCAGTCCTCTCACTTAAACTGAAATGCATTTTAATTAGAGGCGGACCCAAACTGATACAATTTATCTGATCCATTAGCCACCTCCTTCCTGCTTTCCACTTGTTGATGGTTCAGATAAAATGGATCCAAACCACGATTGATTTCATTGTACAAAGACCAAACCACCCAAGACTGCCTGTTATGGAGAATGGAAATTAACTGTATCCAGTTACCCCATGGGATTTTGTGGGTTCAGATAAAATGGGCCTGGTATGTAAACCATCTCTGGTTTTGCTCTATGAGACAGAAACATGGCCTTCTTAGACTGTTTCTTGATTTCTTTTAATAGCTTTTAAAATTTTTGTTGTTATCCTGTAGAGGCTGCGAATTTTCATTTTGTTGATTTGAAAATGTAATCATCTCTTTCCCCACACCTCAAGATAAAATCTTCCTTGCACTCCCATCACTGCAAAGATGCAACAGCGGTGACATCTTATGATTCCATTCATTTCTCAAAATATTGTGTCACTGCCTGGAGAAGCCCCCCTCTCTGGGAAGACACCAGTCTGTGTGGATAGTGGAATCAACTGATGGATCCCATTTGCATTTAAGCCCTGTTAGGTCTGGATTATAACTGCTCATCGATACTAACTCTAGCTCTCCCAAGCACACTCCCAGGAGCCTCCCCATGTTTGTCACCTTTCCTGGGCAACAGAACTCCATGTTCCAGCTGCCTGAGACACTGGAAATGTTGACGCCTTCCCAAGCCCCTAGTTGCTTAGATATGATCCCCCAGAGTCCATATAGCTGAAGAAGCATCAGTGTCCCGATTAATCCCTTAAGGAAAGGGAAGTGGAACAGAAAAGCAAGAAAGTCAGCATAACCAGGGAATTTCTTTACCACAGACATTTTACTCTCATCAAAGCGCACTTGAGAATTTCAGATCTTTGAAAAAGCACTAAAGCTTGAAAGCAGCATTTCAAGTCCACTATCACACCTCCTGTATGTCCTGGGTTAGGTCACCATCTTTAGCCTAGGCAGCACTTCCTGCCTTCCTTCGCCTGGTCTTTTTGCATATTGCTGTGGTCTGGCCCTCTACTTAGGGAAATACCTCTGTTTTTAAAATAAAAATGCAAAGAGTCTTGTGGCACTTAAAGGCTAACAGATTTATTTATCACATGAGCTTTCTTTGTCTGACAAAGTTGGATATTCTCCCACAAAAGTTCATGCGATAAATAAATCTGTTAGTCTTTAAGTGCCACAAGACTTCTTGCTTTTTTTTGCTTTACTAGACTCACACGGCTGCCCCTTTGGACCTTGTTTTAAAATAGTCTATGTTCCTTTTTCTCCCATGTGCCTAGCCAGTGGAGTTCTGGGCTCCAGTCCCCACCCTGCCTTGAGTAGAGAGGCATTTAAATTCTTTGGCTCTACTAGTAGAAACCCTTTTGCTTCAGCAGGGGGGAATCTTGATGGCTCCATCCTTCGCTTCTCAGCCACCTCCTTTTTGTTAGGTGACAAGCCCCAGCTACAAAACATGTTTTAATCCACAAAGGAGGATTGTAATGCAACATGGGTAAACTCCAGAAGGAAGGTTTCAGTACAAAGTAGAGCTCTGGAAATAAAATGGGCTTCACAGAATAAAATGGTGTTCACAGTTTGATACAGATATATGTGCGTGCTCTCACAGAGCAACAAAGCTTCAGCGACCTAGGGTTTCAAAGTCACTACTATACTATATAGCACTCAGATCTTCATGACAAAATTCGTTAGGAACACAGCCTCCTGCTATAAAAGCACAAGGTCTTATCAGTTAAGCTAGGAGAGTGCCTCAATTACCTGTTAACAGTCTAGGGCCCATGACACACACAGTTGAAAAAATCCTGATTCATTAGGAGGGCAGAGGTGAGCATATGTGCTAGCCAGTTCATTGCAATAAATAACCCACAATAACTTTACTAGCATACTATTCACTGTTGCTATGAATAACTAAAGTCAAACTATACTTATGAAAATACATTAGCTAAGTACATTTTACAATGCAGCATCTTCTCCAATCTGTTCTACAAACACAGTCGATATAGTGTATGGAGCCCTAGGTTTGATTTTGTTAACATAGGCATTGACAAAGACAAGTAAGTTCAGTTTGCTACTTCTCCTGTGGTTGGGCTGATCCAAGGGTTCTTCCCCAGTACTGCTCAACATGCACACTAGAGCTTCTGTCTCTTTCTCTCTGCCTCTAGAGAGCAACTCTCATCTCCTTTATATCCAGGTGAGGTTAATAAGCTACCTGTCCCTTAACATATCGCAGCAGTAACAGCACCTACTAGCTGGGTTGGGTGTTTCCCTGCCAGCCTTGTATCCTCAGATAATTATTTTTGTTAAATAACATTTTCCTTTGTCCACTCTCTAATCCACAACATTCATTAAAGCGTTACAGGTCTTCCAGTGTTTACTGTCAAATCGGCTGCTTTCACTATTTGTAGAAACCTTAATGTTCTGTTTGAAGAGGGCTACGGCAAAGGCTCTGGGAGGTAGACTCATGGCTGAACAAAAGTGTGTGGCCTCCCTGTACCTACCTCTCCCAAAATAAATGTAATTTGCCTTTAAAGGTTCTTAAACAGCAAACACGTTCTGTCTGATCCTCCTTAATAAAGTATCCCAGCACCACGGCAGAGCCTTATTTGAGGTCTGTGCAGTCTCATTAAATTTGATGTGTCACAGAGGGCTTGGACATGTGAAAGGGAGGCTGCAGGAACCCAGAGTGAAGTTTGCCAGATTTACTAAGGAAAAATGATTCATTACGGCTTCTCAAAATGGACGCCCCTCAGGCTTCCTGCTCCATTGACTGCGTGTGTGTGTGCGCGCGCGCTTGTGTGTGTGTGTGTGTGTGCGCGCGCGCTTGTGTGTGTGTGTGTGAGAGAGAGATTGACAGAGAGCCTAGTAAAAGAGCCATTGCAGCCTGCAGATTTAACCTGTATTAACAGCTGGTTAATTTAGGGCTTCAGTTTGATCTCTTAAGATGCCTGTTCAAGTTTCTTCATTTGGAGTGAGGAGGGGGGCTGGCTATTAAAGAATACAGGACTAGATATTGTTGATGGAAAGAGAGTACTCAATTCTCCAGTGCTCTGTTGAGGCAGAAGAGCGCACCAAGGTATCTTCTTATTCAAAGTCCTGCTTAACCCGTGGTGTGAGTTAGAGCAGGGTTTGAGCAAGCAGAAAATAGTCAAGCAATGAATTTTGGTTATTTCTCTGACTATGGACATAGAGCTTCTTCCACCATTCAGTGTCAACTGGGAGGTCCTATGCACAGGGACTATTCTAAGGAGGATGGTTCTATGTAATTTAAGACTGCTTTACACAGCCAATATTGCCAAAAGACCTAGATTAATTGAGAATGGAGCTCACGGCTACCCCTGCTGAGGCAAGTACTTCACAGATATTAGCCAGTTTATCCAAATATCCTTTTTGTGTCAAAGTTTCACCCTGTGGCCGCTTTTTCCTCTCCCCGGTACTATATGGTATGGAGCAAAATAATGAACCATTACAGGGTAACAAAGGCCATGGTCTGTGCAGGAATGACATGTTGTCTGCTTGATGTTGGTTTCTGTGTGTTTGCTTTAGTACTGTGACAAATTCTTGTGAAGATGATATAATGAAAAGACCTAGGCATTCTCTCTGGTCTGTAATGGCAGGATGGCTGATGATGGACTTGCTCTGTGCATGTAGCAGTTTTCCTCTGGCATTCCCTCTTCTTGTGTTTGGGTGAGGGGTGGTTTTGAAGGGGTCTCAGAGCCAGAGCACTCTCAGGAATAGTGTTGTCACCACTGTTGGTCATCAGACACAAGACACTTCAGGTTGGACATCCAGAAAATGGGGCACTCCGAACTAGTTAACACTTCAGAAAGCTTTGGCTTGACTGACGCAAGGGAACAGAGAATTTTTGTCAGAGGTAGAGCTTAAATGGAGACCTTCCTTCCCTGCGCTTTGACCCTGAGCTCACACTAGTTTTTCAATGCAACAAATGATACACTTGAGCTTGTTGAAGTGAAAAGGTTCTGTTTGTTGGCAAGGTGCTGAAATAACCCAATGAGCAATTCTGACACACACACTGCCTGCTTTTCTCTCTGAGCCCAGAGCTTATAATCTTCATTATCCGTATGATCATGGGGGAGAGAGGAGAGGAGAGGAGACAGCCAAATATCAATTCTAACCACCAGGAAAAAAAATGAAGAAAATTGATCCCTGAGATTCATGTCTATGTCTTTGAAAAGCAAAAAAAAAAAAAAAAATAATGAGAGAGAGAAAATCAGCCAGGGGGATTCCTGAAGCTGCAGAGATTTTTCCTGATTTGTAGCATCGGACATGGGGGCCTAACAGAAAAACATTTGGTGCTTTTAAAAAGGCTGTAAATCACACACTGCATACTCGCCATTTACATTTTAAGTGCAAGAAGGTGTCAAACCATTTTGCTTTATATTTATTTTCAAATACTATATGCTCCATTGTCCACTTTCTCCACAGCTTGCACCATCTAAATTTTACTGTACATAGTCTCAGACCCATAGAATATCAATCTTACACTGTGTATGTTTACTCCAATTATTCTTGGGAAACACAGCTTTACCAGCTGGAGTTCCCAGCACCTGAGAACTTATATGAAATGAACTATGCTAATCTGTGAAACTTTGGGACTGATTCTTCTACAGTTGACAAGTGTCAGTCAAGGGTACTCCACTGAATTCAGTGCGAGACACAAGTATAAAGCCAGTGCAATATCAGAATCAGATCCTTTCTTTTTTAGGGAGACAGTCTTTCATGCAGAAGATACTTCAGGACAAATGCAGTTTCTCAACTGCATATTTAAACAAAGCATTAAAACATTCACACTTCTTGTTGGAGAATATTTTTATTTCTTTTCCTTTATTTATACAGGGTAGTAGAAAGACAGGGGATACATTTAATCAGCTTCTTACCTCTGCATCACCACCAGAGAGACACAGAAACAAGATGAAACATTGTGTAAATAAACAATAAATTTAACATGCATCCCTCATCCAGTAAAATACTACAAGAGTGGGTGAGGAATAACACATGGTAGAGTGGGTAGGTAGACAGAACTACAATAGAGATATACCCAAATTACTAGGGTCTTATCCAGATTGAAATGAGCCAAAATTCAGCAGATGTTTGGATCTGAGACTTAGATTCAGATTCTTTGCTAGTTGAGACACAGCTCACATGCATATATAAACACCAACCTTTTCCCAGTTAAATTCCTGTATTTGTTTTGTGTGTGTATGATGCATTTTGAATCAAATAAGTCAGCAGTAGGCTATGTTTTTGCACACCAAGAAGTGATACTAAGATATGGTTGAAATAATTGTTGTGCATAGGTTGCTGGGCAAATCTTAGCCCTGTTGGCAAAAGAAAATTAATGAGCAAGTCATGATTTTATGAGCTTTATCTGATTAGATTTAAGCTTGAATTTCAGTGAAGGTTTAAGTTTAGTGGCCAGTAAATCTTGTTAGATTTTTGACTATATCCAAATGGCAGCTAAGAAGTAGGACCCTTCTGATGCTCGGGCCAATCTGGAAACCAAACTGGGATGACAATTCAGGACCCCATACTCTGAAATTAAGGCCAATTCCTCTGGTATGAATCTCTATAGCTCCCTTAAAGTCAATGAAGCCATGCTGATTCAAACCAGTCAAGGATATGGCCCATCCAGGGGTTTAGAGGTTGACGCATACCTCATAAAATGAGACTGACTGTTCTTGTTTTCATGTGGATTAAATGTCTGCAAACTCACATATAGAAGGTGTGATGGGCACAGATTGCAGCCCCATCTCTGCCTTAAACATCGATAAAGGATGCTTTGCTAGGGTGGGATTGCAGACCTGTCCCGTGCTCTTCCCTTCTATTAGTGGACATATGCAATTCACTCTCACCTACAGAACGGTTGGTTACTCACCAGTAACTGCTTTGAGATGGGCTGCTCACATACATTCAGTTACAGTTGTCTACATGCCGCTGTGCATGGTAGCTCAGAAAGTCTTTAGCGTTAGCCTGGCAGATCAGGCTGCACGGCCAACGTCCCCTCCACGCTGCAACCACGGCTATATAGGTGACCATGACCCTGACCCTCCCAGTCCCATATACCTTTGCCAACTCCATTAGCGGGGATGGTGGGAGGGACCTGAATGTATGTGAGCAGCCCATCTTGAAGAAGGACAGTTACTGGTGAGCAACCAACCATTCTCCTTCGAGTGCTCCTCACATCATTCAGTTACAGGTGACTGCTAGCCGTACCCAAGGATGGTGGGAGGAGTTACAGTCTGCCCACACTGAGTACAGCTCTGCCCATAGCGGCATCATCTCTAGCCTGTTGGGCAATGGCGTAATGCGTCGTGAAGGTATGAATCGACGACCTCATAGCGGCCCTGCAGATCTCTTGGATCGGGACCTTAGTGAGGAAGGCTGTGGAAGATGCCTGAGCTCTGGTAGAGTCGGCTCTCACAGTCTCTGGGATTGGTGTGTTTCACCTTCCGTAGCAGTCTTTAATGCAGTTCACAATCCATTTGGAGATGCATTGGGAGGATATTGGAGAACCTCTCATGCATTCAGTGACTGCCACAAACAGTTGGGAGGTCTTGCGAAAAGATTGTATGTGCTCAATATAGATTAGGAGCGCACTCCTCACAGCCAGGGTGTGCCACCATCTCTGGTTTTCTGTCACCTGAGGGTCTGGATAGAAGACCGGTAGGCAGATCTCTTGATTCATGTGGAAGGGGGTGGCAACCTTGGGCAAGAACGAGGGGTGGTGATGCAGGACCACCTTGTCAGGGAAGAAAACCGTATATGGGGGTTCAGAGGATAGGGCTTGTAACTCTGAAACCCTAGTGGCCAAGGTAGTTGCTACTAGAAAAGCCACCTTCCAGGACAGCACAAGCAGGGTGGCTGAGTCCAAGGGCTCATAAGGTGGTTCTGTCAGAGCCTGCAGCACAACGTTCAAATCCCACTGTGGGGGTAGATTTACAGGTATGGGGGAAAAGTTTTTCCACCCCTTTCAAGAATCTATGGCAGATAGGGTGTGAAAAGAGTGGAGCCCCATCTACTCTTTGGTGAAAGGCCGAGATTGCTGCCAAGTAGACTTTTAATGAGGACAGAGATAGGCCTTTCTCTCTTAAATCAAGAAGGTAATCCAAAGTTGCCTGAACTGGTGTGGAGGTAGGGTCTATGTCTTTGTCACGGCACCAAGTAGAGAAGTGATTCAATTTTGCCATGTAGGTGGACCTGGTGGAGGGTTTCCTGCTACCAGCCAGGACCTTTTTAATTCTATCCGAGCAGCGTCTCTCTTGCTCAGTGAGCCAGAGAGCATCCAGGCTGTCAGGTGCAGGAAGCCCGGGTTTGGGTGCCAAAGGCATCCCAAGACCTGTGTCAGGAGGTCCGACCACGATGGGAGGCGAAGTGGGGTCCTCACTGACATGTCCTGAAGGAGAGGGAACCAGTGTTGTCTGGACCAGTCCGGGGCTATTAGAATGATGAGTGCCTCGTCCGCAAAGACCTTCAGGACCACCTGGTGAATCAAGAGAATTGGTGGGAAGGCATATGTTAGGGCCCCCGACCAATTGAGGAGGAAGGCATCGCTGAGAGAACCTTTCTCCCGACCTCGGAGGGAGCAGAACCGGGAGCATTTGCGGTTCTGCTCCATGGTGAAGAGGTCGTTCCGAGGGGTTCCCCATCTGATTGTCAGCAGGGAGAAAACCACATTGTGGAGGGACCACTCATGATTCGCCAGGGGTTTCCTGCTGAGTGAGTCTGCTATGCCGTTGTCTACCCCGGGTAAGTGGGTGGCAGTCGGCGCGAAGTGATGGTCTATCGCTAGTTGCCAAAGCTTGGTCGCTTCCTTGCATAGCGCTGAGAAGCAGACTCCCCCTTGATGGTTCGTGTAGAACACTGCATGCATCTGTGTCCTGTGGTCAGCCCGGGCGCCTGGAGCTCTGTGATGATGGTGCAGATGGACCAAAATCTTGACAGGGGCAAGGATGCGGTGCCTTGCTGGGTGTTTAAACATGCCCCAATGAACTCTGTCCTGAGTGGGGCAAAGCTTGGACTTCTCCAAGTTTATGCGGAAGCCCAAGAACTCGCACAGGTTCATCACCATGTTGACATGGTCTTGTACCTGTCGACTTGACTTGCCTACTATGAACCGGTCGTCTCGATAGGGGGAGATTCTTACACCCTTCCTGTGTAGGAAAGCTGCGACTGGTGCGACACACTTTGTGAACACCCTGGGGGCCAGCAATAACCCGAAGGGGAGGGCAGCGAACTGGTAGTTGCGTCGTGCCACTACAAACCTGAGAAACCGCCTGTGGTGGAGTCGAATGGCTATGTGGAAGTAAGCGTCCTTTAGGTCAAGGGCTGCAAACCACACTCCTGGGGACAAGGAGGGAATAATCTGTGGTAGGGAGACCATGTGGAATTTTATTTTCTTTATGTTTTTGTTGAGTGCTCTGAGGTCTAGAATGGGATGTAGGTCCCCGTTGGGCTTGGGGACTAGGAAGTAGCGGGAATAGAGCCCTTTGCTGCACTCTCTCTTTTGAACCTTTTCGATGGCTCTGAGGGAGAGTAACTTCTGGCATTCAACCTCGAGCTTGCTTAGCAGATCTGGGTTCTGTGGGGTTATGGAAGGGGGCAGTTTTCTGTCCCGGGGGTTAAGAAGAACTGGATGCTGTATCCCCTGGCTACTGTGTCAAGGACTCACTGGTCTGATGTGACACGGGTCCATCATGGAGCGAAGTGGCAGAAGTGGTTGGGGGAGAACAGGGGTTGTGGAGCGCTGCCCTTGGGGGGACTGTCAAAAAAGCTGTTTGCGACCCGACAAATGGTCCAATCCCTGTCCGCGCCATCCTGACTGAGATAATCCAAGCTTACTCCCTTTACCTGCTTGGCCTTTATCTTTGTCCAGGTTCCTGAGGTGGCGCTGGGGAAACTGGAGGGATCTCAGGAACTGGGTCTGCAGTTTCAGCTGTTGTTTCAGTTGCTTGAACTGCTGTTGTGGCTGGTGCGACCTCGAGGAGTGCCTAATGGGTTGAAGAGTGTAGATCCTGAGGGACCTCAGTGTAACCCTCGAGTCCTTCATACCATGCTGCTTCACGTCTGTGGAAGGTGCAAAGAGGTCAGGGCCCTCAAAGGGGAGATCCTGGATAATCTGTTGCATCTGCGTGGAGAGGCCGGAGTTCTGGAGCCAGGCCAAGCGGCGCATCACCACTGCCAATGCCATTATACGTGCCGCTGTATCCACCGTGTCCCAGGTTGCAGCAAGCGCATCCCTGGACACTCTCTCTCCTTCATCCAGCATTGGCTTGAAGCCTCTCAAGTGATCCTTGGAGACGGCTGAGCGGAGATTTCGTAGAGCTTCCCACAAGTTGAAGATGTAGCGCGTCATCAGGGCTGAGTGATTTGAGATGCGCAGCTGAAGGGCGGCAGAGGAGTAAACTTTCATGCCTAACAGGTCAAGATTCCTCACCTCTCTGTTCTTGGGCGTGGTACTAAGTTGACCTTGTCTCTCCCTTTGGTTGACTGCATCAACCACCAGGAATCCTGGGGCTGGGTGATGAAACAGGAAGGGAAATCTTTCTCGGGAGACAGAGTATTTCTTATCTGCTACTTTGGACACTGGTGGGATTGAGGAAGGCATTTGCCAGCGTTTCTGGACAATGCAGAATACCCCGGGGTGCAGAGGAATCGCGACCTTAGCTGGCGGAGCTCTATGGCATGCATTGAAGAGGGAATCATCTTCCACTTGGATCACTCCTAGCTTCAGCTTCAGGTTTGCTGCCATGTGGTGGAAGAGGTCCTGCTTGACGCAGGGATCTGCCTCGCGGTTGGCAGACAAGTCGATTAGGCACTCGTCGGGCGACGAGGATGACGGGGCCCTTGATCTGCTTTATTGGGTAGAATCAGGGTCTGGCTCATCATCAGAGAAATCCGAGGACTTCAGTGCCAGCAAACGGGCATAGCGGAAGGAAGTATCGTCTGCCGTCGCGTTCAGCCAGTTGAGGGTCAACTCGTTGTGCGGAGACCTCTATGGTGGCATAGGCTCCTTGGGGGGAGCAGGAGCCTCTCCTGATGGGCGCCTTCCCCTTGAGCCTGGTCACACAGAGCTTTTTTGGGGCCGCTTTCTCGGGAGCTCCTCCTGAGGGGGAAGAAAAGGGTCTTCTGAGGATGATCTGGATGACCTCCCCCCGACAACCGGCAGTCCAGTACCAAAAGTTCCTCGGAGGAGTGATGAGGCGGAGCCACAGAACTTGGACCCGGTACCGGGTTTTACGGTGCCAGGTCAGAGAAGGGTGAAGAGGCCCGCAATGGTACCGATATCGGTGTGGGTGTTGCCGGTGCCGAGTCCAATGATACGGAAGTGGCGGCACCAGAAGCAGCGGTATCTGTGACGGCACCGAGTCCAGCGGTACTGGGCTTGACAGCCGTACCGGGCTTAGAGGCTGTGCCGCTAAGGGCGGTGCCACTGTGGCCCATTTTCTTGTTCTGCACCAGAGCCAGGTTTGAATTCCCTTGGTGAGCGAGTGCCTGAGCCGGGACCTTACTCGGGACGGCTGGGAGGCTACCGGGAGACCGGCGAGGTTGGTGCTGAGGAGGTACTGTAGAGGGCCGAGATTTTGAGCCCGGTATCGGAGATTGGCAGGAATCTTGAGCCCAGGCCAATCGAGGACCTGGTGGAGCGCTGGTGGCTCAGCCGCTTTCGGACGGAGCAGCTCCGGTCCCCAAAATTACGAGGAGATGATGCTTCTTTTCCAGCCGAGTCCTTCGCTTGAGGGATCGGCAAATGGGGCAGTCTGCCGTAAAGTGGGACTCACCCAAGCAAGCGAGGCATTTCTCGTGCGGGTCATCCCTCGGGAATGCCTTGGAGCATCCCACGCACGGCTTGAAACCTGGCATTTTGAGTTTTGCGTGAAAAGACAGGCCCTTGCATTTCACAAGATAACGCTGATCCAAACCAACGCTGATGGCGGAAAAAGAAACTGGGAGGATCAGGGTCACAGTCACCTATATAGCCGTGGTTGCAGCATGGAGGGGGCGTTGGCCAGGCTCCCTGACCTGACAGGCTAACATTAAAGGGTATGTCCACACATCTCTTTTTTCGAAATAACACTGGTTATTTCGAAATAAAAAAGATTAGGTCCACAAGACGTTTTCATATTTTGAAATGACAGGCTCTGTCATTTCGAAATAAGAACCATCATTTTGAAACAGCTTAAACCCCATTCATTTCAAAACGGCTGTTATTTAGAAATGGTTATTTTGAAATAAGGCCATTTGGACATGTTGTTTTGAAACACCACCATTGTTTTGAAACAACTGTTTTGAAACATGTCCAAACGGCCTTATTTCGAAATAACCATTTCAAAATAACAGCCGTTTTGATAGCAGGCTTTCCCTTAATTTGAATTAACATTTTCTTAATTCGAATTAACTTATTTTAAAATAAGGACTTTATTTCGAAACAACTCATTTCAAAATAACAATGTATGTGTGGACATAGCCAAAGACTTTCCAAGCTACCGTGCGCAGCGGTATGTAGACACCTGTAACTGAATGATGTGAGCAGCGCTTGAAGGTGAACTCCTGGATACGGCCCATTTACTCAGACTGTGTTGGGTGAAAGGAGGAAAGCTGAACCTGAAGCTAAAAGGATAAGTATGTAGTTCCAAACTGAGCTGTCAAAAGATACCTATGGATAACTCAGCAAAACAAAAGAGGAGTCTTGTGTCTCTTTAAAAGACTAACAAATTTATTTTTCGCAAGAGCTTTGTGGACAAAGTCTCACTTCATCAGGTGCCAGAAAGTGGAGAAAATGGCCAGCTCAGAATTCAATTAGCTGATTAAAATGCTGCCTTGCTTTTTCCATAGTTATGACCCTTAATATCCAATTTGGGCATTTTATTTATACCTTTTTGTAACTAAGGAACATAATAGCTACTGTGTACATAGAACGAGGAGTGTGACAGGGTAGACACATCCCACACTAGCGCAGCCCTTTGTGGGCTATATAAGGAAGAAGCCCCGCCCCTAGAGCCCTGCCGGGCATGCTCAGATGCCTGTGCGTGGATAAAAGGCTGCAGCTCAGCTCAGTCTGGGCTGGCCAGTGAAGGGGAAGGAAGTCTCCAGAAGGCTCCAGCCCCAGAACCTGTCCAGCCGAGACCAGACGATCAGGGTAGGTCCCAGGAAGCCACTACACCTGAGGAAGCTTCGCACTAGGTGACTGGGACCCAGGGGAAGGTTAACCCCCACCATGCCAAGGAGGAGGGAAGTTACACTTTAACGCCAGATGGGACTTTCCAGCACGCCCCTGGGTAGTTAGCAGCCCAGGGGCCCTGTAAGGTGGAGAGGGGGAGCCAAGTCAGTGTGTTGCTGCATGGATCCCCGCTGACTGGGTAACGTACCCCTGCACCCCTAGGGCCCTGGGCTGGCGCTCAGAGTAGTAGGAGGGCCTGAGCCCCCCTACCTGGGGTCCCATACCTCTGATAGACGCATTGCATATGGACTGTGGCTACTAGGCCCCGCTGCCCCTAGCCCGAGGGCTGCATACTCTGTGACAAGGAGACAGACTTCTGGCACAGGTGAAATAAGCACGTTGGCTTCAACAAGGCACTTGGTGGAGATCACAAATTGCTGACTGGCACTATGCTCAGGAGCTGTGTAGGACTATGCAGACTTGAGTATTGTTGTGTGGCAGTGCAATAGAATGAGTCTAGGAAGACTGCACAACCCAGCTGCTGCATTACATGCTGCATTTTGCTATGCCTGGGGGTCCCCAGGTTCATGATCACTTGAATTCCATCTCCAAATGTCAAGTGAATTCTCAAATTTAAATCAAGAATCATTACGGCATTCCTCATCTAAATTATTCAGGTAAAGTTTGTATTATTGTAGCTGGGTGACCAGCTGTTTAAAGAAGGGAGCGGTGTTGAGATTTCTGGACTCTTTTCTCAGCTCTGCCATGGGCTCTGTTTATGATTGCTGGCAATTTACTTACTCTTGCCAGGTGTTTGTTTTCCCAACTGCAAAGTGACTAGAAGAATACTTACCACCCTCTAGGAGTGCTGCAAGCAGGGCTGGCTGGAGCCATAAGCCAAGAAGGCCCTGGCTCGGGGTGCCCCTGCTTGGGGGTGCTGCAGCACTGCACCAGGGACAGTGTGGGCCAGCCCATGAAGTGGACCCCGCTACCTCACCCCACCACTGGGCTGGCCCACTCTACCCCCAGGCCAGCTGTTCCCTGCTCCAGGTGTAGGGCGAGTGGCCCAAGTGAAGGCTGGGTTCCATCCCTCGGGGGGAGCACAAAAGGAAAAAGCAGCTCAGGATGCCAGAGCCCCTTGAGCTGGACCTGGCTGCAAACTTAATTGCTGCATTCTTCCTAATGTAACTCCATCCAAATAGTTGGTAAGTGTTGTAGCCATGTTGGTCCCAGGATGTTAAGGAGACCAGGTAAGTGAGGCAATATCATTTATTGGACCAACTTGTGTTGGTGACAGAGAGAAGTCTTCAAGCTACATAGAGCTCTTCTTTGTCTCTCTCGCCAACAAAAGGCAGTCCAATAAAAGGTATTATCTCCCTCGTGTTATCCATTAGAATTAATACTAATGCCTGCTAGGGCTTTTCTGTGGGATTTTCTTAACTATCCTATAGAATAAAAATACAGAATTATGTGAGTGGTTGGTTTATGAAAACCAAAGGGAAATTAATCTTAAAATCTATAGGTTTTTGTAATGTTTGGTGGACAGTCCTCTTAAAGCACACTGTTGGCTTCATCCCTGCTACTTTTTGCATGCTGTGGATTGAGCCCATGTCTGTACATTGTTGTAGAATAAGTCACCGTAACAATAGAAGAATGGCCATACAGGGTCAGGCCAATAGTCCATGTAACCCAGTATCCTGTCCTTCAACAGAGACCCATGCCAGGAGCTTCAGAGGGAGTGAATAGAACAGTACAGGCAATCTTCAAGTGATCTACCCCTTGTCATCCACTCACAGTTTCTGTCAAACAGAGGCTAGGGACACTCAGACCACAGCGTTGCCAATTCTGACTAATAGCCATTGATGTACGTATCCTTCATGAACTTATCTAGTTATTTTTGAACGCTGTTATAGGTTTGACCTTCACAACATCCACTGGCAATGAGTTCCATGGGTTGACTGTGTGTCGTGTGAAGAATTACTAATTTGTTTTAAACCTGCTGCCTATTAATTTCAGAGGGTGACTCCCTAGTTCTTGTGTTATGTAAAGGAGTGTCGCGGAGTGTCCTAGCTCCGCGTGCTCCTGAGCAGGGAAGCTCTCGGTCTAAGGCCGGATGGCCTTACGATTATTGACCCTGTCCACGGGGTACTTTGTGGGCAGGGCGGTATGGCCTACTGGCCGGAGGCAATGAGTCCCAGCCCTTAACGTCAGGGCAGTGCGGCCCACTGGCCAGAGTCACTGAGTCCCAGCCCTTAACGTCAGGGCAGTGCGGCCCACTGGCCAGAGTCAGTAAGTCCCAGCCCTTCACGCCAGGGCAGTGCGGCCCGCTGGCCAGAGTCAATGAGTCCAGCCCTCACCGTCAGGGCAGTGCGGCCTAACGGCCAAAGTCAATGAGTCTCAGCCCTTCACGTCAGGACAGTGCGGCCCACTGGCCAGAGTCAATGAGTCTCAGCCCTTAACGTCAGCGCAGTGCGGCTCACTGGCCGGAGCCAATGAGTCCAAGCCCCGGCTGGGCGCCCTGAGGGACGTAGGCCCAGGTAGGGGGGTTCAGGCCCTCCCACTCCTCTGAACCCCAGCCCAGGGCCCTGGGGTGTACGGGAATCCTGGCCCAGTCGGCGGGGATCCAAGCCACAACGCGCCGACTGAGGCCTGGACTTGGCCAATGCTCACCCCGATTTACCCCGCCCTGGGCTACTTCCTACCTGGGGTCGCTATGAGGTGCCCCACCTGGACTCCCGATGTCCACCTGGTCAGGTGCCTTGTTCAGTCTGGGTCCTAGGATCCTCACGGCTGAGGACGCCTCGGTCAGCCGTGCCTTCTGCGTTCCACGTCTCTAGCGTCCCCGGCATCTGCCCCGTTGAGATAGGAGCCCAACCAGAGTCTGGGCAAGAGCCTCTAGCCTACGTCTGCTCCCTCCACTGGCCAGCCTCCAACTGAGGGGAATCGCTGCCCTTTATACCTGGGCAGCTGTTTGAGCATGCCCAGCAGGGCCTGAGGGGCGGGGCTTCCCTTCTCTTCCGGGCATATAGGCCCGCTTGAGTACGGAGCGGGTCTGCCCCGTCACAAGGAGTAACTAACATTTCCTCATTCACTTTCTTCACGAGTCAAGATTTTATAGACATCTATGTATCCCCCCTTTGCCCTCTCTTTTCTACACTGAGCAGTCCCAGGCTTTTTAATCTGTCCTCATACAGAAGCTGTCCCATACCCCTAATCATTTTTGTTGCCCTTCTTTTTTTCTAATTCTAACATATCTTTTCTGAGACAGAGTGACCGCATCTGTGCACATTTTTCAAGATGTGGGTGTACCATGAATTTATAGTGAGGCATTATGATTCCTTCTGTCTTATTATCTGTCTCTTTCCTAATGGTTCATAACATTCTGTTAGCCTTTTTTATTGTATGTGCATTAAAGCATAGTTGTGTTTGCATTAGTTTGATGGATACACGGTAGCTAAATATTAAGCACCAGTGGGCATACCTCAGAGGCAGTGCAGTATGGTTGGTAGAGCACTGAACGGGGAGTCAGGAGATCTGAATTCTGTTCCCAGCACTGCCACTGACTTGCTCTGTGACCACAGGAGACTCACCTCACCTCCCTCCACTCATTTCCCCTCCAACATCCTATCTATTAAGACTGCAAGTTCTTTGGGGAAGAAACTGCCCCTCACTGTGTGAATGTATAGTTTCCAAAGGGATAGCTGTTTTAGTCTAGTACAGCAAAAAAACCAAGGAGTCGTATGGCACTTAAAGACTAACAGATTTATTTTTTGCATGAGCTTTCGTGGGAGAATTTAAGTTCACCCCTCTTCGAAGCATTTGGCGAAGTGGGATTTTCTCCCATAAAAGCTCATGCAAAAAATAAATCTGTCAGTCTTTAAGTGCCACACGACGACTTGAGTTTTTTTGAATGTATAGTGCCTAGCACAAAGGGCCTTGATCTCAGTTGAGGCCACTAGTCACTGCTTTCACACAAATAATTGTTGTAATGAATGAACATAGCTCTATTGACATCAGTGGCATGACACCATTTTATTCCAGTTAAGGTTCTGATGTGAAACATATCTTGCAAGCTGACACTTTCCAAGACCCACTAGGATTAGTGTGGCTGGATGGCCTGATATTACTATGATGATCTTAGTATTAGGGGCTTTGTCATATATACTCAACTGTGCTCTCTTCCCTGCCCCTCTCCTCCACCTCCAAAAAACCTGTCCTGATCTTTCACACTTCTTATCTGCTCACCCTAACTAGGACTCTTGGTTCGTGGACCAGCAGAGGAGCAATGCAGAGAGATAACATATTCTAGGTCCTTCTCATTACAATTCTTCTCATGCAGGATTATCTTTGATTTTTCCATAGCTCCTCCACACAGGCAGCCAGAGGCTTTGTTCAAAACATATCCATCATTATCACTATAATTTATTATTATTATTGTAACTTATTCATTCATATAGCATTCCTCTCTCCCTTCCCACCACCAAACACACACAAGAATCAAAGTGTTTTACATGAAGCAATATGAAAAAAGAGAGAGATGGGTTATAAAAGACATAAATTAGTCAGTGAGTCTGATTCAAGGCTTGCAGTGAAAAATCTCTAGCCCCACGGAGACCAAGTGGAGAAGTCAATCAATGTGTGTGAGGGGGGAGTGGGAAGACATGTATGTTCAGTTTTGTCAAGACTAGCTTTTGGATGAAGGAAAATTAAAACAAAAGTTGATTTGGCTCTGGGCTTTAGTAGAAAATTTGATCTAAGAAACCTTGAAAGAACTTCAGATAAATAACTGTTTTTTATATTTTCAAGAAAAACATAATATAGGGACAGGTTATGAAGCCTTTTCTCAGAATGAGTAGTTCTGTACTCCACCACAATCCCATTGACTTGAAAGCAGGGCAAGATTACCATTCAAGTTAGATAAAGCTATGATCTTCTCGGACACAGTAATTAGATATGTAAGATACATTGTACTATGGTAATGGGAACCCTGCCTGTATGCTCTCCTGAGGAGTACTCCTCCTGATTTTCCTTCCATTTACACCAGCATAAATCAGAAATAACTCCAGGTGAGTTGACATAATGGGTGTATGTGCATGGAGAATCAGGCTCTGATTCTGCATGTACTGGGTCAGGAATGGAAAAGAAGCAATTCACATTTACCTGGTTTGAGGACCAAGAACTTGTTAGGCTAGGCTTGTTGGCCAAGGCCAGGAAAACTTACATCTCTGCTTCAAAGTCTCCTATCAGCCACTGCAGATCTAACACTCTTGCTATCCACCTTCCCTCAAGCCTCTGGCCCCTACTGAAAAATCCCCAGTATGCACTCTGCTCCATGGGCTTGTGCAGAGGTGGTAGAAAATGGCTGTGCCTAGTATAGTGGCTCACTGTGATGGGGATATTTTCAGCTAGCAGTGCCTTGCATCTGAGATACAGAAGTCTGGATCCACATCTTATTCTGAAGTTGTCTAGAGTTTGCGGGTGAGCTTAACACACTATAGTGCGAAGGGTCTGCTATGATGTTTGGATCCAGTGCTAAGCTTTTCTCAGGTTCGAAGGTGTCCAGCTCTGCAATTTCTCTTCAGAATCATATAGCAGCTTTGTAGGCGGAGGACGAGAGATTATGTACAATATGAAATGAATAGAAGCAGCTGCTGACCTAAAGGGGAAGGGGAAACCCCATGGAAACCATAATTTTTTCTGTCTCTCTCCTCAATTAATAAAACCCTCAGCCATACACTCTGCACCCTTCCAATGAAAAAAAGCAAGGGGCCCTAAAAGAAATTATAGTGTGACATCTTGATTTTCAATCTGTCCAGCCACAGCCTATGGAACCCTGAAGCCTTCAATAATTCATTGTTTCTCCTCTTAATTTCCTTTCCTGATACGAACATGCAGAGTGCCATTTACTTTATGTTCAAGGTTTTGCTGAAGGTGATTCTGTTTATGTGGTTTTAAAACATGGCCCCTTCCCTTTTTAATTTTAATGCCATGTTTTAAGGGTGCCAACTGAAAAGCCTGACGTCTCTTTTGCAGAGCATAAGTAAAGCATGAGAAGAAATGACTAAGGAAAATTGAGATATTCTGGTTAAGTGTGAGTGCATTTTATAAAATGCTTTGGCTTCCTACCAATGGGAATGATCGAAAATAATCTTTGATAATTTTATGAAACCCATCTTTTCTATATTGCATTAAATACTTCTCCTGACTTTCTAGGGGTCTTCCAGAAACAGAATTATTTATCCTAATAGTCTCACTTTCATTCCCTCTCCCCCCAAAATCTTTATGGGCTTAAATAAACTAGATCTTGGATCCAAACTGACTCTGGATTTATAAAACCAAAAGCATCACTTCCAGGATTTCTGAGCATCTCGACCATTTCCTTGCAATACCTATAGTATTAGTTGATAAATACTTTGAAGTTGAACTGCACAAACTATAATGCAATCTGATGCACTTGTTGGATTGTATTAAGAGAGCTACTACTGTATGTCTGTCACCTTGACATTCTGCAGAAACTTGTCTAGGTGTTTTTTGAGAGGACTCCGCTGCACACTTAGATGGCAAGTAATTGAATGGGTCTCATGGTCACCACATACTTATTACTAATGAGCAACTTGCCTAGCATTGTAAGTGGTAGCCTTGTCTCCTGGAGTGACCACTTCAGCTAGTGTGGGATGCCTCTGTTGGATGTTGGAGTTTTTCCCTATGTTCCATCTTAGTTCCATCATGAAACCAGCTCATCTATTTGAAGGATTGGGGCAGCCATGTCCTGTGTGTACTTAATTTAGAACATCCCTACATCCTACACTCATAAATCACTGAGCCCACCAACTCAGCAACTGTGGATTAAAAATGCAGTTTGTGTGTTGTGTGGGCCACAAAGGGCACAGACATGCAATGATAGTACCAAGGAAATACTGAGGCTGTGTGAATACTCCAATGCAAAAATTCAATTCATTTAATATTCTTGATGAATAGGTAGATTACTCTAATCACATTAGCTATTCTATTCATTTATTAGCTGAGAGTGATTAGAAGTGAATGGCTGTAAGAGGATCCTCCAGGTGTGAAAATTAGACATCTATGGTTTTTTATGTTTATTTTCAGCTGAAGGTAATTGTCTCTATAGCTGCACCACACACACACACACACACACACTCCCCCCCCTTCTTTTTTTTTTTTTTTTTATCCTGGCCTTGAAGAAGAATAGAACAGGGTAGACATGCAGGTGCTGGGAGGTAAAGACATTTTAGCTAAAACATCTGCAGAAGTTAATAGAACTTCTAAACAATATTTAGACTGAGCTTTTCAAATGAGTGTAACAGCATTCAGTTGGATTTAGGCACCTTAACTCCCTTAAAGTCCTCTAAAAATCCTTGTTATAAGCAGTTTGCTCTTGTAAATTTACACTAGATTTGATAGCATCAGTGAGTTAAGTCTTCAATTTATCCACAGTGTAAATGTAATTCGTGTCCTCTCAGCTGGGGTGGAATTTCTCCCTCCTGCAGTGCTCTGGCTTGCTGGTGGCTTACTGATTGCCCACTGGTATTGTTTTTGTTCCCTGAATGGATGATTGCATGTGCACTCCATGCGTAAATTTTATATTTGACTTTACAACACTGAAA
Source organism: Podocnemis expansa (assembly GCA_007922195.1). NCBI lineage: Eukaryota > Metazoa > Chordata > Testudines > Podocnemididae > Podocnemis > Podocnemis expansa. The sequence goes on from ML682025.1 coordinate 20,601,853, forward strand.
CTCCCATTGTGCGAGCATGTGTATCAATGAAACGTGATTTCTACAAGAGCTCAAGAGGGATGCAAACATGGCTAAAGTGAAAGTATTACAAGCTACAGAAAAGATTCTTGGTGGCTGCGAGTGGGGGGAAATGGGCAATATTTTATCCATTTCTTCCTATGATGCACAGGTGAGCAATTTCAAATATGTCCAGTAGGAGGCAAAATACAAGTCAATACAATGGTGAGAACAGTTGAATGAGCAGTGGAAAGAACAAAGGGACTGGGAACAAAGGGAACTGCCTTCTAAACTTGGTGCAGGTAGTGAATTACTACCTTGGGTTTCATCTTAGATGATAGTGCATGGGTGGACTGACTTTAAAGGGGTGCCTTACTGTTCTGCCTCCAGGCATGGAATTGCAGGATCAAAGTTTGTTGGTTTTTTTTTTTTTTTTTTTTTTTAGGCAAGTCACTTCACTCATTTCACCAAACCTAAAATGCTGACCAATAATATTTGTACAAAGAATGGATGTTACTGTTTGTTTCACTACTTCATGGCATGCTGCAAGGATTAAGTAGTTTAACACTTCTTAAGCACTGTCAAGATGGCAAATGTGAAGACCTACTTAATCTTTATAGTTTTATCAAAACAATAGTTACTTAAATGTAACTAGATAAATTTTGTAAAAAATCAACCTATCAACTATCTTTCATTTTTCCTCAGAAGAATCTGGCCCTTTAGGTTTGACTGAATTGTCAGCATTCACTGACATGCCACTGGTTTCCACATTAAGTAATGCTGCAAACTACTCTGTTTTAATCCCCTTCTCTGTTTTTAATATAATACTCTTGAAGTGAGCTGGAGACAGTTGCTTATTTTAACAGCTTAAATATTTATGTCAAAACATTGTCCGTGAAAGTTCAAATCCAGTCTTGGCCATCAGAATGAAAAACCCCAACAACCTGATGATGTGACTATTTGAAATGATCTAATCCGTGCTTCAGAACCCTTTGTTCTCCTGCTTGCTTCCAGTGCTGGAGAGTATGAGTTGTGCACTGTGTATTAGGCTGCCTGAGCGTGTGCTGGGTATTAAGTCTTGTTTCAAAGATTTTCTTCTAAAGGCTGACTTGGAAGATTGTGAATCTGAAAAAATACAATTTGCTCCAAGTTTGGGAGTATGTGCCCTACTGTGAGTAATCTCCTGTGGAGGGGTCTAAGAATCCATCACCACACTGCAGGAAGTGATCCATTATATTAAGACTGTGTCTTTAGTTTTGGAGGAGAGAGACCCTGTCTTTCTAGGACTTGAAGTCCAGCATTTTGGGAGGTTTGAAGATGCTCTTGAGTAATGATAGTTGCACATTTGTCTGGAGAGAATCATTTATCTCTATGCCTTTTCTTTAGCCTGGTTTCCCAAGCTTGAAAATTTAGATTTATGGGTTGCCATAAATAGGAATGGATGCCATTTAATAGGCATGTGTTCCAGGAAGGTGCCGATGATGATGATAAGGAGGGAATATCAAGAGGTTGGCAGCAGTGGCAAGTGGAATTATGGAGGGACAAAGATGTTGATAAAAAGCATGAAATCTGATTGCAATGATAAGACACGGGTTTTAGGCATACATGAGATTCCAAATCCTGGATAAACTGGTGGATAGGTCTGGTCAGCATTTCAGTGTGCTGTTGCAGGATAAATTGGACAAGTTCATAGGCTGTCTTAGCTATGGGAGCAGCTGGGGCATTTGCCCAGGGCCCCACACTGGGAAGGGGCCCTGCCTGCAGGGGCAGGGTGGCGTGGCTAGTGGCAGGTTTGGGGGAGGGCTAGCAGCAAGGCCAAGTGGGGGCAGTGGTGAGGCTGGGGGGCGGAGTCAAGGATGGGACTCCTCCCCATGTGGCATGGGCAGTCCTGTCCTTGACTTTTGCCCAGGGCCACAGATTCACTAAGACAGCCCCTGTTCACTAGTTAAGCAATCCAGCTAAGCTTTCAATTTGAAATGCCTCTTTTTTGAATCCAAGCAGGTAAAATCACAGTTTACTATTATAGGTAGGCCCACAACAGTCTGTATCTGAGTACAGGATCTTATCCATAAATTATGGCTTTGGGTCATCTCTAATCAGTCGGGAAGAAAACCTGTCTGCAGCCTCTTTGCAAGGGAATTACAAGATAACCAGTGTTGTTCCATGGACAGATTGCGGACAGGTAGGGGGCTGCATGCGTGCCTGTGTGCATTAATGCAGAGAGGCTGTGGGAATCTCCGGCTATACAGAAATTCCCATTGCCCCATACATACTAAACTGGAGGCTGGACTAGCCTCCAGAATGTGGTACAGTAGCCTGCAGCAAAGAGGATTGATTCTCCCACCACCCAAGTCATCTGCCAGCACACAGTGAGATTATTTAAACCTGTTGTGAGGCTCAGGATTAAGCCCTATACCATTTGTACACTTGTTTGTGCATGTGTTTCACTAGTGATTCTGTTTCTACTGTATGCTAAAACAGGGTTTGCACATAGCAGATGTGAAACATTCATCTTGGACTTCTTCCCAGTTCTCTCTCAGAGAATCCAAGTGCTCAGTATTTCCTGCACGAAGCAGGAGTCTTTAGTCTGACACAATGCCAGCTGCGCTAACCGTGCTCTGAGTGAATGCTCAATGTCTGGGTGGCTGATAGCTCTTCTGCAAATCCAGCATTTTTACTCAGATCCATTCCTAGCTTGCTTGCTTTAGCAGAAGAATCTAAAGAGTTGACTTCATATTAGAGTCCTTACTGTGGGCAAATGTCAGGAAAACTCTCACTTACAGCCTCTCTCTGTACTAAACAGTAATGCACCATCACCAGAAAATACACTTCCATTGTCTTGCAATTCCTCCTTGCGCACCTGCTGCTTTGTGTGTGTCATTGCAGCTGCCATTGTTTCTACTGGCTCCTTAATGATCCCAGATGACCCTTCAGGTTACATGCAGCTATTGGGATTCTGAAATCTACTGTTCTTATCGGAGCAAGAGAAAGTGGTTAAAGAGAGAGCCAGCCACAAGCTGTGGATTTCAGGCTTTGTTTGCTCCTAAACATCTGCAGCCCATGGAATCACCCTGCTTTATGGTTTTGATTATGGCTTCAAAATTTAGATCAATCAACAATTTGTTGGAGGGCTTTTGGAGGTGGTGTCTTAACGTAGATTAAGTGAAGTGGGAAACCATTTTATTCCTTCCTGCCAAGATTTTCACTCACTAGACTGTGTGGACAGTTCAAGAGCTACAATATGGCCCCTTAACTTTCATATATGGTTCCCACTTGTTCATCTAAAATGCTTGGAGAAGTAGCAACAGCTGTCTTATGTTTGTGTTATCAACACTGAATTTCTAAATGGTCATTTCAGATTGGTGCAAGTTGCTCTAATCTGGCTTGAAAATCAGACTTTTGCAAGATGCACTTGTAGTATGAGAAACTCAGTAAGGTGAATCTTAGTCTGTGGTTGAATTGGAGACCGCTAAGGAGAGCCAAGATAGAGCTGGAGCTTCCGTAGATAGTGTTCTTCCCTGTGAATCTGGGTGCTGGAAGTATTATCCACTAGTTCTGTACCTTTGTAGTCAATAAATGGCCATATGGCAGTTTTTGCAAGCATTAAGGCAATTTATTTCTGGTGCCCTAATCAGATATTAAGTCAGGCAATAACATTCAGCTGACCTAAGAGCTTCCCAGAGGTTTTACGTGTGTTCTCTCTTCTCCGAAAAAATTTTGCATAGTCTGGTGTGGTGAAGCAGAGTGGCTGCCATGCTCCAGCTCAGTACAGGGTGAGTGATCTCTGTGGGTACAAGAAAAAAATTGTAGCTGGACCCAGAGTGGGGTATACAAAAAAGGGGAAAAAACATGGATTTTTTTTCTGCCTTCCATCTCAAGTAATGCAGATCCAGCCCAATATGCTTAGCTGAGCTCAACAGGTAATTTTGGCTACAAGCTAGCCTAAAAGGGATAGCAAACAAGCAAAAGCATGACCCTCCACTGTCTTTGCTTCACCCTCTTACAAGGTAGCAGAGTGGCTGTAATTTCCCTTATACACCAGGCGCTCTAGAAGGGAAATTGTCACTGCAGTTTCCACCGAGTGTGTGCCTTTCCTCATCACCTCCAGAGCAGCAGTGCTGTGGCTCAATGCAATAACTGGCAGCCTGCATTTTGAAAGGCACTGCGTATATGTCAATTATTAATGAAAAGGAGCGTAATCTCACCAGCGCCTGCTCTCCTGAAGTGGGAGCAGCAGCCAATGTGCTCTCCAACACATCCACATACAGATTCCTGTCATTTCAGGAGTCTCTCAAGAGTACAGTATGTGAAGGAGTGTTTGAGAGCATCTGACCCCTTGAGTTTAATGCGTCCTCTCGATGATTGTGTGCCTCTGATAGCTGCGTCAGCCGTCAGGTGTTTTGCTGGCTTTAACAGCACCACAGAGGTTTTTCCATAGCTTTTCCGTATCACTTCCAATATCACAATGGTGTCGTTCTAGCTGCTGTGTGAGAACTCATTCCTACGTAAATGAAAGAATGGGGAATGTGGTCTGCCTAGACCACATTGGGGCCATTGCATAATGTATAAACATGCAGGACTCAGAGATTCTGGGTAAGCTACATTCCTTACCAGATTGTTTCTACTATTATTGTGTTATCTTTCTGTGGTATTTTCATTCCTAGAATGTCAGTCAGCACTTTCTCTTATTTCCAGGGCCTCCTTTATCAGCCTGTTTGCAAACAAATTTGCCACCATCCATCCCCTTTTCCTTAGACAATCAATTTTCTGATGTAACTCATGAAATAGTTTGGATGCTTCCCCCTCTGCAGCTTTTCCGGCCTTCTCTGACAGTTTTATCTCGTATTTCTTTCACTTACAGAGTGGGGGATAAAATACGGATAATTGCAGATCCTCGGCATTTCAAACTGTTTCTAGTTGTAGTTGCAATTATCTAAAATAATTGGCAGGAAGATATGTAAGCTTAATGCACTTGGCTGAATGAATACTCTATAAGCTAATGTTTTAACAGCCCTTGCCATTAACGTGACATTCCTTGTACTGGACCTTTAAAATGGGTTAGATTGGCCACAAAGTCACAGGATGGCACAAAGAGGTTTCACAAATCACCTTGAATTAGGGCTTATCTACACGTGAAAATTTATCTGGAATAAGATAAAATGTGAATTTAAAGTGGATTAACTATTTCTGAGTCACTCTGTGTATGGATATTCTTATTTCAGAATGAATGCTTTATTCCAGATTCACTTAATCTGCATCCAAAAGGGGAAAGATAACATCACATAATTCCACATGGCGATAAACAGTTACTCAGAGATAACAATGTTCTTTGACCTCGACTAGTTCACTTAAACACACATTAGAAGAGAGGAACATAACTTGCCTTCACAGGAATCCACTCTTCTTGTCAAGAGAAGTGTGTCACCTCCATCACTTGACCTTTCTGGCTCAAGACTAGCTGTCTTTCCGAAAGAGATTGTCCAGCTCAGCTAGAATTTTATAGACTTTTTTCCTTATTGGGTGAGATTCTAGGGCCTGTGTGGGGCAGGAGGTCTGTTAGTAGACCTAACGGTCTTTTCACCCCATAAGCTCTATGAATCATCAATATTCATCAGTTTGGATAAGGGAGTATTGTCAGCAACTTAGAGTGGACAACTGCAGGCCTAGGCTCCTTGATTGTGTTCTTGACTCTGCTGCATTTTTGTCATGGCCTTGAACAAGTCACTTAGTAGCTTGCCTCAGTTTCCCCATCTTCAGAGTGGATAGAATAAGATTGCTCCACCTTATTTATTCACCTTATTGTATGGTGTGTTGTGAAAACAATTAATGCTTCTGATATAGGCTATTGATTTTGTGTTTGAACTGTAATGATCTCAAGAATAGTAGTACTCTAACAGACTTTTTCAACTAGCCATTTTAAAGTCAGTTCCACAAAACTAAATTAAAATTCATGGTGAAGTGTACATAGGCCTAGATATTAGACATGAATGATATAGAGCTACTTAAATGTTTTAGCAATTGGCATGAGGGACAGATTTTCAATGGAATATCTATAAGCACACCACAGTATTCTGAGCACACCCTTCTGTTCACAAAAAATTCACACATTAATGCAAGTTCTCAAATGCTTGCTACTGTAATGGGGTCCCAGCATGCATAAACAGCAGAACTTGAGCCCAGAACCTTCAGCACTAAAGGCTGTACGAAAGAAGGACATAAGCTCACATGGCTTATCGGACCAATGACAGTTGAGGAGTACAGAATGATTGTTTAATATACTTTGTCAAACACTGTTTGCAATCAATCTGCATGAAAAGAAATAATTTAATAAAATTCAAGTAATGAATAAATCCTTAAGAAACCACAATCTGCATGTGAAAAAAGAGAATCCCAAAGCTGGATAAAATGATTTGTTGTCAATTTACTCATTCAGCTCTAGTAAATATCAGCAAGTGAGAAGAACCACCATACTGCATAGCAAAATCATGCAAAAAAGGAAACCAGATCTTTAGCTGGTATGAATTAATATCATTCCATTGTCTTCAGAGATTGGCCCACCATCTGTGAAATCCTTAAGCATAGGCAAATCACACATGAAATGAGCAGGACCTGGTAAGCTTCATTGCAATCGAGCTGCCTGGTATCTCTTCTGCTCACTGTTACCTGTTGGAAATGATTGCCTCTTAAAACTTCAGCTCATTCTCAGTATGTCAGGTGCTTATCGATATGAGATCTCTTCCCCCGTGAAGCTAGAAGTCTTGTGACAATCTGTTGGCTGGCTTATTTTCACCTCCTACTAAATTGTGTTATCACTTTGAGCCAGATATAAACTTTATAAAGCCAACTTCCACTTTAAACTTACATGCCCCACTTTGAGATATCTGCACCATGTCTGGATGAGGGTCAATAGCTGTTTCTTTTTCATCACAGGAATCTTATTACCCACTTTTCTGCTAACTACATGACCCCTTCTTAGAGACAGGCATACTTGGAATGCTGCATTCACCTCTAGGTATCTAACTACAAGAAAGACATGAATATTTGCATAATGCTTTCTATCTATACATCTCAAAGGCAGGGAGCCTTGGCCAAGGTCACCCACATAGTCGGTGACAGGCTCTCTAACAGAATTCAGCTAGACTCTGTCTGCTGTCCTGTCTATTAGATCACACTGCCTCCCTAGATGGTAAGAAAGTAAAGAGGGATTAGGAGATGATTAAGGGACTAGGGAGATTGATTAATGAGGATGTCTTAAAAGACTAAGTGTGATTCTCCACTCACCTGTTTTACAACAATGTATCTTGACAGTAGTCAAATGGAGCTCTATTGCTTGGCTAAATGAGGACTACGAGTGGGAGAAAGAGGAAATCGAATCTACAGTTGTTTGAGGATAAATCTGCTACCTCCATGAAGTTTTGTTTTAGGACGATATAAGGTAACCGAATAGCCTTTCTGTATTTCAGGTACAGATGACAGGACAAAAAAACAAGGAGTCTTGTGGTACTTAAAGACTAATAGATTTATTTATTCCACTTGCTTTCGTGGGAGAAAATCCCACTTTGTCAGATGCTTTGAAGAGCTCCCACAAAAGCTCATGCAATAAATAAATCTATTAGTCTTTAAGTGCCACAAGATTCCTTGCTTTTTTTGTTTTACTAGACTGACACGGTTGCCCCTTTGGAACTTGGCAAGATGATATGACAGTAGGACAATAATGCTTTGCTTTTGCAAAGCATATAACATCTAAGGACCTCAAAGCACTTGATTTGACACTTGTTAATTAAGCTTCACAAACTTCCCCATGAGACAGGGATATACATCTCCCACAGTCAGGTACTGATACCCTGACTGAGGCCTCTAGCTCAGTGGTTCCTAACTTTTTCTCTGTCGTGGCACACCTTGCTACCTTTAATCAATTTGAGGCACACCACCATATAGTTTCCAAATGAACTCATAAATATTCATGAGCCAATTAGCCAATCCAGAGCTCTTTGAGTTGGTTTTCAAAAAATTTTTTGTGGCACACCTGCTCAGACCTGCCAGCACACCTGTGTGCCATGGCACACTGGTTGGGAAACACTGCTCTAGCTGCTTCCCCAATACAGCTAATACAAAGGTAGTAAAAATAGCCTGTTCTCCTCTTACTGGATGAAGAGAGGTGAGAGAGAAAGCACCTTCTGTCAAAGGGATTCAGCTGTGAAATGAGATTCCAGAATCTGATCTCTTCCTGGGCATGCTTGTCTGGAGAAAAGAGAAAATCCAAAATCTCTTTGAACATGGATAAGGAACTTGTAGATTTGGAGTGGGATTTTCAGAAGCAAGACACAATGGTGACTCCAGGGGGAGCAGAGTTAGGCCAATCCTGAAACGGTGGTCTTTATTGACATGGGAAGGACTCGGATACTACACTGATGCGGGAAACTGAAAACAGAAAGAAAGACATATGAGGCCCAGACAGGTGAGGTAGGTTGGCTGTATTCATTCAGGAAGATCCAGAAATAGCATCCAAATCTTTTGAAGCTGTGTATTAACCAAAAGGCCATTCTTTCATGCCAGTCAGACTGTGGAGAGGAAATCAGTGAGCATCTGGGTACTGACAGCAATTTACAGGCAAAGCTTTGCAGCCTGCAAAAGCAAGCCTTTTAATATTTGCAATGAAGAATAAAATGACATCATCACTGTAGCAGCAAGCCCCCCCACCCCCACCAGTCCTTTGTCTGAAAGACACCAATAAAGATTGTGCCAAGGTGCTTTTCCCTGACCATCTGCCTGATGAGCCCACATGCTAGGACTGTTATGAGCTAGGCCCTCATAGCACACAACCCTGCCGGTTTACGCGAATCCATTGTGCAGTTAAAGCCAAGCATATTTACAGCTTTTCCTAAACACACTGGCCAAGTCCTAGGGAGAAAAGTCTGGCACACTGAGGCTTCCCTTTATCTTCTTACAACTGTAAATGTAATAGTAAGATTAGAGTCAATGTAGGAAGGAAGAGGTTAGTTATATACCGTGCCTTGTAAAAATTCAAACAGGGGCTGAAAAGTTTATCATAGAATCCTAAGAAAGACAGGGAGGTAAGACAAGGAAAAGGAATGTAACCTTGAATGTAATCCCCTTTAAAGCCCCTGGTGAAGTGGGATTTTCTCCCAGGAAAGCTCATGCAATAAATAAATTTATTAGTCTTCAAGTGCCACAGGACTCTGTGTTTGCTTTACATTTAAGAGAGTGGTCCTGAATCTATGGAGAAGCTGCCCCAGCAGTTCTGAGGGGTCCTGTTCCCAGACTTGACATGTTATCATTCACTGTTCTTCCCTGATCATTTCATCAGATGGGACTGAGGTAAGAGCAAAGCTAATGTACTAAGGGAGGAGAGAGCTGGGAGCTACTGCAGGGAAGGAAACACAGTAGGTGGGAAAGGAGACATGCGTAGTACAGGGAGTGGAATGGTGAAGAGGGCAGGAAAGGGAGAGAGACAACACCCCTGGAGGTGAGCAGGTTCTCGCACGTGATGCTGGGGGCAGCTTAGCTGAAGTTAATGGTAACTGAAGCTGGGATTTTCAAAGGAGCCAGGGGGACTTGGGCACCTAAACTCCTTATGCCCCTTTGAAAGCTCTAGTCAGTCAGGGTTTAGTTAGGCCGTATTTTTCTACTCGGATCTCAGTGCAAAGGTTCCTGGTTAGGACTGAGGGGAGTATGTACACCTCAGCCACAGACCATGATTTAAAAACACCATTCACCCTCTCCAAAACCCAGTTTGACACCAAAGCTTTGGGCTAACATCTCAGCTCTTACCTGTGGAAGCAGAAGTCTAGACAGGGCGATCCAATAATCTGATCGGGTACAGCCATTTCTGGCTTTTACACAGTCAGCATAGGGCTGCACATGACTGCGTAGATTGGACCTCTATTACGTACTGGAAGACAATGCAGGTACAATGGCTGAGACTTTCAAATCAGCCTGTATTAATATATATTTATATTAATGGGGGTTGGATGGTGAAATGGGCTTTGTAAAGCTCAGCTCAGGGCAGTAGCCTTTTCTGTTTGTGCCATAACTTCTGCCTGGACTTTGGACCTTGCTTTAATCTCATCTAAATAAAATACAGCACTCCCTGTAGTACAGCACCCCTTATGGACAGTGTGGATATTGATTTAGTGGTGGCATGGAAAGAGTGACACCTCTTGAATCACCAGTCTGTAAATGCTATTGGTGCTAAATGCACCAGTCTGCTGTCCAAGAAGGAGTTTTGTTTAAGGGCTTTGTGCAGCACCCAGTACAACGGGGCCCTAGTCCTCACTGTTCCACTATGATCATAGTAATAAATTCCTGAAGCCCCCTGGTTTCACCTTAAAAATCTTTCATTCAGAACCCAGGTCTCATTTCCCAGGTTTGCATCTTTTAGACAACACTGCCTCTTAACCTAGCTTGAGAGCAAAATGCTGTGGTGGATAAATGCTATTTCTGCCATACACACACACCTTCACCTGCTTCATTCTTCTTTAATGAGCAGAGAGAGTGGCAATAACTAATCCTGATGCAATTACGGCACTGCTGTATATTACTGTGATAATCCTTTGGCTCTCCTGAAGGTGCATTTCGAGGGATGCTGAGCTTGCCTAGATGTGCACTCGGTCATTGATCTCCTATTGGAAACATGTCAGCAGCTGCAGACAATAACTGCTCCCTCCCTCACACTGTTCCACAGGGGCATTGCCTTTAAACAGCACATTCTCAGGCAGTCTGAAAACCATACCAGTTTGCACGAGACAGTTTCTTCTGGGTTCGGTCTAGTGTTTCAGGCTACATACCGGAAACACACACACTCCTACCTCCCTGGAGTGTAGCTTACCCTGTTTAAACCGAGTAATGAAAAAAAGATTGCGTGGGACCTACTTGTTTTATTCTGGCTGGGATCTGTCCATCATTTCTGTGTGGATAGTTTCTACACACACATTCCTTTGTTTAGGAGGACCTTGTATTATGTTGACACAGCAGCATGTGGCACTAGAAAAGGAAATCGAAAAGGCTCTCGAACGCAAACTAGACTCGCTTCAGAAAAATGCAGGGGTTTGCTGACAGCCCTGCTGTGCACGACAAAGAGAAGGCTGATTTAAAATATTAGACAGCAGCCTGAATTGCAAACTCCACATCTGGGTCTGGAACCTTCCAAATATTATTTCAACCCATTGCAGAGATGTTATATGGGACAGTTGTGAGGTCTGGCCCTCGATGATTAATTCTGGTCCTGGGATCAAATCTGGACTTGTGGTCTGAGGGAATAAGCAAAGCACAGGGACCAAGAAGATGCAGGCTTTAGCTTGGGTTCCATTTGCTCCTTTGCCACTGGCACACAGTTTGGTCAGGTTACTTCCCTGGTGTGTGCCCCATTCTCTTCAACTTAAAGTGGAAATAATCGGGGAGGTTGCTGCAGTGATCAATCCAAAAGTTAATGTTTTTAAGGAGCACTAGAGCTGCCAAGTGCTATTTGGTTTCTCCTTAATTGGTTCCAAAATTTAAAGGATCAGATCCTCAGCAGATGTAAATCAGTATAGGTCCATTGAAGTCAATGGAACTACATCAGTTTACACTGGTGAAGATTTTGCTGTTAGCCCTTTATCTCATGGCTATGCAAATTTTCTGAACCTCCTGATTCTGCCAAATTAAGCCTGAAATCTTTTTGTTCCTCACACTTGAAAGAAAATGTCTGAAGCATATACCATGAAATCAGCCTTTCTAACAGTCTTTCAGTTCAGGATTTATTCCTGGGACTCAGGAAATGTGGACCTAATTCTTGACTTTAGCCACAGAGTCCCTACCTGATCTTGGGCAAGCCATTTATATCTTGTATACACTAAGGCTTCTTTCTACAGTCAGAGCACTGGAGGAGAGGCTCAAGAGTAAGTGAAATCAGGCCTCATTGCCTCTCTGTAGATTGGGGATAATTCCTTTTACTCCACTGTTTCTCTCTGGTTTGTTTAGACTGTAAGTTCTTCAGGTCAGGGGCTACCAGAAGTTTTTCTCACTATACGTTGTGCAGTGTCTGGGACAATGGGACCCTGATTTCATCTGGGATCTCTAAACACTACTGTAATGTAAAAAAATATCAAAATCCTGCCGGATTACATTCAGAGCCTCCTGTTTTCCCGTCGCCTCCATTTCACCTCCCAGCTTTGATTTGTTTCTCTCCTGGGGGCCTTTTGGTTTCTAATTCCATTGTCTCTCACCTGGGAATTTCAGGCTATTATTTAATTTCCTTCCAGATTTCATCCCCCCACTGTTGCCCCTTGTCCCCTCCAAGGAGGCGTCTTACTTTTCTGTCCCTCTGTGCAAGTCAGTTTTCGTTGGCTCTCACTGAGTCTCCTCTTGTCAAGGCATTATCCAGTGGGGAGCCTGATTATTTAGATTCCTTGGTTTTCTTCCTTTTAATATATCTCGTCTGTGTCCTATAGTCTGACCCCTGCCAAAGGACCTGCCAGGATGGCTGTTTCTTCCAGCCAGAAGCCCTCCCCTGGCTTCCCTTTCATCTGCATTTTCTAAAGCAGTCTGTGCTTAAGGCAGAGTCAGTGAAGGGTTTAGAGCCTCCGGGTCCATTGACTGATTCTTCCTATCACCTGAGAAAAAGCAATGGCAGGGGGTAATGGTGGGGGAAGGTAGTGGAGCTGGTCTGTGGAATGGAAACACTTGAATCCCCTGAGCAGCCCTTTGCCTTTATTTGAGAAATCAGTCCTGAGTTTCGGGGGGTTTTTTGTTTTTTGGGTTTTTTTAATTTTGAAAACAATAGAGCTACTGAGAGTTGGATTTTGCCTTCTGATTCTCTCCTCCCCCACATAGCCCCCATTCAAGTATATAGGAGCTTCTTCTAGATAGGTAAAGCAGCCCTCTACCCTATATATTTTATCAGCATAAAAGAGCAGAAAATAGACCTATAAATGCTGTACCCACTAGATATGGACACTGGCTGCCCATTTTGGAATCAAGTTAATGGGATGTGTCAGCTCCCTGTACTGTGGTCTGGTTCATTCACAGAATTTGGATCTAGGTCAAAGCCCAGGGTCTGAGAATGTTTGGATCTGGGATTTTGGCTTATGTTTACTATCAGTAATTCTTTGTACTGCTGTAGCTCCTTGGATGCCCAGTCTCAGACAAGGACCACATTGCACTAGACATAGAATATAAAGATGGTCCCTGTCCCAAGTGCTTACAGTCCATATAAAGTTGTCTGTCTCTAATGTCTATATCGTAAATTAAAACTGGGAAATATTGCCCATCCACCCTGAAAAACAATGGCTCTGGGGTTGTGTAGTTGAACACTGCAGGAAATGAATGCTGAGTTTAGTTTGCTGACATGGAAGCCCAAATTCACCACATCATGACAAAGATATCTGGATTTTCTCCCATGAAAACTCATGTGATAAATAACTTTTTTTGTCTTTAAAAGTGCCACAAGACTCCTTGTTTGTTTTTATCTGGCTTTGCATCAGTAGAGCTCAAAGTCTGTTGCAAAGGAAGTCACTCTCAGTATCACTCTTTTAGAAATAGGGAAACTAAGGCACAGAGAGGTGGAGTTTCTGACTTAAGGTCACCTAACAGGGCAGAGCTCAGAACAGAACACAGATCTGCTAAGTCCCTTGCCAGTTCACTAACCACTAGACCTCACTGCTTCTGATAGAAAGTCTGTTCATTCTAATGGGCTACTAATGACAAACCAAGTCACAATTGTAACCCGCAAGGGTCCAAACTGTTTTGAACAGCATTCACACTTTACAGAGTGCCAGCATTCAAGGGAAGTGGGTAATCCAGAATTTAAAACCTTTTATATCTGAGCTGGTGTGACTTTCCTGCAATTCATCAAGATTTACTCCCCTTCAAAACAAAACAAGGAGCCTGTGGCACTTTTGAAGACTAATGAATTTATTTACCTCATGTGCTTTCATAGGAGTAAATCCTGCTTCATCAGATGTTTGAAGATGGGGAACTACATCCTCTTTCAAAAGATACCTTGAACCCCGATATGGAAGGCTGACACACACCATAAGACTAGAGGAACAATGATCAAATCCTTCACTGAGCCATAGTCAATCACCTACCACATGAAGAACAGAAACATGTTTTTCCTAGCTCTTCACCAGGGATTTGGTCATTAAATTCCTTGAAAAGGAGGAGACTCACTGAAGTCTCAAAGCTCTGAACCCAAAATAAATAATGTTCTGCAGTAATATATTTAGCAAATGATAATAGGGATTGTAGAAAAAACAGAGAGAGGAGGGGGGAAAAATACATCTAGCTGGGAAGTTATTGAAAGTTTATAGCCAGAGAACTGGCTGTAGTGACTAGGGCAGTATAAATACCTAGTTAGGCTGGTTCGAGGAAGATCTTTAACACTGATGATGACTCCACCATTGAATCAGAGTAAGGACCAGATCTTCAACTGCTGTAATATGTCACTTCATGGAAATCTACCAGTGGCAAGTTCGGCTCTTTAAATGCCTTGAGATTGCCTGCATAGGCACCCCACGCTTCCCAACTTATCCACCCTGCGCTCATTGCACAGCTGCATGTTAATAAACAAGCAGTCCTCTGGCACTTTTAAAGACTAACACATTTATTTATTGCATGAACTTTCATGGGAGAAAATCCCACTTCAGATGTCAGACACTTTGAAGATTTCTTAATATTTGCCTGGACCTCTCTGGTTGCGATTCTATGCTATACATCATCTGGAAATGTAGCACCAAACAGCCCAGCCCAAGGTAAGGAGAGGCAAAAGGTGCTTTAAGCTTCTTTGCGCCCATCTTTTGGGCTGCCTGTGGAGCTCTAGTGTAAAATAAAGGAGCCGGTAGCTGATCCGCTTCATGAGAGATTTCGTTGGGAGCTGCCTATGGGTTGCTTAGTAGCCCACAGCAGTAGGGAAGCCCCATAACAGCATACATTACAGAAGACTTTCCTGTCACCTCCTTGCCTGGAGAAGTCTGCTCTAGACAACTGAAGTACAGGTGCTGCAACAGAAAGACAGAAGGGAGAAATTCTCCTATATCCCTTTCTGTAAAATGGGCTCAGTAATACCAGCATCATGGGAGCATTGGGTGGATAAAGATGTTGATTTGTGCACACTATTACAAATCTGTGGAGCATGATGTTGGTGCTAAGAGTTATTATTACCAACTGTGAATTATTGGAGGATTGGTTTGTTGTGCATTTTTTTCCCCTTTAACCACACGCTGCAGAGAGCTGCTTCCTTCTGAATCTGTCACAACTGACCTAGTAATTGCCACAACTTGTCAGACCCAGTCCCATCCATCACCCAGCACAATGTGACATGTCAGCTGGGGAAATTCAGTTTTCTGTCTGCTTCGATTTACCAATAAAAAGATGGAAAGACTTTGAAAACATAGCTTTAAATGATTGTATTTCTTTATGAAAATCTCTTTGAAAACATAAAGGAACAATTTTTCAGGGAAGAAAATTAGTCCGAGTTTCATTGCAGCTATTTTCTTCCCTCACAAGCACCATTTTTTTTGTTTTCATTTTTTTTCCTTAAATTTGTGTGTGACTTTGGGCCCCAATTCAGCAAAGCACTTCAGCACATGCTAAATTTTAACCATCTGTATAGTTCCATTGAGTTCAACTAGACTAATTGTCAAGAGCTGATGAGAAGAGCCACTAGGAAAGCCCTTTGCAATATCCAACAATTTGCATTAGTCCTATAAAACCCAGGAACTATGCTACACATTCTTGAGTGCCTTCTTCTGGTGCCTTTTCTGTTAAATAACCATGGACCTTTATAAACATCTATAGACCATTTTGGTAATATAATTACATGTATAAGTGCATCAATCTTTGCTGGATCTGGACCTCCTGAGGGCTAATGAAAATATCAGCCTGATAATCCTGGGGGATTCATGTCTTCTCATCATCCATAGGAGAGGAACTGCAAGATCCCCTAAGTGCAAGCTTTCCCCCTGGTTCCCTGCCACTGCATATCAACCAGTGAGTGGGTGACAGGTTCCAGCGTGGTAGCCATGTTAGTCTAGTTCAGCAAAACAGAAAAGGAGTACTGTGGCACTTTTAAAGACCAACAAATGGACCAAAGGACTCCTTTTTTGTTCAACCAGTTAGGTCATCTTTACCAAGCCATCCTCCTGAGACTGTAAAGAATGTTAGGCCTTAAGTAAAAATGGGTTTGATGGTCTCATCTCAACTTCTTTTAAATGTTAGCCCAGATCATAAGTGAGCCATACATAATTGCACATTAGAAAGCTCAAATCTGGAAGAACAAAACATGCTCTGTAGCAGGGGTTGAAGAAGCAAAAAATCTATGTAACTGATCCACTCATTACATTAATGACTCTTTATTGTGCTTAGCCCAACAAGGCCCAATTTTCAGGATCAATAATAAATAATACACAATCAACTGGGACTACTACCTTGACAGGTGTACCCAAAAATGCAGATTCCTTACCATGCAAGTTAAATGTATCCCTCCTTCCCTTAGAAATAATATTAGGTTTATTCTAGGTGGGCAAGTCATTAATGAACAATAACTTCACACAAAGCCAATTCATCAAAAGGTGTATTGGCAGAGCTGTGTTATGACAAGATGTGCCAGGATGTAGTAAATGCTAAAAATTCCTCAGTATGAGTACCATGTCTCCCTCCCACCCCTTATTTCCATATTCATATTTTCAAGAGATATGTTGCTATGTGTAGTTAAAGAACATCAGACATAGCATAAGGTGTTACAACTAAAATCTCATAAATAATTTCATCCCCTAGAGGCCCAGGTTGTTTTAAACTGGAGCAGCTAATTCAGTCTAAGTGGACATTTGTTCGGATAATAAATCCATTGCAACTATAAAGTTCCTTCCCCCTGTTAAAGTGCAGCTGTATTGCTCCAGCTATACTACATTATTTTTAAACATTTGGTTCTGAGACTCAAACAATTCTATCATATGGTTTTAAGTAATGCTTCCCAAAACCAAATACTGGAGCTAACCAATGTTGTAGGCTATAAAGATCTGACAGCTGGATCGGAAGTGCAATGCAATTTAATTACCTCCTGGTTTAAAGAATCTCTTCACATTTAACTCTAGTTTTGACAAGTGCCCTCCTGCCCCATTTATATCCATTCAAACGCTGAGGCAAATGTCATTTTCCTGGCTCACTGTTTCAATTAGGCCATGCTGTTCTTCGCATCCTTCTCTTGGCTCTGCCTTCTCCATTGCATGAAACACAAAGAAAGCATCTTCATTCCAAGGCCTTTCCACACCCGACGTCGCTCTGTTTCTCACGCTATTGCAGGGTCTCAAATGCGTGGCCCACGGGCTGCATGTGGCCCCTAAAGCTATTTCCTGAAGCCTGCAATGTCAGTGTGGTTACTGATATTTGCAGTAGTGTTATATCAAAAAGTTTCAGTGGTGCAGCCCTCAGGCTAATGTAATAGTACTCATGCAGCCCTGTACTAGTCCTTATGTGGCCGTTGTGGTGATTTGAATTTGAGACCCCTGCGCTATTGAAATATCCGCTTCCTCCTTGATGCCAGTCTTGTTCACCCATTTGTCTAATTTCCTTCAAGTCCTTCTTTCAAGCCCATCTCTTCTGTGATGTCTACCAAAAAACCCGACAATGGGTAGGCAGCTGGTGTGCTGTGACAGCTGCTTATTAGACTGAGCTCATTGCTTCTGTGTCTTGTTTCATCCACCTGTTGCCTTTTGTCTTACACTTAGATTGTAAAGTCTTTGGGGCTGTGACTGTTGTCTTTGTTGTATGTTTGTACAAAGCATCTAGCACCAGGGGCTGGAACAGTGATACAAATAAAATATTCATACATTCATAGAAATACAGGCTGGAAAGGGACCTCAAGCCATTGTCTAGTCCAGCCCTATGTGCTGAGCAGGACCCATCTGATGTTTGTCCAACGTCTTCTTAAAACCTCCAGTGTTAAGGATTCCACAACCTTCCTTGGAAACATATTCCAGATCTTAACTACCCTTATAGTTAAAAAGCTTTTTCTAATGTCTAACCTAAATCTCCTTGGGTGCAAATTAAGCCCATAACTCTGTCTTATTTTTAGTGGACATAGACAACAATTGAACATTGTCATCTTTGTAATAGCCCTTAATATATTTGAAGGCTGTTACCAGTTCCACACCTCAGTCTTTTTTTTTCCCTTCAGGACTCAATGGGTGTGTTCACACAGCACTCTTATTTCAAAACAACAGAGGTTGTTTCGAAATAAGAATTCTGGTGTTCACACGACACACAGTTGTTTCGAAACAACAGGAATCCGTTGTTTCGAAACAACAGCATTGTTTCGAAACAAGTTAAACCTAGTTTCTAGGTGAAACAACATTGTTTTGCAACTGTTGTTTCGAAACAAGGCAGTGCGAACATGTTGTTTTGGAACAAAGTGTTCCGAAACAACATTGGATCCTCAGCACCCTGGCCAGGGAACCCTCAGGACCTTGGCCAGGGTGCTGAGAGCTGTCCCTCAGCCCCAGAAAGGGGGCTGCAGCCTCCGGCGGGGTGGGGGGGGTGAACCCCGGCCAGGCAGCTCAGCCCACAGCCAGGGCTGCCCCCCCGACACTGCCAGCGGGTCAGGGGCGCCGGGCTCAGCCCGCCAGCGGTGTCCGGGGGGCCGCCCGGGCTGTGGGCTGAGCCCTCCCGCCGTGGCTCCCCCCCCCACCGGTGGCTGCAGCCCCCTTTCTGGGCTGCAGGGTGAGCCGCAGCCCCCTGCAGCAGGTAACGAAATAGCATGTTTGCAGTGTGAACATGCTATTTCATTTCCCACTTTTTTCCTTATTTCAAATTAACATTTTGTTAATTCGAAATAAAGTATTTTGAAATAAGGTGTTATCTTGATAGAAGTTGTTTCAGAACAACTTTATCGAAATAACCCTCCGTGTGTGAATGTAGCCAATATGTGCAGATTTTTTAGTCTTTCCTCATAGGTGAATCTTTATAAACCTGTTATCATTTGTGTTGCTCTCCTCTGGACTTTAATTTGTCCACCTCTTTCTTACTATAATAATTTTGGGGGAGAGGGAGTAATGGATAAGAACATGGGACTGGCATAACCTGGAAGGGCTTGGTTGAGTTTGGTGGAGCTATGCAGGTTTTACACCAGCTGGTCTATTGGCCCATATTAGTTAGAAGCTCTGTTTATTATTTTCTAACATATACAGAATATTTTTACATTCCAAATGTTTTATTTTTTTGGAAATAGCACGAAATAAGACACAGTACATCAGTTATACATAATGCATGAGTCCAAAACAAAAAGATCCAAATAAAACAAAAGTAAGATCAAATACAAAAAGTGCAGAAGTACAGTTTAGTACACCACTTGTGGATTGCTGCTAGTGGTAAGAAGAGCTTGGATTTGTATAGCACCTTCCAGTCCAGGATCTTGAAGCATTTTGCACAAACTCACAAATCAATTAGTCTCACAACACCCGTTTTACAAAGGAAGGGACAGTGTGATCACTTCCTGCTCCACTTAGATGTAGTCAGCTCTATGGTGGAACAAAGCAGCTGTTTAACAGTGAACAGCAACACTTCTTCTGAAAGAAGCTGAAGAAGTATAATTTGGCCAATTATAAGCAGACTATAAATGCCTGAATTGGAATTTGCTTGGGATGCTGAGATTAACATCCTACCTCTTACAAAAAATACTGTGATATCTTAAGTGGCACAAGTGACAGCATCCAAAACACAGTAGTCAGCTCTGCATTTTGGGTTGGATGATAATATATATTGGCAAGCAAGACTAATTTACATGCATTTAATAGTAGAGGTAAGATAGAAGTCTACAGCTTTCTGGTGCTTACAATGTATGCCGGTTCAATGTGGTCACAAGACTGGGGCTCGAGTACTGAGGATTTTATCCCTAGCTCTGCCAGTGACTGGCTATGTTAACTTTTTGCGCATCACTTTCCCCATGTGGGTCTAGTGATAATGTCTCAGTAAAGCTTCAGAGAACATCCCAGTAAAGCTTCATCAGTTTAAAAGGGCTATCTATATTAGATGGGTTTGAGCATCATCACCAAGACAAATCCTTGGACAGCTCACAATGATATGAACACAAGCTAACACAATCTAGAGTGAAAGATCAAGCCTGATTCTCCATTGGTGCAAACTGATGTAATGCTAAGTTACAAAGGGGTAGCCGTTTCTGTAAATTCCTCCACCTTCAAAGCATCTGACAAAGTGGGATTTTCTCCCAAGAAAGCTCACGTGATAAATGAATTTGTTAGTCTTTAAAAGTACCACAGAGCTCTTTGTTTGTTTTGCTGACCTAGTGCTGTTGACTTCAGTGTCTCTAACTTCGTGCTGCTTGGTTGACAGTACATAAATCTGATTGTAAACTGTGTGTTGAAAATTTAATTTACAGATTGTGTGTGTTCTGCAAGGAGTTAAACCATTTCCAAAAAAATAATGGAGGTATCAACAGCATTCAGATATGTATTTTCAACCTTTGCATTTACTTTTCATCTTTTTTCCTCAGCTATGTGATATTCCCCTCCACATACACATTCATGCCCCAGACCAGACCAAGAGCTCTGAAATTTTATTGGGGAAAATATAAAAGGGTTTGGGATTCTTACCTTTGTTTCAAGACCTCCTGCAAGAAACAGAAAGGGACAGAAAGGGTAAACATGAAAGATCTGTTTCCTTTAAACTGGAGGTGGGGGGAGTTGGTTTTTTCTCTAGTGAAAGGACCATTTTGAGAAGCCCTAAATATTTTTGAATTGAATACATTCAAGTAATAGACACAAGGTTTTAATTTACAGTTCTGGGTCTCCTATCCCCCCACATATGAATCCTATAAGTGAGACGTGTTGCTACAGTGATTCCCACCGGGAGAGTCTGGATCTAGAGTAAGAACAGCTGTAGAGCTACAATCCACCAAAGTCGGCTTCTGAAACAGATATGAATTATTGGTTCAGTCAGATAAATATGGCTTTGCCTTTCTCCCACAGGCAACCACATATGGCGGTTGGAAAGAATTAAAACCTTTACCTCTGACCAGGTCTGGTTAAATAATGGCTCTTTTTTATATATAACCCCCCTCCACCTTCTCCATTTCCTCCCATTCATTCTTTCAGTTTTCCTTTCATGATTTCTTTGGCAGCAGTATCTAAAATGCCACCTACTCAAGGTGACTTTGTCATTTAACAAGGTCATCTAGTGGGCCAAGGGCACTGGGTCAATCAGTTACATGCAAAGACATTTCTTTATTTTGTTCATAGGGATGAAGCTCTGACAGTCTTTCTCTCTCTCTCTCTCTCTCACACACACACACACCCCTCTACCTACCTATCTTTCTCATTCTTACTTTGCAGCAACCAGAAGCTCCCAGAACAATCTCAGAGACACTATAAGAGTTTTGTATATTCTTGCCATCCATCTGGCTGAGTTTCCATTGATCTGTTTTCCCTAAGGAAGACAATGGTTAGTTTAGGGACGAAAGCACTGTACTGAGGCTTAAGAGATGGGAGTCAGCTGCTGGCTGTGCCATAGATTCCTTGTGTGACTTTGAGCCAGGTCTTCAAATGCTGCTCAGCACCAGGTTCTTCCTTTTGTCTGCTAGGAGCCTCTGGGTACCATGCAGTCTGGCAAATCTTGCCCCAGAGTTCATCTCTGAGTGTTTTTGAGAGACTGTCCTTTAAGCTCTTTGTCCTTCATTTTCCTTCTCTGTTAAAAAAAAAAAAAAAAAAAAAAAAAAAAGAATAATTCAACCAGACTTGGATTAGATTGTAAAGTGTTTGGGGCAGGGACCATCATTTTGGACTATGTTTGTACAGCACCTACCACAGTGACATCTGGTGGCCTGTGAGTTTGGCTTCTAGGCACTGCCACAATACAAATAATAGGTAATAATACACATGGGCACTTTAAGTCTTTGCCCAAAGCCCTTGCTTCTGGAGTTAAGTGATTTTATCTGAATATCGGTTTTCACTTAAAAGCCATGGAGGCAGGTGGGATTCATAGATTCCAAGGCCAGAAGCCACCAAGGTGATTATCTAGTTTGACCTCCGATATAACACGGGACAGAAGACTTCCCTGAATCCATTCCTGTTTGAACTAGAGCAGATCTTATAGAAAATCATCCAATCTTGATTTAAAAATTGCCAATGGTGGAGAAAGGACCTACAATCCTTCGTAAATTGTTCCATGTGGTTACCCTGACCCCTGTTAACAATTTGTACGTTATTTCCAGTCTGCAGATAGCCAGAGTGCATTGTGATCTGGCCAGCCCTGACACCCACTTGCACTGCCCCACTGACTCCTGAGATTCCAGGGTTAGATGCTGTTCCTCTTCCCTCCCACTCCCCAGACATACAGTGTCATGGCAAAGGTGGCTTTTTTCTAACTCTGCATCTCATTACCTGCATTCTAGGCTGTGGCAGGGTCCAAAAGGGGCCCCAGCACACATGCTGCTCTAATAATTTTCAGCAGCCTGTGGACTGAGACACCCTGTAGTGCTGAATGCTACAAGCAATCCCTCTCTCACTCGCAGTATGTCCCCCATGCCGAGGCCCACTTATGTAAGCCCTACGCTGTTCATGCCCCTGGGAAATTCTTTCCTGCTCTTTTGCAGCTCCCACATGGCCCTTCTACACCTGTAGACATATATAAAGGGTCAAAATCAGCCCTTTGGAATCCAGGACTGCAAATTCAGTGTGTCATTGCTTTGGGATATCCTTGGCATTGTGATTAAGAAATATATTGGTTCTCTTTTTCTGGGACCACCAGTGGTTCTCCCTCATTTTAACCCTGATTCGTTCTGTGCAAGCTTGGATGAGTTGCCCAGCAGCCACACCCTACTCTAGGTCTTAAACTAGCTGTCCTCCTAAAACTATTTTACTTTTTTTAAAAATCTAGAATTCAGAAACCTGTAACTTGCTGCTTTATCTCATTATCTCCTGTTTTGCATTTTAATGTGCCTGCTCTAAAAAAGACCTCATTGATATTCTGCTTCGGCATGTGTTTGTTTGTGTCTCCTGGGAAAATTTGCTACAGATATTACTAAGTCAAAAACACACACAGCAGAGCTCCCTGCATATTTTCCTCCTTTTCCCCCCTTATTCTTTTGAAGATGTTATTTTATTCACTCACTGGCAAGAAAAAGGAAGTGATAGTGCAAACTTTTGAGAGAGTCCAGAACATACTAGATAAATTCTCCCTACCAGATATGCTTGTCCTGAGTCTGTGATGGCATTGAGCTCCCATGCTCCCCTGCACAGGGACACCAATATGAAATATCCATTAGAGATGGTGGAAGGTGAGTGGCACTAGCCAAAGAGTGGGCATGACTGAAGGATGTGCAAAACTAGCAGGATCCCTTTGACTACCTATAACACCTATGGAGAGAATTTTAAAGCTGTAGGAAATTCAAGGGCAGGAAAATGATGATGTCACCAGCTCTTCCATGTGAATCAGACCCTGTTTTCCTAAGATCTGCCAAAAGATAAGAATGTAGCAGCCCCTTATGTTCAAAAGTCACTCACTCAGGTATTAAACCCAGGACATTGAAACTGTGGTCCATGGTGAACATCAGAAAATTAATCTTTAAATTTGGTTACCCTCTGTGTGGTCTGTTCAGCCCCTCAGGCACAGTTCTCTTTATCAGTGGGGAGTTAATTGTAGGAATGAAGGAGAGGATAAGTTGACTGCATCCTAGGCATCCATACCGCAGAATGTTATGACAGTAAGAGATGCCCAGGTCTGAAAACACTTGAGATACAGGGAAATTCAGATCTTGCTTGAGTCCATGTCTAATCATTAAGTAGTTCCTATGGGTGGTATCTTCTTATGTATGCTGTATGTCACTTGGGTCTGTGATCCCACAATCTGTGCAAGTCATGATGTGGACCCAAAACCTTCAAGTAACATGTTAACAAGCTGCTAGAAAATGGTACTGATGACTTAGGACTGTAGATGGCGGTCTTCTCATGCAGTCAGTTCAGACCTCACTACTCTATGCAGTGCTATGAAAGATCTTTCTCTTTGTTAAGGTGTAAAATCAACATCCTGACCCCATATAGTTGTTAAAGATTTCCCCTGGCACTTTTCTCAAGTTTGTTAAACAATGTGATCCTGGTATGTTTCCATTGTGTAAGTTTATTCTCCTATCTGATATTGTCCTGTGGTTAACAAAAACCAGCTAACTTGGATTTTCAAGTTTCAAAGGGGAAGCTGTGTTAGTCTAGTTCAGCAAAATAAACAAGGAGTTCTGTGGCACTTCTAAAGACTAACAGATTTATTTATTGCATCAGTTTTTGTGGGAGAAAATCTCATTTCGTCAGATGTTTTGAAGATGGGCGAACTTCATCTGACAAAGTGGGATTTTCTCCCACGAAAGCTCATGTGATAAATAAATTTGTAGTATTTAAAAGTGCCACAGGACTCCTTGTTTGTTCCAGATTTTAAACACAATCATGTTTGTTTGTTCTCACTGGTTAGTCAGATTTATCGTCAGATCAATTCATGTGTGTTATAACGTGGTGCATTTTCCCAGAGTGGACAAGTTCGAAGGGACTGACCCAATGCACTTTTGAATAAATGGAAAGTCTCTCATTGCATTTTGATCAGGCCCTACGGAAGGATATTATGTTAAAAACATTGAATTATCATATCAGACAATGGCTGGCTAGTCACTACACTGGAGGCATGGCATCACAGACTGTTTGTGAAGTTATATTTCCAAAGGGATAGCGTGTTAGTCTAGTCCAGCAAAAAAAAAAAACCAAGGAGTTGTGTGGCACTTAAAGACTAACAGATTTATTTTTCACATGAGCTTTCATGGGATCTGATGAAGTGGGATTTTCTCCCACAAAAGCTCATGTGAAAAATAAATCTGTTAGTCTTTAAGTGCCACATCACTCCTTGGTTTTTTGGTGAAGTCATAGTCATGTACAAATGAACCCTTTCACACGGGCTGGATTTTGGTGTTTGTAGGCCCTAGGCACTTTCACTCCGAAACATGCAAAAAGAGGGGTAAACGCCAATTGAATATGTCGATTGACATGATGCACTTTAAACTACTCTAATGCTAAACCATGTGATTTTCCTTATTTTTCCTTATTTGTTCTGCTTTTTTAATTTTTTACCTCCTTCATTGGCCCTAAAAATTTCGTAGGCCCTAGGCACTGTGCCTACAGTGCCTAATGGGAAATCCAGCACTGCTTTCACAGATTATTAAAGGTGCTTTTTTTTTAAGTGTTTTTAAAAGTTTTGTGCTTTAAAACAGCCTTCACTCCCTATTTCATCCATAGTCCTTCAAAGGCAATGGAGTACATGGAATTTTTTATTCTTGTTTTATTCTTTTGTATAGTGGTTTGTATTTACTGTATTTTATGTACAGGAATAAATAACCAGGTTCCAAATAAATTCTCTTCAGGCATTGAATCTTAGCAGCTTGGTTACTTGAACTGAACAGGGGATAGTTTACTAAATCTTGCCAGGATGCACAAGCTCATCCATGAAAGATTTTCCAGTCCAAAAACCTACATTTTACATATTGAATTGTTAAATTCTAACTTGAATAATTGCATTCTGGCTCTTCAATGGCCTGACTCAAATGCCATTGAAGTCAACATAAGCAAACAACAATGCAGACTTTAGTTCAGTCCCTAAATGAGCTACACATTTTCCATTGGCTATTGTATTCCTTTTCACTTCCTGTCTTAAACTAGGTTTTAGTGGCGGTGAGAGCTATTGTGTTTCATCCTAGAGCCTTTTGCATTTCAGCTGTGGATTAAGTGAACTCTGGAGTATAAACGTGTTGATCAATCTGAATTTATAAAGTGCCCTTAGTACCATAGAGTAGTGAGGGATTAGCTATTAATATTTATGGGAAACCTGCCATGAAGTATTTGTCAAGTTCTTTTACATTTCTGAATTATGCTCGTGAAATGTAGAGTATAACCTTGGACTTGTCCTGGAGATTCTGAGCTCTCATGGGCAGGGACTGTCCTTTGGTACATCTCTCTATGGTGCCAGGCACAATGAGGTTCTGATCCTTGAGTGGGGTTCCTAGGAACTAAATAATAATGCCTTGGTTAGCATCTCTGGGAGCATAATTAGAACGTAATGGTTCATTCCTGCTAGTTTCTCAGCAGCTTTATAGAGTTGAAGGCTCTCAGAAGATAGAAAGGACGGTCTAGTATTTGACTAGTGGGTCTTTGGAGACCTGGATTCACATTCCTGCCCCATTATAGACTTCCTCTATGATCTTTCGCAAGTCCTCTCTGTGCCTCAGAATGGTGATAATAGCACACTCCTGCTTTACCCTGGGTATTGAGAGGATTAAAGATGGTGAGGCACTTGGATACTATCATCATGGAGGCCTGTGAGCACTTCAAATAGTCTCAGCACATGCAGGGCCGTCCTGGGGGTGGGGGTAGGCGATCGCCCCTGGTCCCGCAGTTCCATGGGCCCCACTCTGTCCTGCCCTTAGCAGGGCAGTATGGGGTCTGCACCACTGCACTGTCCCCTGTCTCTTCCCCACTGCCTTTGGTGTGCAGCTGAAGGCAACAGAGGGAGGGAGGCAGGAGTGTGGTAACCAGCCTCTGCACTGGGCCAGCTCAGCCTGCCCCTAGGGGAGGAAACAGCTGGTCCAGGGGTGGAGTCAGTCAGCCCAGAGGCTGGGCTTTGCCCTGCCACCCATCCCTTGGGCCAGCTGTTCTGCCCCAGGGGCAGGGAGAGCAGAACCCAGTCCCTGGACCAGCCTGCTCTGCCCCTGGGGGCAGAGTGATGGGCTCAGGGAGGGGCAGGAGTGCAGAGCCAGCCTCTGAGCTGGCCCACCACACCCCCAGCACAGGGACGGGGTACGGGGGGGGGCCCCCAGGCGATATTCCCCGGGGCCCTGCCCCCCCCCCCCCCCCGGGACAGCCCTGAGCACATTTCCGGACCAGGGTGCAAACCTGTATGTGACTTTTGGGATGGCTTCAGCAGTCGGTCAAACCTCAGTCAGCCAGTTCACCACTTCACCATTGGTCCTTAAAAAAGGCAGATGCATTCTGACAAGTTGCAGTGGGGGGGAGGTCTAGTTTGGATAGTAGGAAAAATAGCCAATATTTTCCACTATTTTTCAGTGGATGGTGAAGCCCTGGAATGCGTTACTTAGGGAGATGATGGAAGTTCCATATTTAAACAGCTTTAAAGCTTGGATTGATAAAACCCTGGCTGGGATGATTTAGTTTGGATTGGTCCTTCTTTGAGTAGGGGGTTGGACTTGATGACCTCTTCAGGTCCCTGCCAGCCCTCATATCCTATGATTCTACATCAGGACCCATTTAACTCAGGGTTTTACTTGTTGGTATTGCTAGCCCTTAGGCATTAATATAGCACAAGTGTTTGGATATATTAAAGTTAATCAAAAAATACCTTAAAATGCTTATAAAATTGCTCATCTTTTCTTAATGCTCTCATTGTTACCTTAACTTTTCCAGGTTACTTATAGTCCAATTTTTTCCAAGCCATGCTCTTTCCCCCTTGTGTGACATTGCCGCACTCCAAAGCATGGCATCTCCTGTTTAACTTACAGTAAACCCGAGTTGCTGGCAGGCTAAGAGCATGGTATGGAAGTAGTTGCACTGTAGCCAGATACTCCAGGGAGAAAACATTTCTTTGGATCCCTGCAATTTATCCTGCTCTAGTATTAGAGGCTGCCACCGACTGTCCAGAGGGTTCCCCATAGCACCGCAGCCATGCACTTTCCTAACTTTAAAAAGGACCGAGGTGCAGTAACCCTCCCCCCCACCAATACCCTGTGGTGCCGAACTGAAACTGCAGCCAGCTTCTATTTTCAGAGGCCTTGGTAAGAGAATGTTTTTATCTGGGGATACAATGACTATCGCCCTGTAGCCTGCAGTTCCCATGCTGGTGCTGCCAGGACCCATGAATGCTTGCTTTATGAGTTGCTCTTGCAGGTGTTCAGGGGGCATGTAATCACTAATGAATAGTAGAGAGAGACAGAAACTCTAGGCAGGCTCTGGCACAGAGAGCTAGGCCAGGCTTTTATGATTCTGTGAGAAAAAATTACAGTGCCTTTCCTCTGCTTCTTTGCATACTTTACTGCTGAGAGCTCTGCTGGGCTGGCTAGCTACTGGCTTCCTTTATATGGAGTCTGATGGAAGCATTGCCATAGAATTCAACATGCTCGTCTTCTTGGGAAGTAGCTGTCTGTAGAAATCCTTGCTCAGGCAAAATTCCTATTAAAGTCAACAGGAGATTTGCATGTGGCAGATCTGTAAGATCTGGCTCATAATTTGGTCTCATGTTCTATCTATGTCATTCTGCTTGCACCAGGTCTCTGTATAAAACAGGTCAATAATGTGCATTTTGAACAAATAAGCTTAATCCATATGTTTTAGCGCGTGTATATTGCAGGCAAGGCTGGTGGCAGCACCCAATATTAAGGTTTCCCGGTAAAAAACAAAGACCGTAAATGAACTGTAAAAACTTCCGCACAATGCATATGTGGAAGGGAGCCAAATTAAGGCTGAACAGGCGACCTCAATTCTGGAATTTCCTAACTTTTAATGCTTGACTTTGTAATCTCAGTCATGATTTTTAATGTTGGCAGCAGGATTGTGCGTGTAATATATTTATAATTGGAAACACAGTCCTCGTCTTTGCAAGTCTGGTCCTTTTGAATATTCCAACACTAAGGTTCAGTGTGACAGCAAACAAAAATCAATCTTGTTTCTAACCACTGAAGTCTCCTCACTTCGATAACATCAAGTGGTCTAAATCCTTGCCAAAATCTTTTGCTTATGGGACAGATTAAAGGTGAAGGGGATGATTTTTAGAAGTGCTGAGAGTGAGCACATACAATTCCATTGGGACTCAGTGAGAGCTACAGGTTTTTAGCACTTCCGAAAATCAGTCCCACAACTTTTAGGCTCATTCCATCTACCTTCCAAGATGATGATTAGATTAGCGCTTGGAAAGCTTCTTTTGAAATTCATTTTTTACACTCACAAACAGATGAAGAAACTATATAATCCTAAATTTAAGGTGGCTTGAATGACTGTGTTGTAGGTCAGCATTTGAGTATAAAACAATATTATGTGAGAAAATAAGGGCATTTTGTTTTCTTTTTCCCTGAGTTTCCATTTTTCTAAGATGGCAACAATGCCTTGAGAGAAACTAAATCTCATATTATTTTAGCCCTCTGAGCCTTTAAAAAATGGTTTTGGACAAAGGAAAGAGAAATACTCTGCTCAGATATTTGACTGTGTATATCAGAAAGCCACCATTTTGGGCTTTATATCTTTAGTACTCAAGTACTGAGCATTAACATAGAGTTGGAGTGTGTTTCTCTTAGAAACAAACTTAGAGACAAATACTGCATGTCCATCTGAGAGCAGTAACCGCACAAGTTTTTATATAGGTCTGATGTTAGTCAAGGACTAATGTCAGAGCCTACCAGGAGAAACATTATGTTCTTATTAAACATACAGAAACACTGGAGGATAGGGATAGGATTCAGGGAGACCTAGACAAATTAGTACGTTGGGCCAAACAAATCTTGTGAAGTTCAATGAGCAGGAGTGCTGTTGGCCTGGGAAAAGACTTGGGGCTTGGGTGCTGAGACTCAGGGCTCACATGTTGCCACTGCAGCTGGCGCCACAGCTGGCCCAGTGGCGGACCCGGGGCTTAGGTGCTGGGACTTGAGGCTCGCGGCCCATAAGCCCCATGCCAGCGATGCCCCTGAGAAGTGCAAAGTCCTGCACTTAGGACAGAAAAATCCCATGTACTGCTACAGGCTGGGGACTAACCAGCTAAGTAGCAGCTCTGTAGAAAAGGACCTCAGGGGTATGGTAGATGGAAAGCTGGATATAAGAACACAGTGTGCCCTTGTTGCCAAAAAGGCCAAGAGCAGATTGGGTTGCATCAGTAGGAGCGTTGCTAGTAGATCAAGGGGGGTGATCATTCCCTTTTATTCGGCACTGGTGAGGCCACATCTGGAATATTGTGTCCAGTTTTGGGCTTCCCACTACAGAAAGGATGTGGACAACTTAGAAAGAGTCCAGTGGAGGGCAATGGAAATGATTAGGGGGCTGAGGCACATGATTTACAAGGAGAGACCGAAGGAACTTGTCTTATTTAGTCTGCAGAAGAGAAGACTGAGGGTGGATTTGATAACTAATTTCAACTACTGGAAAGGGTGCTCCAAAGAGAAGGGAGCTAGGCTGTTTTTGGTGGTGACAGAGGACAGAACAAGGAGCAATGGTTTCAAGCTGCAGCTGGGGTGGTTTGGGTTGGGTATTAGGAAAATCTTTCTCACTAGGAGGGTTATGAAACACCTAGGGAGGTGGTGGAATCTCCATCTTTGGAAAATTTTAAGACCCGGTTGGATCAAACCCTGGCTGGGATTATTTAGTGGGAATAGTCCTGCTTTTAGCAGGGTGTTGCACTTCATCACTCTCTCAAGCCTTGGGAGGCAGCTCCTCAACCTTAAATGGATACTCACCAGCAACTTCAGACCATATAATAGAAACACAAAGGCAAGCACATATCCCTGCAACAAACCTCACTGTCAACTCTGCCCCACATATCAACACTAATGATACCATCATAGGACCTAATCAAACCAGCTACTCTACCAGGGACTCGTTCACCTGCTCATCTACCAATGTGATATATGCCATCATGTGCCAACAATGCCCCTCAGTTTTATACATTGTACAAACTGGATTCTCTGTGTAAAAGAGTAAATGGACACAAATCTGACATCAGAAAAGGCAACATTCAAAAACCAATAGGAGATTACTTCAGTCTCCCTAGCCACTCTGTAAGACTTATCTTTGGCAATCCTTAAACAGGATTATTCTAGGTCAAGGATTCAAAGAGAGATTTCAGAGTTAGAATTCATATGCAAATTTGATATCAGTTTGGGTTTGAGTAGAGATATTTCCTGGCTTTCTCATTATAAGCAGTGATCATCATCTCTCAGCCTCCCTCTGTGTTGTTCCACTCAGGCTGAATCAATACAACGTGTTCGGTTTGCCGAAGTAATCTGACCTGATCCTGTGATTATTCTTCACTGCATTTATCCCTTCTTCCTATACTGTGGTTTGGGCGGGGGGGGGGGGTTCCATTTGAAAATATCTGAAGTGAGACCTCTCCCACAAAAGTTCATGCAATAAATAAATTTGTTTAGCCTTCAGAAGTGCCACAAGACTCTTTGTTTGTTTTGCTGAACTAGACTATCATGGCTACCTCTTGGAACTTGCACTTACATAGTATCTTTCATACAAGAACCTCAAAGTGCTCTCAATGATGAGTCAGTATTATTTCATCTTTTTTTTTTTACAAGATGGAGAAACTGAGGCATAAAGAGATTACATACGTTGTTCCCAAGAGCACACAATGAATTACTGCCATAGTGGAGGAGAAAACCAAGGTCCTCTAACTGCTAGACCCTACCTTAAGCAATGGGCAATTCTATAATTGACACATCATTGTGTGTCAGAGATATTCATCTGGCCTGAAATGCTACATTATCTGAGCTCCTCACAAGCTTTAACATATTTATCCTCAGGGAGAAAACTGTTATTCCCATATTCCAGGGGTGGAACTGAGGCACACACAGAGAATAATGTGAGAGTAGAGAATTGAACTGAGGGCTACCAAGTTAACACTTTTAACCATTGGACTATCTTTCCACTCTATGTGGACTGCTGCAGGCAACATTTTCCCTAAATTTCCTGTCTCAAATCAAGATGGCAATCTCTGCTTTTTTGGTATCACAGTTCTGTAAAACAAACAAAGAAGCACATCCCTTTATTTAATGAAGAATTTTATCTAACCCAGATGGTAGTACAGAGTCTCATTACGTGCTAGATAAACCTCCTCAGAATTAGCCTGCATGACTCTAACTTTTGTAGCCTTTTGATTTGAAGATCCAGTGTTATCTCAACTTCCACTTCATTTGTCTCTGTGGTACCCTTAGTTCTCATTTGTGCCCTCGTCCCACTGTTTGTGCCGAGTTTAGCAGTGTGATGTAGGATTTAAAATCACAAATTCAGTATGTCAGATATGTTTAGTGTATATTAAAGCACAAATATCCTAATGTAGGGCAGGCTTCACACACGCATGATAAGTGATTTATGAGCACAAGTCCTGCTGTAAGCCGGTGAAAGTTTGGCCCTTAGGAATTGCTACTCAAACCATTATCTAAGGAAGGTGGCATTTTCTAAAAGACCAAGGAGATTTACCTAAGCTGCATTTTCTCTGCTTTCCTTTATTTTACTGCTAATATTGTAATTACATTGTGAGTCATTTAACAGCAGAAATTTAAGCATCTGTTGAAATTAAGGTAGCATGTTTTGCTGGTAGTTTCTGGCAACACATGTGGTATAGGCCAGCAGTTCTCAGCCGTTTGTGGGTTGCAACATGCTTGATGGCATGTGCAACAGTACAGGACACACCAGTGCCCCTGTCACTGAATACAGTGCCCCTACTGGGAAACTGTTACTATGCTTCAGCTCCAGTGGGCAATTGCTGGATCTCCATAACACACTTACTGCTGTGTGGTGATACAGTAAGGTGTTCAGACACAGTGGTTGAGAACCACTGGTATGGACTATAACAAGTGTGGCCAAATTGCGGCTCTTAAATGAAAAAAATGAGGCTCATGGAAGAAAGCCAGAGGGAAGCGGCCCCAGCCTAGAAGTTTTAAATCTCCTGCCCTGAGCACACTCATAAGGAAGTCCCAGCCTGTGCCTAGCCACTGGAGGGCCAAGTAAGGGGACATTGGGGAGTGGGGTTGGCCCAGGGAGCCAGCATCAGGGCCTGGGGATTGAAGGGGGCAAGATGGAAGGAAGAAGCAGTGGCATGGTCGGGACAGTGGAGAGAAGCTAAGTTTTTACTGTATAGGTAGGCCTAGTCTTCATGGTAACCTTAAGTAATTATTAGAATATGACATCAGTAGGATCAATATTTGCCCTCTTTTTACAATAAAATTAAAGTGCACAATGAATTTCAAACGTAGTAATTTTGAAGTAGGTAAAATGCCTTACTGCAACTCTCGAAGGTTTAATAACCAACTTGTGTGGCTCTTGAGTTCCATGAGTTTGGCCACCCCTGGACTATAACTATCATTAGGCATATGTGATTTATACCTGAAAAACCTCAAGCCAAAAAGGACTCCCAAATGCATGAGGGATGCCAGGTTTATTGCAAGTGTTACAGTTAACCCTGAATAAGGGAGATTCCAGAAAGTACCATTTTATTTATAACATATTTAAATAGCACATTACATTTTACAAGTTGTGGGGTCATGCATTTCTTGAAAAACCCAAAGGCCCTATTGATCTTAAGAGGAGTCATGCATACATACATATTAAGGAACTGCTGTGACACTCACTAATACACATCCACTTCTGAACTGGAATTTGGCTACTCTTTCACACAGCTTAAATTTGATCAAGAGCACATGATTCATCTAACAACTGTGAGTTTGTAATGTGTTGCTTTATAAAATTCTTATTCATAATCAGTTGCTTCCTAACTTTGAAGTCATCGCAAATGATAAATTGCTTTCCTAACCAGTGCAAAATACAGTCACATAATGGCATGATTTAGCCTATAGAGAAATCTTTGGTGCAGTTAGCATGCTATAAGATGTAATACTGTCACAGGTGGGTGTCTGAAACATGGAGTAAATGTGGTTGATTAGGTATTTTATCTAATTCAAGATCCTCTTCTCTTTGCATTAGATGACTAGATGAAATTTTATCAGAACACAAATGCATATTGCATCAAGAGCCTGATGCAAAGCTGTCTAAAGTCAACACTTCCATTTCTTTCAATGTGCCTTGGGTCAGGACAAAAATGCACAGTCACATACATTTGATGATATGCCTTGTGTTATATTACCAATGACTGCTGGGTGTTTATTCCATAATACACAGAAATGCTGTTAATTCCTTATGTTTTTCATTTGTAAATATTTGCAAAGCACCATGAGATCTGTAAGACTCAAAACAGCCCTTTGAGGCAATATTGTCCCTATTTTGCCACAGAAGAAACTGAGGCACTGTGAAATCAAATGAGGTGACTGACATGCCCAGGGTCTCAAAGTACAACTTATAAGTCTTGACACCCAGTCTCTGGCTTCAATAGTGAGCACCCCTCCCCTGGCTTTGTGAGGAAGGGGGGAAGCCCCAAACCTAAATGTTTGGGAAACTTTATTTTAGGGATGTTTCAGTAGGCTTGAGTATATTCCCACCCCAGATAGTGCGGTCTCTGCTGTTGAAAAGGAAGATCTTTTCTTTTTACAAAAACCCATCTTCAAAACATCTGATAAAGTGGGATTTATGCCTATGAAAGCTAATACAATAAATAAATTTGTTAATCTCTAAAAGTGCCACAGGACTCTGTTTATTTTGCTGAACTAGACTGATCTGGCTACCCTTTGGAACTTTCCTTTTTCAGCCACTCTGAATGTCCCTTGTAGCAAATACTAAATCCCCTTGCCCCAGTGAAACTGCTTTCTATCTAGCCCTATCCTCAAGGCCACATGTCCAGCCACACTAGCTGAACAGCCCTTTGGAAGCCTAAGAAAAAGACAGCTTCAGTGTGCATTCAGTATGGGTCTGAACTGTGATATATCCCTTCCTCTGTGGCCATTCCTCAAAGATAACTGTCTACTGTTGCTACCAGCTTACAGATGCAGCCTGTTAGCTGAAGAGGCACAGTGCTGAACTTGGATGGTGGTGGCTCTCTTGGGTTCAGATCTTGTTGATGGTCTGTGATGAGAGGTTTATTCTGTGTATATGGGCTGAAACATGTTGCCTTAGCAACACTCCCAGTCAGCAGTGGACCAGTTGTGAGAATTTCCAGCTCATATTCCTATGTGGCAGCAGCTTTGCAAACTGGCTGGTTTCTGAGCATGGTAGCGTGGTACCAGCTAAAGAAAGATCTGAGCACAGGAACTGAGGAGTTAGAAATTCTTTTTAGCGCTGATGGGGAATATGTGCAAACTTTAGGTTGCTTTTTCATTGAAATTCCTCAGCTCACTCAGAAACTTTTTGTGATCTTGGGCACGTCACTTACTTTCTCTTTGTATAATCACTTATATGATAGTAGTACTGAGATGAGAATCCCATTGTGTTAGGTGCTGTATATAGCCATAATGAGAGAGAGCTTCTGACCCAAGGAGTTTACAGTGTGATTTGACAGGACAGAGGAAGGAAGGATTCTTATCCACATTTGACAGAAGGGGTTAAGAGAGTGTCCAAATTCACCCACACAGCTGGGGGTGAGTGACAAAGCTCTGTGCAAATGCGGGTGAGTGGGATAGGAGACAGGCTAAGGGGAGGTACTCAGGGCTTAAAGTATAATTTGGTGGGCCCTGGAACCCTCCTAATTGGACAGACCCTCTTCCCGCATGGGTGCCCCCCCTGCATGTCCAGGCCCTCTTCAAGCACCCAGCTACTGCCCCCAATATCCATTCCCCTGTCCCCCAAATCCACCCCCAGTATCCACTCCCGTTTCCAATATCCACCAAGCCCCCAAAATCCACCCTCACCCCCAATACCCACTCCCAGCTCAGGCGCCCCCAATACTCCCCCCTCCCCCCAGCATGAGCCGGGCTGCCCCCATACTCACAAGCAGTGTGCTGGGCCCAGAATATCTGCAGGCTGCACATGTGCAGGGTAGTGGCTAGCACCTCTGCTTAATATGCAGAAGGTCCTGGGTTCAAGCCCCAGGGGGTTGGACTTGATGATCTCACGAGGTCCCTTCCAGCCCTATGATTTGATTGATTGATTGAAACGCATCCCTTCCCCTTCATGGCAGAATGCCATTCCAGGGCCTGCTATTTTTAGGGGCCAAGCATTTGGGCCCCTTAAAACAGAAAATGAACCGAAACACTGCTTCCCAGGTCCCATTATTTTTCAATGTTGGGCCCCGGAACACAGCATTCCAGCACCATTTTCTATTTTTAGGGGGCCCAGAATGCTGAGACCCTAAAAATAGCAGGCCCCAGAATGGCGTTCTGGGCCATTCAGGCTAACTTTAACCCCTGGAGGTACTGAGACTTGGGGGAGGGCAGCTCGTTCCTGGCTGAAGAAGAGTCATACCAGGGATTTCTACCTGCTCCCAGGCCAGTTCCATCTCTTTCAGGGCCTACTTTTGTCTCCTCATATAAGTGCCTCCCCCAGTCCACAGGCATTAGTGAGTTTATGAAGGGATGGAGCTCCCACAGCATTTCCATTGCAAGGATACTAGGGACCTCTGCATATGACCCCCTCCGGCCGCCAGTTTCACCACCCTGGCACAGAGCCAGGAATTGGACCTACATCTCCTTTACGTGCAAAGCCATCTTTCCTCTTTGCCTCATTTTCCCTAGCTCTAAAGCAGGGGGCTGTAATTCTTAGAACAGGAGGGATAATGGGTTGAGAGAGTTAGTTAACCTGTAATGTGCTCTGAAGTTAAATGCACAGTGTCCTTATTATTCAAGTAGTCTCTGCAGTTCAGATGCATAACGTACGAAGCCAACTCTGTAACCCCAGCCCGTGATTCCGAGTGTACGTGACAAAAAGATTTAGATGAGTTTTTCTCTTTGCTAAAATTTCATATTTATACTCCCAATATTTCCCCTTGTCTCGCTCCTTCTTCCTCCTCTCGCCTTATATAGTCATGCGGTTATTCAAGTAGCAAGGCAGCATGCCAGAGTCTCCAACCTCACCCTGCTGCCAGTGGTGATTGTTCTCAAGAGCTGAAAATCTAGTCAGAACTCAGACACTAATGTAACTATTTGCTGCATCATGAGGTACTGTTTATGCGAACGCCCAGATAAATAAATAAATAAATAAAGTGGTGGACACCCAGAGCATAATATGAATCTGTAATGCAAGGCACAGCCCACTGCATTTGAGCCTTCACCAGAGAGCAATAAATGAAACTTTGTTGCTGAAATGCATGTGGGTTTTTTTCCCTAACCAAAAGCCAGAGTGGTGTTAGAGGCCTCCAAGAGTAGTTTCGGAGTATTGCAAGTACTTATACAGCTATAGTTCTTTGTGCCGGTATTGTATTCTCTCTGCAGGGCTCCCCCCCCCCCCTTCTTTTTCCTTTCTTTCTCCGTAAAATGGCAAATACTATTCAGTGAATGAGTCTTGGTGCAATGCTAATAAAAAAGGTTATTCTCCTATTTGCAAAGAGACAGTCTCACTGCTAGAATGAACAATTAACATTTAAATTAAATGAATTTAGTCCCTTCTCCTATTGTCTTTGTTCCTCTTGAATCATTTGGAAAGATATTTTCTGGGCTGTATTTTTTCTGGTATGGTAGAAAGTCTAATTTCTTCATTGTTGTTAATCATATAAATTTGCTGTATTATTAAAAACTTTGCTGATCATAGTTTTTCCTGCCAATTTTCTTTTAAGAAAATATTATACAAAGTAGTTCTCTGTTGTACCGTATCTGCAGGCATTTCTACGTTCATTAATTAAAGATAACAAGAAAAACAAGCAAAAGATTTTGATCTTTGTATAGAAAAACAATACGCAGCCTACATTAAACCTTCAAGCAATAGATTCAAGTGTTTCATACACACATTATAACCTTTATTGAATGTCTGTTTTAAAATACATGCTACACTGGACAAAAATTTGTATGGAATGTACTGTAAGCAATGGAAATGTCACAGAAATTATTTTTCTTATTACACACAGTAATTGATATCTGTGCTGCTCTATTTTATTTATTTATTACAAAGCAAGATATGTTTATTCTGTATAGCATTCATTAGCTTTTCTTTCAGTCTTCTGTAATTAAAGAGCCCAGCAGCAAAGGTGATAAACACCATTGAAATTTTTTGGAAGGAAAGAATCAAATACATTTCTGTAACCATTAACCTGTCTGACTAAGAAAAAAGAGAAGAAATACAAAAAGGTGCAGCAGAAATTTAGAACGGTGTAGCTTTTAGAATCTAGACTGAAACACCTTAAATGAACTCTGCAGCAGACAGATGAAAAAAAATTTCTTGGCCCTTGTTGCTTTGCTATTATTCATGATGTAATTTTTCAGGTGTCAGTTTGCAGGAGAAAGATTGGAACAAGGCTTGTTGCTAGGACATGAATGGAAAAGCTGCTTCCGATTGGTTCTCTGGGATTTCTTTGCAAGCCAATGAAAGGGTAGAAATAGGAATAGAAATGAGAAGCAAAAAGGCTTCTGGCAGGGACAATTAATGTGTTTGCAGTGTCAAAGCAAATTGTAGAGCAAAGGACTGTACATTTAAAATAATAATAAAAAATATCTTTACCAGTGTAGGTTGGTGATTCTGTTATAATGAACTAAAACAATTAAAGGCATACTGTGATCTGTTTCAGCTTACAGATCAATGCAACTGACTATGTAGAACGTAGACATTTTTTTACTTTTATAGCACAGCAGATTATATAACATTTTTATTATCTTTTGCCTGGAGAAGTAGATGAGGTCGATTCTGATTTCCTGTATTTATTATTATTTACTATGCAAGGCCATCACTGGGAAATAATTAAAAATACTAATGGGCTCCAGCCTTTGAAAGTGATTGATTACTCTTATTATATGAAACATCCAGTTAGTTGGCATAGTTTGTTTTGCAGCAGTTTGTGATTCCAAGATGAAAAACAACAACAAAAAAAATCAAATTGAATCCCCCCCCGTAAAGATCTTTGTGTAGAAAGTATCAATTTATAAAGTGTAATTGAGCGTGTTTGTTATTTCAGACCTTAGCTATAAAAAGCGTTCCCATTTAAGTTGTTATAAAAGTGCTTGCTTGACAGAGGAATAGCCAAGTAGGCAGTTTTGCCTGCCCGTCATCCTTAACTGTTTGATGTCAAAACTCTTCTGCAATACACCAGAAGAAGGGGTAAGGTTTCCTTACATAGCTATGTAGCCCCTCTCTGCAGGGCTTTTCACAACCTGAGTTGCAGTGTCTGGATCTACAGTACACACCAAGCAGGGCAGACATTGAAAGCAGTGTGCTGTAATGTATTAGGGCAGTGGATGGTGAATCAAGAGATCTAGTTTCTAATTTGAGTTTGCCACTGCCTAGTTGTGTGACCTTGGGCAAGTCGCTTCATCGTTCTGTTCCGCTGTGTCTTTTGTCCTTTCTGTGTTAAGGCCTTCTTCATATGAAGGTCTTCAGAGCATGTATTAACTACTCCAAGTGCCTGTCCCAATGCCATGCCAGTCTTGGTTGAGACATCTAAGTGCTGCCACAATAAAAAGTGTACACTTCTCTGCAATGTGCTGCGGCCACCTTTCTTCAGCACAATGGAATGTATTTAGTTTTGTAATGAAAAAAATGATTTATACTAGTTATAAAAGCAACTGTTCTATCTGAACTAGACAGGGCTCTAACTTTTGCAGATTCTGGTTTAAAAGCACTTGCATTTGTGGCCCACATCCAAAATGTGAAAGAATTTCTCCATGTAACCAAAGCACATCCTTAAAGCCCAGGCAGGATAACCGTTTAAGAGCCTCTATTTCAACCAAGGAAAGAAATATTACATCTTTGGTGAATTTATGTAAGGCTCCCGTTAGGACTGAAAGCACTGGGAAACCACTCTTTATGATTGCTTTTCCATATTTCATGCAGTGATGTTCCTATGTAATTTCAAACAGGACTCTCAGAGCAGCTTGAATTCTGAAAACCTTGTTTTTCAAGTCCACCATTTCAAAATAAAAGAATGTGCTTTGAAGAGAGAGAAAATATAGGAGGGACTGCTAGTACAGGACTTACCCTGACTTTCCTCCAAGTCTAGGCCAAATTC
Source organism: Podocnemis expansa (assembly GCA_007922195.1). Taxonomy (NCBI): domain Eukaryota; kingdom Metazoa; phylum Chordata; order Testudines; family Podocnemididae; genus Podocnemis; species Podocnemis expansa. The sequence goes on from ML682025.1 coordinate 20,641,636, forward strand.
TGGACTTATTTACACTGGTGTAAATGGAGAGTAATTCCATGGAATCAGAGGCTCTCCTCGATGTTGCATCGTTGTAAGTGTCATAACTCTGTCATTACTTATTTGTATTATAGTCAAGTCAGATCATGGCACTGTTGTACTAGGCAGTATGTTAACAAGAGACAGCCCTTGCCCTGAATGGCATGTGATTTAGATAGGCAAAGGAATCATCAACATCATCATACCCATTTTACAGATGGGGATTGAGCCAAGAGAAATGAAATGACATATTGACTGATCTCATACAAGAAGCTTGTGTTTAGGCTGAGAACCAACAAGTGTTCTCCTGGGTCTGAGTCTAGCATATTAACCACAGTGATTCCCTTGAGCGAAAAATTTGACCATTGGTCTTTCTTCATACTCAAAGCAACCTAAAGGTGTCTAAACTAAAACAGTTGCTAGCTACTCAAGAGACTAATAATTTTATATATGAACCATGGAAGGCAGCTCCTGGCATGTGCCAGGGCCAGAGAGAAATTAAAGAAGAATGAATGACCTAGAGCAGTGTTTTTCAAACTTACGATCAGGACCCAGTACTGAGTTGCAGACCTGCAAGGACTGGGTCGCAAAATCCTCTGCTGCCACTGCCAAAAGAGTGGAATGCATTGGGCAAAGATGTAATTTTTGGGTCATGGGCGTGCATGACTTTTTTCAACTGAGTCCCAAGAAAAAAAGTTTGAAAACCACTGACCTAGAGAACTCTTCGTCCTGAAAGAACGAACCCTGGACATGAATCAGTGCTGTTTCTGCCACATGTAAAATCTATAAAACAGTGTAATTTTACATGGATGCTTTTCATTTTTCCTATGAAAGTTTGAACATGACTCTTACTCCTGTAAGGACAAAGAGGAAAAAGACTTGTGGCTAGGAGAGATCAAGCTTGTTTTGTTCAATAGCAAAGTTTTGAAAAAGAAACTCTTTTCATCTCTGTGTGTGAGTTGTGGATCAGATTCTGTGAGCTTTACTTGTGCTAAATAGCATCTTACTCCACGAATGGTCCTGTTAGCTTGTATGAGAGTACTCACAGAGTAAGATACCAGTCAGCCAGACAGTAACGGGATGTCCTGGACCAGAGCTGGTTAAGGCAGGCCTATTAACTCCACAGACTGCACCTGGAGAAGAAACCAGGGAAAAGAGAATTGACTGCAAACAGGTCCAGCTGGATAGGAAGAGGCAAGGCATATTAAGCCAAGAAACCAGCAATATAGGAGGAGTGGTGGCTGCTGCTGGGAAAGACAGAGGATGACATGAAAGTTGGTACAACCAGCCGACAAAGAATAGTAGGAAGCAGTCCAGGGAAAGGGCAGTGCACGCTGGGAGAGTAAAGCCCAGAACTGCTGGGTTGACTGAACCCAGAGTAGTGTGCAGGCCTAAGTTCCTCTACCAGTCCTCAAGGGCCCAGCAGCCGGCATAGACCCAGGAGTGCAGTGAATGGGAAGACAGCTATCATCTCACTGTGGGGTTGACAGAGAACTGAAGGACTGTACTCTGCAAAGGGGGAAATTCAGTGGGTATGTCTACACATCTCTTTTATTTCAAAATAACACTGGTTATTTTGAAACAAAAGAGATTAGGTCCACACGACATTTTCTTATTTCAAAATGACGGGATTCGTCATTTCAAAATACGAACCGTCGTTTTGAAACAGCTTAAACCCCATTCATTTCGATATGGCTGTTATTTCAAAATGGTTATTTTGAAATAAGGCCATTTGGACATGTTGTTTCGAAACAACACCATTGTTTTGAAACAACTGTTTCGAAACAACATGTCCAAACGGCCTTATTTCAAAATAACCATTTCAAAATAACACCCGTTTCGATAGCAGGCTTTCCCTTAATTCGATTTAACATTTTCTTAATTCGAATTAACTTATTTCAAAATGACAGTGCATGTGTAGACATAGCCAGTGACTCAGCTATGGGTCTTGTGGTTCTTGGGGCAAGAGAGACCTGCTGGCCAGAGAGTCTGTGACTGCGGGAATGGGTGTCAACCTCAAGGAGGGCTAAGTGACTAGGAGAAGATGCTGGACAAGCAGTGAGTGGAGCACCCTTGACACAGACAAATAGGAATGTCAGAATCTTACCCAATACATTTAAACAGGGATTTTTAAAGAACCGTAAGGGAGCCAGGCACCAGTGACAAGTTGCCTCAGTTATTGTAGCCTTGCTGTTCAGAATCCCAGAAAGGCACTGACCTCTCTGCCCTGTTACTGCCCCAACCCCAACTGCATTGTGACTTGTGGCAGAAGTATAAGCAGTCCTATGCGAAGCCTATATGAGGGGAAACTCTCTCCATGTCTCTAGGATAGTGTGAATGGTGTTTTAATTAATTAGAGATTAATACAGGCATAGCTATGTTGGTGTAGGTAGGCCAGAATACCCCTTTAGAGTAGATACATCCTACACTAACAGTCTTTCTGTTGGTAAAGAAACACTGCCTCCGTGAATGAAGTTAGTTATGTCGACAGAAGAGTTCTGTGTGCTCAGATGTGCCTACAGTAGAGTTAAATTGGCATATCTATAGCTGACAAGTGTGAGAATGAGGGCAGAGAAAATCTTATTAGATTTAACATATTGTCTCAAGCTGGAAAAATTGGTCTGACCACCAGCAAGGTGTGCTGTTTTCAGAAATCTAGCTATGTGTGGATTTATCCAAAATTGTGTAGCCAGCTCTTGCATTGATTATGCTACTGATTGCAGATACATGGAAGACCTTGCAAGGTTTGGGACCATTGTCTAGTTCATCTAGCTAGGAATCTGAGTTATGACGTTAATTCTTTTCTGGATTCCCATTTCTTTTTCCTGTCTGATGTAGGAATTGTTTCCAAAATGCTAAATAGACCTTGAGAAATGAGCTTTTTGATGAGGTCAGTGTCCATAATGTGTGTCTAATTTCATGCTTTACTGTCAAGCTTCTAGGTTAGGAAGTTTAGATCTTGATAGTAGAGGGTGTACGTGCTGAGATGATCTTCCGTCAGGATCTAAAACCACCTGTTTTGTCTAGATCAATATGCAGTGTTCATTCATAAAGTCCCAGAGTGTCAGACCCATTGTATCATCCAGTCTGTACAATCTGCAGGGCCAGTCCTTCAGTAGAGGCAATCTACGCAGTTGCCTAGCATGCCAACAATTAGGAGGTCCCAAGGACTGGGCTGGGGGGTGGGGGGCAGCAAGCCTATCCCACCCTGCTCCGCTCACCAACCTCAGTCAGACCCCCACCTGTGGTGCCACTTCCCGGCTGGGGCCAGACCCTCATCGGCAGCTGTAGGGGATGGTTGTGCCGAAATCATTTTTGGCCTAGGGCACCAAGAAACCTTGGCCCAGCTGTGATAAGCTGTACATCACATGCCATTACCATCTTCTGCACACTGAGTCAGACAACTGAAATTTTAGACCACAGTATCACAGTCCACAAGAGACTATATAGCTATCAAGGCTCCTACCACAGCAGGGAAATGATTAAGTGAAATACACCCTGAAAATTCCAGCAAGTCACTTGCACCCACATACTGCAGAAGAAGGCAAAGCCCTTCAAACATCCTCTGCCAATCTGTCCTGGGAGAAAATTTCTTCCTGGCCCCACGTATGGCACTTGGTTAGACCTGGAGCATGTCAGCAAGCCTGTCATATGATGTACAGTGGACTGTAGTCTGTGGGACTTTCCTGTTCACTTTTGCAATGTAATTGTGTGGCTGGATGCAAAATGTGCCATGCAAAGCTCCTTTTTGAATGCCCTGCCACATTATTATATCATGGTTCCTGCAGCATCATGTATGTACACAGATGTGAAGCGTGTTTTACATGGCTCAAGGGGGAGGGGGAGAATTAGAGTTTTCCAGCAGCATGGAGACAGCCAGAACTGTTTCCCAATCAGTGTTGCAAGCAAGTATCTGAAGGAGGTAACAAAGATAATGTAAATTAAGGTCCGCGGCTCAGCTGGGACAAAGGGATCATCTCAGCTGAGGAAGGGGAGGGAAGCTGAGAGGAAACTGAAAAGAAAGGCAGATGCTTGGAGCTGCTCCAGGCTTTTTGTCAGAGACTCTCCATCTTGAAACAGCTACAAGAAGAATTGAGCCCTGTCTAGAAATAGGCAGAGATGGCTGCAAACCATCACACCTGAACCTGAGTGGTGAGATGAGCATAATTGTGGTAGTGTTGTTAGGTTAGCATGTGTTTTATATCTTTTATTTGCTTGTGGCAGCTCCTGACTCCTTTATTAAATTTTTGTGCATTGATTTGCTATATACTCACTTAAAATCATATTCCAATCAAGAAACTAGCATTTGTTTTATCTAAAGCTATGTGGACTTTAGAGGCTGTGAATGAGAAATGCTGGGCAATACATTTCTTTATTAAATGGATGGACATGAGTCTATGGTGATAGGGAAGGGTCCCAGTTCCTGTAGGACAGAAGTTCCCAATGTGGTAGATGGTCACCCAATGAGCACCCCAAGCTCCATCACCTTTGTGGTCAGAGGGTGCTCACTCACTGCCTGGGACTGATTATATGCAGGAGACTGGTGTGGACTGAGTCAGGAGTGAGTAGTCACCTGGCATAGTGGGGTATCTCAGGGTTCAGGAGTGGAGATCAGGGGGTAGTAGCAGCACACCCAACTGGATTCTGGGAGCAGCCTGTCACACAGCCAGCTGAGCCTTAAGAGAGAGCGAGACCTCAGTGCCATGCAGGAAGTCACTGAAGCAATGGATTTGGCAGGATTTCAACCATTCTATATGACCTGGTGATGGAGAGGAAGTTTTCATATATTGGGTTATAAGACTTTCCTATATGAGTGCATTGATCTAGCTTGACAGAGAGCTTTAGGAAGAATCAGCAGGGAAAAAGACAATGGTCCAAGATAAGGGCACAGCAGCACACACTTGAAAGATGATGGGGAAAGGCATCAGCTTCAAGAACATTACATCCTGTTTCCAAGGAAGTTGCAAGCCTGCATTGCTGGGTTGGGAACTTGCCTTCATTGACCCAGTGACATACAGTGTTCATGAAGTCATTACCTCTGGGTTCCACATCTGCCAGTCAGGACCATGGCTTTTCATATCAAATGATAAATGCTCCTCCAACAGCACAGTGTTCCCTAACACAGTGCTGGTGTAGTGTCTCCATATTGCCTCAGCCAAGTGTGACTGGTTTGTCAGTTCAAAATGATGTTCTCTCCTTAACTCAGCTCTGAGTGTCCCTATAGTACAACAATCTATGGAGAAAAGATGAATTCTATGTAATTCTGCAATACATGGGTAAAGCTTTTAAATACTTTTTTTTTTTTTTTGGTTACATACAGTGGCTGCACAATAATTCAGAAGCCTAAACTGGAATCTCTAAAAGCAAAGCAAATTAATTGGGCTATTAAAATATGCAGCCTTATATAGTAGGTGACAAAATAGGCACAGCCAAAATGAAGGCCACTTTCTGGTTCATTAAATATGAGAAGTCACACATTTTAGCCTATTATCATACTCACAGATGTATGCACACAGTGAATATTTCACACCTTTCTAATGGCTATTGTAAAAAAAAATTAAAAAGCCACTGTTTTCAGTCATTTTCAGATTTATAGAGTGTGGTGGGTCTGGTGTGGGAGAAGCAAGGCTGAGTAAACTGTATGCGCATGTTACAGAAAGATGACTATTTACTGAGGCATTTGTGTCAGGTTCTCATTTCAGACTCATTATTGGCGAGGAAGGGTGATTGTGTAGTTAAAGCTCTATCCAGGGAAGCAGTGACCCTGGAAGAGATTTGGACGTTCTGGTGGGTAGTCAGTTGAACGTGAGCTTCCCGTGTGAGGATGTGGCAAAAAGAGCTAATACAATCTTGGGATGCATTAAGAGGGGAATCTTGAGTGGAAATAGAGAGGTTATTGTACTGTGGTGCGACCACTGCTGGAATCCTGTGTCCACTTAGGATGTCTGCAACTCAAGAATGATGTTGATTAGTTAGAGGTGGTGCAAAGAAGAGCCATGAGGATGATTAAAGAATTAAAAAACCTGCCCTTAGAGGGACAGATTCAAGGAGCTCAGTCAGTTTATCTTAACAAACTGAAAGTTAGAGGGCAACCTGGTTGTAGTGTATAAATAGCTAGCTGGGAAGTAAATATTTAAAACTCTTCAATCTAGCAAAGAAAGGTAAAATGCAATCCAGCAGCTGGAGCAGATGTGAGACAAATTCAGACTGGAAATACGGTGTAAATTTTTAAAAGTGAGTGTCATTAACCATTGGAACAATTAGCCAAGGGTCGTAGTGGATTCTCTATCACTGACAATTTTAATATCTATATTCAGGGCTGGCCCAACCATGTATGCAAACTAGGTGGTCACCTAGGGCACAAGACTAGAGGCACTAATTTAGATGGAAGTGAACTTTTTTTCTCTATTTAAATATATATGTTATAATTTTTCTTTGTATTGAATATGGGGGCAAGCAGCAGAGTCATAGTTTGCCTGGGGCTCCAAAAGCCCTTGGGTCGGCCCTGGATGTTTTTCTAAAAGATCTGCTCCAGGACTTATTTTGGGGAAATTCTCTAGCTTGTGCCATGCAGGAGATTAAACTAGATGATCACAGTAATCCCTTCTGGCCATAGAATTTATGAAAATTGCAATGTGAAGAGGCTTGCAATCCTGGCTTTCTCTTCACTTCTGCCCCTGACATCCTGTGTGATCTGGGGTCTGATCTAGTAAATCTTTTTGTCCATCAGTGCCCCCTCCCTCTTAAATGGAGATAGTAGATTTACTAGGGAGAGGCCTGGGCAGGTAACTCATTTGATACTTACAGAGTGAATTAAGATGCATGTGAAGAAAACTGGAAATGCCCAGATATTGCTGTGATAGGAATCAGTAATATGGCCATGGCCATGTTCCCCCACAAAAAGAAAAGATTTTCAGCTTTTTTTATAAAAGGCATTTATTGGCAATTTGTCAACCTTCTGCAGTTGCCCATGTACCCTATGTATGCTGTCACTCTTATTCACAGTATCCCCTTTCCCAGGTGAGTAGCCCTATTAACATCCAGGCAGTTACTCCCAAGAGTAAGAAATATTGTGCAATTGAGAGTGGGAAGCTCAAATCCTTGAAATCTTGATGGACTTGCTTCATTTTGTTAAAGCTTTTCTGTCTGTTTTTAAGCAAATGATGAGAGTGTATATATTGAACCATATTCACATATCATGTCCTAATAATGTTGTAGGTAAGGGAAAGTGCACATTAGCATATCTGCATTGAAGTTGAAAGAGCTATGTCAATATATACCAGCTCAAGATCTGGTCCATGATGTATATTCAAGTGGTCATGTAAATACAAAAGTTATTGAGGAGCACAATTTTAGTGGGAACAGATAACTAGGAAAGAATCAGCACTGCTTGCAAGGAATCTTATGATGATATTAATTGAAATCTTACTGCCTTCCTTTGTCTTTTGCTAAACCCAGGGCATAATAAACAGGAATTATCTGCCATTTCCCTTCATCTGTTCTGCAGAGAAAATAAACCTGACCTTCCTTACGGCTCTTCCATTTTTCTATAGTACAGATGATGCAATATATGCGGGTATCATGTCTGTATGCAGTCTTCCATTGAAATCAGCTGTAAATAATATAATGCTAAAGCAAGGGATGAAAATAGATGTTTCAGAATTGCAAAAATTTAGGGCCTAAATCTTCAGAGGTTTTACAATTGATTTTGGTTGCCTGACTTGAGATGAGGGAAAACGATGACCCAAGTAGAATGCCCAAAATCACTTGCTATTACATTAGTTCTGGGTAGATTGGTTCCACAGCTAACATGATGGGAAAAATTGTAGAGAACGAGTCTTTCCATGGTCTGTGTTTCAGGACCTGTGTGTTACCCAAGAGACTAGGTGATCTATTTGCTTGTTAGCAGGGTATGGGGCCTGTCAGTTCCAGACTGGTGGTGCAGAACTGCCTGAGGTTGGGCACAGATCACTTGCTGGTGGCTTCTCTTGTACTTTAAAGTCTTTAAATCATCATTTGAGGACTTTAATAACTCAGTCATACATTAGAGGTTTATTACAGGTGTGGGCGTTTGAGGTTTTGTGGCCTGCATTGTGCAGGTTGTAAGACAAGATGATTGTATTGGTCCCTTCTGATCTTAGAGGCTTTGAGTCTGTGAAAGTTGCTCTTATTTGCTGTACCCAATTTGGCCTATTGGAAAGCAGGTCCATGCAAACCAGGACTAGCACTCATTACCCTCTTCACATTAGACACCCCGAAGAGAGGTCAAGGACTAAATGGATCTAGGAAATTGAGTTTCCTACCTCATCTCTCAAGATGATTCTATGGTAGGCATGGCCAAACTGCAGCTTAGGAGCCACATGCAGCTCTTGAATGAAAAAAAAATGCAGTTTATGGAAGAAATACAGAGGAAAGCAGCTGAAGCCTCGAAGTTTTAAATCTCCTGCCCTGAGCATGCTAAGAACATGCTCAGGATGGAGCCCCACCCTGTGCCTAGCCGCTGGAGCGGCCAAGTAAGGGGACCCTGGGGAGGGGGGTGGGCCTGGGGAGCCAGCATCGGGGCCTGGGGGTTGTGGCCTGGGTTGGGATGGAAGGTAGAAGTGGTGGCATGGTCGGGACGGTGGAGGGAAGCTAAGTTTTTACTGTATAGGTAGGCCTAGTCTTCATGGTAACCTTAAGTAATTATTAGAATCTGACATCAGTAGGATTTGCCCTCTTTTTACAGTAAAATTAAAGTGTGCAATGAATTTTAAACTTAGTAATTTTGAAGTAGGTAAAATGCCTTAGTGCAACTCTCGAAGGTTTAATAACCAACTTGTGTGGCTCTTGAGTTCCATGAGTTTGGCCACCCCTGGTCTATGGGGATGATGAGGATGTTTGCAGGGGAAGCTTTCCCTGCTGCAGCTCATGCTGTATCTGCTCTGAGGATACACAAAGGATGTCAGTCTTCAGGGCTGTCAGTGTGGCATCATTCACTAGTGCTCAAGTCTGTGTGGAAGCTTTCAAAAGCTGCATGGACTCGCAGAGTTGTGCCTGGATTCCAGTTTACCTAGGGCTTATGTGTATGAAGATACTCTTTTAGATACCTGAGGGGTCTGAGAAAGGACTCCCTCCATTTGTGATATGTAGCATTTACATAAATTTAGGAAGATAAAGAAGAGGGTATATCAAAACAGTAGGAAAACACGACTAAAGCCTGTAAAGTCTCCTAACTAGCTGAAGGTGGAATGAGATCTGAGAACAGGGCTGAATTAATGTATGAGCTAAAGGGGCTGAAGACCCAAGCCCCGGCCAAGAGTGGGGCCCCAGGCTCCAGCCCCAAAGACTCCTGCCTCATCTGGCCTCCCATTCCCTGCTCAGTGCCGGAAGAGTTTGAAGGAGCACTGAGAGCAGTCCTGCCCTCCCAGCACTGTGGGAGGGTCATTGGGACCAGAGGCCAGGCTCTGTGCTCCCATCCTACTCTGCCCTTAGGCTGGCTGGTCCTCTCCCAGCGGTGGGGTGGGGCAGCCTGTTTGCTTCAGGGCTGGGGTCAGCTGGTGCACAGTGCAGCCTCCGCTCTGGTGTGGCCTTACAGAGCCTGGTGACCTGCATTGGAGGCTGCACCATGCGCCAGCTGGCCCCATCCCCAGGGGCAGACTGTTTGGACCAGGGCAGGAGTGCTCTCTGGCCCCAGACCCCCCCCCCCCCCAGTGACAGCCCACCCACAGGCTGCCATGATGGAGGGCCGGGGCCTCACATGAGGGGCTGCAGGAGTGGAGGTCCCCAGGCAGGTTGAGCTGGACGGGGTCACAGCCTGGAACTCCAAGGCTGGTTAATCCATTCCTGCCAAAGAACATAGTCTGACCATAAAAGTGTAGGCTTAGGAGTCGGGAGTCCTAAGGTCTGTCTTACTGCTTGGGCAGCTTATTTTCCTCTCTGTGCCATCATTTCTCTGTAAAATAGAGAGAGTGTACTGCACAGGATGACAAAATGGCACTTTCTCCCACGAAAGCTCATGCAATAAATAAATTTGTTAGTCTTTAAAAATACCACAGGACTCCTTGTTTGTTTTACCTCACAGGAGGGTTTGGAGATGTACTGTTTTGTAAAAGGCCTAGGCTATGTCTACACTTACATATGAATTCGAATTGATTGTCATCAATTTGAATTCAAATAAGTGCATGGACTTGCCCGCTTTCCTCAGTTCGAACTGAGGCACTCCTCAGTTCGAACTGAGGCAAGCAGAGTTTGAATTGGTCAAATCTGCTTTTCCATTGAAGTCAGGGTCAATTCGAAGTGAGGAATTCGAATTGACATAGTGTGGCCATGTCAATTCGAATTCACTGTTAGTTTGAATTAGCCACAGCTTGATTTTTCCCTATACAATAGTGCCCCCTACTAAATTCAAACTAGCAAGTCCTGTTCATGTACATGCCAATTCAAATTGGATTTTCTAGTGTGGCCATGTCAATTCGAACTGACTGAATTTGAATTAGATTCAAATTGGTCAATTCAAATTCAGTAATTTGAATTGAAATGCTCAGTATAGACATAGCCCTAGAGATCCTCACCTAGAAGGTGCCAGGTAAATTGCATAGGGTCATTTCTTGTATGGCTGGGCAATAGAAGGCTGTTCTGGAAGTCACAATGCTCATGTGCCATGCTAAAATTGTTCTAGGTTATCAGAAAGTGCAGGACACTATCAGGGGAAAATTCCAAGTGCTAGCATAAGCTCGGAAAGCAGGTAAAGTCAGGGGACCTTCCCATCACATACAGCACCTTGACCGTTGCTGCAGTCTCTCTGCTACAGTGGACCCAGCAGCATCTGGGTCCCTGCTGGACCTGTAGGTTCATTAACAGCATCTCCAGCTTCCTCCTACTTGGCCCCCAGTTCCCCATGCAGAAAATAACTTGCAGATCACTTGCATGGGCTTCCAGTGATACGTTTCCTCATGCTGGCCCTGGAGTAGTCAAGACTCTGTACAGCCACCAGGAAGGTAGGCGGGGTTTACCTCTAAATGTGTAATCTTGTGGGAGTCTAGGGGAAGGAAAGCAACACTTGAAGCCATTGAACTTGACACAGTGGAGCTGGTAGGTAAATGCCAACGAGGCAGGTTCCAGTTGGCTGCACTCCTACTGTACATACAGAATCTCCAAGGCCATGTTGCTTTCTGACAGTGAATCAATGCTAACTGTAAACACTAGAAAAAAGGAGTTTATCAAATAGAGTGGGGAAGGAACAAGGAAAAGGGAACGATGGAAATCCAATAAGTACCGAAAGCTAAAACAACATTGGGAAAAGCTGAATTTGCTCAGTACCTCTTCAGATCTCTGCTCTGCAAAACTGACGACCAACACATTCCCAAGGCCATTCAGGAGCCCTGTGGGCTAGTGGATTAGGCATAAGAGCAGGTGGTGGGACACCAAGGTTTTAGCCTCAGAGAGTGAAATTCATTCCCTCAGCAGAGGGTCATTTAAGTCATTAGAGACTGAATAGTTTGGGTATTGCTGATGTATTAATGGTCAGAGTGGACGTGCCCTAAACACAGGGGTTAAAGTGAGCTGGAACGCTGGAACAGCATTTCGTGGCCCACTATGTTTAGGGGCTCAGTGTTCCAGCCCCCCAAAAATAGATAATGGAGCGAGAATGCTGTGTTCTGGGCCCACCATTTAAAAATAGCAGGGCCTGGAATGCAGTGTTCCAGCTCCATTTTCTACTTTTAGGGGCTCACCAAACCCTTAGCCACTAAAATTAACAGATCCCAGAACACTGTTCTGATGCCTTCTGGCAGGGCAGGGAGCTGCCTCGAGCTCAGAGATTTGAAATCTCCTGCCCTGAGCCTGCTCTGACTGAGCATGCTCACAGCCAGCTCTGGGTGGGAGCCGCAGCCTCGACCAGGGGCACTTCACACAGTGGCCAGGTAACAGGGCCCGGGGGGGGGGCTTGGGGACAGGCAAGCTGGCCCAGCAGAGAAAAGGTGCAAGGGAGGGGAAAGCTGGTGGCAGGGTGGGAGGGTTAGGGGGCTTGGGGAACAGCTTGGGGGACCACAGGGGCCAGTGGTGGGACTGGGGGGTTAGGGAGCAGCTTGGGGTGTTTGGGGGGTGGGAGGAGCCAGCAGCATGGCTTGGGGTGTCTGGAGGAGCAGGAGAAGCCAGTGGGAAGAGCGCTTGAGGTGCTTGGCGGAGCAGGAGAAGCAGGCAGGGGAGGGCTTGGGGGTGTCTGAGGGAGTTGGAGAAGCCCAGCGGGGGGTGGGGGGCTTGAGGAAGCACATGGAGGGTCCCCCTAGCTGCACGCAGAACCACTGCACCCCAGAGTGCTTCCCTGGGAATGGGGATGGCCCTCGCCATCAGGCTTTCATGGGTGGTTCACTGGCCTCTGGGATTGGTGACACGGAGCTGCTGGGAGACAGGGAGGGAATGCTGCTCGGGGGGTTGTGTGGGGCAGGGTGTGGGTGTAGCTGTGTGTATTGGGGTGTGTGGCAGAGAGATAACCAATGCATGTGATACCAAGAAGTGGTCGCAAATGCCTACGTGGGCTGGGGCCCATACATGCATGAATGGGACCCAGACGATATGGGAGGGGTGCCCGGATGTGGATGAAGGGGACTCGGAAATTTAGGAAGGTTCTGGGGCCCACCAAATTATGCTTTAACCCTTGCCAAAACAGTTAGAGGTTGACTGTTGAGCTGTATGCTGTTGGAAAGCAAGAGACTGTGATATGAGATCTGATTTTGACCTATGAGCTTGCTGTATAAATGGTTTCTACATAGCTTGCATGAGAGGTAGCCTTGGCTAAGGTTTGAAAATGAGGATCTGAGAGCCAAGATTCTGGGTCTTATTCCCAGATCTACTACTCACTCAGGTTTTGATCTTGGGCCTGGCTTTTAAACTACTGCTATTTCGGAGTCCAGACCCTGATCCAAAGCATGGAGTCATGTTAATCCATGCTTTTGTTTGTTCAACCCATGTATATAGCCAGAGAGGCCAATTGTGTGGGTATTCCCCCAAAGTTCAGGGATATTCCGACTGAGCCCATCTCTGCCTCTTAGTATCACTGAGCGGGGAATCAGCTGTAGGCTCTGCACAGTCCAGATAGAGGAAGATACAGTTCCTGTCACAAGGAATTAAACCACTCAGTCCAGAGACATGCCTTGTCATTTGAAGGACCAATCTTCATTTTGGACATGGTTTTTTATTCTTTATATCTCTAGTTGCTGGAGAGAGCATGAGAGAGAATGTTAAGAAATGACTTGAATGGGAAAATGAAAGCTGTTTGGTGCATTAAAACTCTATCTGAATTTAGCTGTCTGTAAAGAATCAGCAAAATAATGGGATTTTCTCCCTCAAAAGCTCATGCAATAAAGAAATCTGTTACTCTTTAAAAGTGCCACAGGACTTCTTGTTTGTTTTAGCAAAATTATACCTAATGTGCTCACCCAACATGGCAGTTGTGAGGCTTAAAATCTGAACATGCATTGCGATCCTCAGATTGTAGTCTCCATGTGCAGTTAGTTACAGGCAAACAAATGCACAATTTTTAGTATGTTTGCAAGGCTCAAATCAATCATACAACCCTAAAATGTGAATTGTTTATTCAGAATACAGCCATTCTTCTGATGAGTGAGAATTTCACTAGCTTTAATGATAATTTTGATATCTGTAATCAATGTACGGCATCAGTTCTCAAATATGTCACTAATGCAGCATAAACATCCTATAAATCTATCTAGTCTGTCGTTTGTCAAGGTTTTTCTCCTGATCCCCAGCAAACAAGTCCTTTTCTAATGGAACAGAAGGGGGGGGGTAAATTTAAAATGGTGTAAAAAAAAAATAAAAGCAATCCGTGCAAAAGGCAAGGCTGTAGATGGAGTGTTCCAAGCATGTTTTGTGTCCAACAGTAGCAGCATACGTGACTTGAAATGCTCCTTCTTTATAAACCAAAATGCCCACTGGTATGGCTTATTAACACTAATCTTCAAAGACACAGCCAGTCCAGTGGTTCCTGGTTCAATACGTAAATTCATTCCCACTCTAGCAAGATTTGTTTGACAAAGTGCCATTGTTACTGATGAGCATGGGTTGATTGTGTGTGTGTGTGTGTGTGTGTGTGTGTGTGTGTGTGTGTGTGTGTGTGTGTGTGAGAGAGAGAGAGAGAGAGAGAGAGAGACCAACATTTTCTTTTCCCTTCCACTTGCATAAAGAGTATTTAAACCCCTTCAAAACTTGTTTCTGATGTATGGTTCGCATGTGACACCACTGCATTTGAAATTGCACTGAATCGGCTCAGAGTGGAGTGGGTTAAACAGTCTGTTACCATGCCAAAACCTCATCTAGAACTAATAATTTTTGAGGCCACCAAAAGTTTAAAAAATAATAATAAAAAGAGAGACCTAGTTCCAGTTTAGTTGTCTGTGAAATAAGGCTTATGCTGCCATCTACTGGGCCTTTGAATTACTGTGCTGAGAACTAGTTCTCCATTAATATTTCTATTTTGACAACAGGTTAGAGAGCGAGTAATCAGTTTTGTTTCAGTAGTAGTACTTTCAGAGTGCCCTACCCAGTCACCAGCACTGTATAAACCCAGCTGGAGTCAGGCTTGCTCTTTTCTAATTCTGTCGTTGGGCAGCCCTGCTACAAAGACCAGGATGCTTCCAATGCCCCGGATTTCCATGTTAGCTCAATTTTTGTTTTGCAGCCTCTTACTTACAATATACTTCTCCCTCAGGAATGAGCTTTCCCTTTAATTTGGGAAATGTTAACAAAGCACTAGACTGTTGCAAATGGCTGCAGCACAAATCACAGGACACAACCAGAGTTGAAAATGCCACATCTGTTTCGTCTCAGAATAAGAAATTGAACCCAGCCTTTAGCCCCACCTGCTGGAGCAGGCTCAGACATTCCAGAGCTCGCCTGCTGACCCAGACAGTAAATGTAGTTATTTATGGTGACTGACTGGAATTTAACAAGTCATTGGCATATTCGTCAAGGTCAAGGCATTAGAATCCCGTTCCCAATGTTTTCACTTTCATCACCCTAGTTTGCCTTATATTCTTTGTGCACATTCTCCCAGAAGACCTGTGTTTGCAATAAAAACTCACAGTCATTGCTGGTGCTCAGGGCATGGTTATGTAAGTGTACAGGGAAAGCAAAGCTGCAGATTCAGCTAGATGAGCCAAGCCATCCTGTCATCTCTATCCGCTCAAAAACTAGGGTGAGGGAGGCCATTATACCCGAATATCTAGGCAGATCAGCTATGAGTTGTGTAAAATGGTTGCTGAGCTGGGACTTACTCAGATAAACAGGCCTCTGCTAAAGGAAGGCAGGTTTTGAGATAAAGGAATGGAGACTTGGAATCAGCCCTAGGGGCTTCTTTTCCTGGTCCTGCCAATGGCTTCCTGTTGGACCTTAAGAAAGCCATTTTGCATTTTGCTACCTCAGTTTCCCCATCTCTGAAATACAGTAACTACCTCTGAACAGGGAGCGGTCCATCTTGCTAATGCTTGCAAAGCACTTTGGGCTCTTTGGCTGGAAGGTGCTGTGTCGATGCGAAGTGATATGAAATATGGAATTACCTCTGAAGTCATTAAGTAGGCAGCCCAGGTACATTTCTAACCCTAACTAGCCATCCTGCCCAAAGTTGCTTCCCACTGTGTGTGAGCCAACAGCCCCCTTTCATTGCTTCCTTCTGGGTCAGTGCTCCAGCTCCTTTCTTGTGGCTGATGTGTCCTCATCTTGCTTGTGGTGCCTCTGCTTCCTGCCACCACCTTCTGATAACCCAGTGGCCTCTTTTTGGTCTGACTCTGGGACAACAGTTCCAACTGCAGGGGAAAGCAGCAACGTAGCTCTCTTTTTAGCACCACATATTCAGTTGTAGGCACCTTGGTGGGTGAGTGCAAATCAGTGGCACATCACCTGGACCTGGCACTTGAAATTTTGGCAGTGTGGGATGGAGTTTGTTGCTTGGGTGTATGCCTCATAAGGTGTCATACGTGAGACATGAGAACAGCAGCAGTGCAGGGGTCTTCTAGGACATTGTTTTTCTTTCTTTCACACCAAGCCAGGGTTTTGATCTTTAGCACCAATCTTTCTACTCAAAGATCCCTTTCTCCCCAGCTGCAGTGATTATCATAAGCGTTAGAAGCTGCGTTCTCTTAATCATAAAACTAAACTCTAGTCCTAAGTGGAGAGTTAACTTTTTTCCAGCATTATTTTATGCATGGAGGGGTTAACAGAGACATGGGTGCAGCGTGAAATAAGCTTGGGTCACAAAGGAAAGGAACACATGAACCAGTTCTTCAGCTGCTCTGTCTTGATGGCTGAGTTCATTTGTTGCTTGAAATGCTTTCACAGTTCTGGCTTTGTTCTGCTCCCAGCCCATGATACCTCAGCCATTGTGTTTAGTTCACTGTGCTAGGCTCTGGGTGTTCATCATGGGATTATTATTATTGTTGTAGTAAGAGTCCCAGCTGTATGCCAGGATCCTGTTATGTTTGGTGCTGTATAAACCCAGTCTCTGCTGAAAGAGCTTACCACATAACTGTAAGATAAGACAGGTGGAGACAGATGGGAGTGTAAGGAAAAATAAGATGAGTAGAGCCCTGCATAGATACAAATAAGTGGATCCGTATCTGACCTGCATCTGCAAGAAATGGCCCACGAATATCCGTGTTGTATCTGCGGATGCGGATATAATGCGGATATCCGCAAATATCCACATACTTGCAGGGCTCTAGCTCTATGCACTGTTCCCTCTAAGCTGTGTGCGTGTGCGCATGCACACAGGTCATAAAGCCTGCGCACACAACAACATAAAGTGTGCACAAAAAAATTCAATAGTACTAATATTGGTGCTCACAAAGAAATGTTTTTGCGCACACAAAGAAATTGTTTGTGCACACAGCCTATGAGTAATTAGAGGGAACATTGGCTCTATGCAGATAAAAAATATGTGGATCCGTATCCGATCTGCATCCACAATAGCCTGTGGATATCCGTGTTGTATCTGTGGATGCGGATATAAAGCGGATATCTGCGGATTTGCCGGGCTCTAAAGATGAGTTAACATGATCACCAATGGTTTCAGCAGTCTGTTGTCAAGCTGTAGGACCTGTGGCAAAGGAGAGTTTAAAGAAAGACTACAAGAGCTGCTCTCTAGGATGGTCAATGGTAATTGAAAGCTGTTAACGTTATGACCTCGTTGATGCATCACAACTGGTTCTGGTAGATTTAGTGTGTCTGAGTCCAGTCCCTAAGGGACAAAAGCCATCACTACCACTGAAGACACCATGAGTCAGGTTCTGCATTTTTGCTTA
The DNA here is from genome assembly GCA_007922195.1 of Podocnemis expansa. NCBI lineage: Eukaryota > Metazoa > Chordata > Testudines > Podocnemididae > Podocnemis > Podocnemis expansa. Next base: position 20,658,945 of record ML682025.1, read on the forward strand.
CTTCACACTGCTAAAATGGTGTAGAAGAGGAGGATTCTGGCCCTAACACACTATGGAAAATTCTCTTGGCAAAGGTGAACTCCCTACTGACATAAAGCCAGTGGAGCTGGTTTCTGAGCCAGCTATCATGCTGGGGGATATGGCAGGGCAGGGGAGAACATGTTGGGAAGGTGAAGAAGCATTACTCTTCTAACCAAACTGCCATTGTCTCAGTCCTTTAGGGCAGTGGCTCTCAATGAGAGGCACACACAGGTTTTCCAGAGGGCTTGTCAACTCATCTAGGTCAGTGTTTCTCAACCTGGGCATCATAGGACAGGTTTAGGGGTGTCACAAGTGCAGGGCTGTTGTTACAGGATGGCCAAGCCAGGGACCCACATGCTCCACAGGGACACTACTCAAAGTGAGGATAGCTGCTAGCCAAAACCATCCTCTTCCTGCTGCCCTAGCAGATGCTTGCAGGAGAGCCTTGCACAGGACCAAAAAGAGCAAAAGATGTGGGCTGTAGCAGCTCAGAGGTCGAAGTGGCTGCTCCAATCCAGGGCCAGTCACCGAAATCACCCTGCCACCAGGTCTTTTAATTCAAGTGTGTGTTCAGGTGCCCCAGCTGATGCACTAAGTGCCTGGAGGAGTAAGTGGTATCTCAGGTAGCCAGGGTCCTCGATGAACATGTTAGTCTAGATCGGTTTCCCTGCCTTGAATTGCAAGAGATTCATGCAACCAGAAAACAGCTAGTGCAATACGTTCCTTATCCCACTTCAGCCCTCATGTTTTGGGTCACCCTTGGGCAGCCCTGCACAGACCTGAATTTCACTTACAGGTACCCCAGGAGGTTTTAGAGGGAAGTTGGTGTGGGCTGATAGAGCATCAGACAGGGAGGAACCATGGGTTCTTTCCCTGGATTTGCCAGTGACCTGTGGAGGGATCCTGGGCAAGACACCACACTAGTCTGTGCCTCAGCAGTCTCATCTGAAAAACAGGAGCCACAAGACTGACTTGTAGATCTAATGATGAAAAGTGCTAGGTGATACATGCATTATGATAGCAAAACTGCCATGTAAATACAGCTTGGAAGCTAAACACATGTGCAGGCCTCCAGCTATGAGACTTTCTGACAGTATGCATGTTTGACCTTCTCATGCCCTGCTATAGGCACTCACCTGCTCCCTCTTTTTCAGCTATCTGAGGATGAGATGGTCTCCTTGTGGCAAAAAAGGGAAAATCCTGTTGGTTAAGCTCCTTAGTGTAGGGACACATCTCTTTTTGTACTGTGCTTGTCACAACGGGGTATTTCCTGATTATGCTCTCAGGAGTCATCTTATGATAAGTGTAGAAAAATAATAATAATGTTAACATGTCTTGGGGAGTCTGCTATGATCCTTTGGTATGGTCAAAGAGCCAGAATGGTATGGAAGTATTTAGCAAGACAATTTTCACCCTCCTCAGAACTTAAGTAGTTATTTATATTTTTTTTCTTATACGGAAAACATGATGTAATTTGAACATGAGTCACAAAGAAGCTGGACACACTATTGTATCACAACTCATTTGTGGTCATAAAGCCTGTGCATTGCATTATACACCCTAATGCAATCTCACCAACCCCACTTGTTTGAAAACCAAGTCCCCTATAATCTTCAGATTGCCTAGAAAGTCCTGAGTGTTTTTGGGAAAATAATGAATGTTGGGCTCTTTAGAGGTCATGGTTACAAGCTTATCTCTGCAACCACAAGGGTGAGGAAGACAAACAGTGAGTCCTGTGGCACTTAAAGACTAACAAATTTGAGTGGCACCAGACTCCTTGTTTGTTTTGCTGAACTAGACTAACACAGCTGCCCCTTTGGAACTTAGCAACATTCAAGGGTGAGGAAGTTATTTTTTAAAAGCAAAGCTTGAAAGTCTTATACAGTCAGATGACTCTGAGAGGAGAGGCTTTAAGGAAAACAACAAATACCATGAAAGTCATGATTACAACCATGAGAGCCGGCATCACTTAAATAGGAGTTGCTGGCAAGCCACAAAGGGTCAATTTCACCATGTCACTTGTTAATCTCCTATCTATTTATTTACAAAATAAATTCTTTCAATTAAAAAAGCAATTAGTACTCAGAAAGAGCATCAGATACATTTTTATTGGATCCCTGCCCTCCCCCAAAAAACCTCAGGACACCTGTAGAACTGATTTTAACATGTTTTCTTGACCCAGTGAATTTTTATTTATTCAGTGAAAAAGGTTTGACATTGAAAGAAGAAAAGAAGAAAAAAAAAATCTGTCAAAATTGTGCAATAAGGTACTAAAATATTTAGCAGACATTAGTGACTGAAATAAACAAAAACAATTTACTGTAAATGTTAAAATGTCTAAACCTCACTTTAAGGAGCTCTCAGAGGTGAAGCTAATGCTAATCTGTTTCAGATGGGTTGCTTATACTAGGTGCTGCAATTTTTGAATTGTCACTGTTATATATATCGAGCACTGTTATAAATATACATAAAACCTTTGAAGTTGGTACTCTAAGTGAAGAAGCTCTCTGGGAGTCACAGGCTCTGTCTACACTGGCAAATTATTCCAGACTCAGGAGGCTTAGTCTGGACTAATTTAGCCCAAGACCACACTAGGCCTTCCCTAGTCTGAACTAAGAAATTTCTTAGTTTGGACTATGGAAAGCTTAGTTAAAACTTGTAAGTACCAGCACTTAGTCTGGACTTATGTGCTTAGCTCAAACTTCAGTTCAAACTAGGCACGGGAAAGACCCAGACTAGGGCTTTGTTCAGATTTACTAATTTCAAACTAACCGCATGTTCTAGTTTGAACTAAGCATTAATTCAAACTAGACCACGTGGTTAGTTTGAACTAACCTCGAACTTGTTAGTTCTGACTAAGAAGTCTGAACTAAGCTTGCCAGATGTAGACGTAGCCATGGTTGCTAATTCAATTACACCAGTCATTCTGAAGTCCATTTGAAAAAGATGTGGAATTTATACAGAAAATATTATTTTGATCTTTCCTGGATAGTTTCTAAAAATATACTGACAGATCAGATAAATTTTTCATTAAATCATCTGAGGTCCCTTTAAACAGATGATAACATGGTGATTCTTTGTGTGTGTGATCTATGGGACAAGGTTGTGTTTAAGGGGAAGAGAATGTTTAGAATCCTAAGCTATGTCTACACTAGCCACAACTAGTTCAAACTAACGCTTAGTTCGAACTAGAACGCGCGGCTAGTTCAAACTAACCAGCTTTGTTTGAACTAATCCCGGACTAAGCCTTAGTCCACTTCTTGCCCGTGCCTAGTTTGAACTAAGTGTGTAAGCATAGACTAAGTGCTGGTACTTTCAAGTTCAAACTAAGTTCTTCCTAGTCTGAACTAAAAAATTTCTTAGTTTGGACTATAGAAAGCCAAGTGTGGCCATGGGCTAAATTAATCCAGACTAATTTGCCAGTGTAGACATAGCCCTAGAGACTGAAACCTTGTCTTTGTCCAGAGCATGATGGGTGATGGCCCATGCCATGCCAGCCTGACTCATCAATGTTACTTCACATCAGCCTAGGAGAGACCATCTCTAGGTCTGAGAAGAAACTTCAGTCTCCATGGCTCCTGGCCATATGGTTTTGGGTTCTCTGAATCTGGAAACAGCTTTACTAATTAGTACAGCAGCATCAGTAGTTGTAATGCTGTGGCTACCTGTTTACTGAGAAGTCTTCTAACTCATTTACCAAATGCTGATCTGGACTGGATTAGGCTGGTGACCTGAAAGTGGTAGTTCTATTATCCGGTGGTATCAGTCTGTTGTAAAGTGAAACAGTAAATATGGGTTTTGGTAGTAAGGATTTTCATGATGCTATATATATATATATATACACACAATAGTTCTGATCGCTGACTGTGAGACTGAAATCTCTTTACTGATAATCATATCCCAGCCCTACATGCAGAATGTATGTTGCGGTCATTGGAGGTTGTGCATGTGAAAACAGTGTACATTTTCAGTAGACAGAGCTGAGTGCAGATCTCCATTTTATGAACGAGGTTGCTGCTGTACAGAGGAGGACTGAACTATTTGTCAAAGCAAAGGAAAAAAAACTGGAACTGATTTTATTTTCCTGAAGGGGCCCTTGGATTTCAAGTTCAGGAAATGGTGCCCCATGTGTATTTCTCCATGTAGTGAACAAAGTTAAAAGTTCTTCAGTTGTCTTTAGTTCAAATGGACTTAAGAATGCCAGTTTGTTTCTAATGTGTGTCATGAACAATAAAAGAGACTCAAATGTTCAATCAGGGTTTAAAAACTAAAAGTCTCCATAACCAGGGACCCATCAGACAGCCTTTTAAATGATGAACTCAATAGTTTTGTTACAGTAAGGAAAAACCTTGTCATCACCTCCCAACGTTTAGGGTTACAACTGTGCTTCACATTTCATAAAGCTACTGGAACAAAACCAGGACAAAATCTGCATCTGTGTACCATATTTACAACCCCTCCCCCCACATCTGTGAACAAAATTCTGTGCTTCAAAAGTTCATAAAAATATACAATTTATTCATAACTGCATCTATCCTGCTTGTACTCCCCAGAGCTTATAATTTTTTGTTCATATAAAACACACTAGCCCTGTAAAGCTGCATTGCCAACAGCACAGTGGTAATTTTTGCAGTAAGGGAAAGTTTTGAGGGCTGAGGACATCTCTCCATTACAGTACTATTCACACAAGGTGAAATTCACCCCCCCCCCCCAAGGCAGAGAGCTGGCACGAGGCCTATGACCTCCATAAGTGCCTTTTAAACTGTCAAATCAAGCAAAAGCAATGCCCAGGAAAAAATGTGCAGACCCAGTGCACAGAGCTTTACTCCACCAGAGCTGCATTAAATGAGGCACTATTAACCAGGACTATTTTTCATTTGCAACTAAGTGTTTCATACTAGAAAGAGTCTATAGTTTGTGCAGCTCAGAAGTGAACATCCTAAAACTGGTCTAAGTGACCAGCCATGGCCCAGCTACAGTAGATCTCTAGCTTCAAAAATTTGAAAAAAATCATATTGAGGAATGGCCACAGCATATTTAAAGTGGCCATGTGATTAATTATTGGGATTGATCCTTAGTGTATGTTTCCCTATATAGAAACAAAAGGTTATAGGACAAATTCCACTTGCCCTACTCAGGTGAGTAGTTTTACTGAAGTCAATGGGATTGCTCAGGTCAATAAAGCATGCAGGATCTGACCCAAATCAGTGTCCTATAGATACTCCCCTTCCTTGACTTCCCTCCCCTCTCCCCCAAATGAATTGGTAGCAGGAACGTTGTTGCCCCAGGAAAAGACCCAGGGCTTGGGCCCAGGCCCACCCCCTGGCCCCAATCCGGAGTTGGGGCCCCAGGCTCCTGCCGCTGTCAGCCCAGCCCCCGATCCCTGGCTGGGGACAGTGACAGGTGAGACAGTGGCTGCTGTGGGCAATCTGGGCTGGGAGAGGCAGGCACTGCTGCAGCCAGCCTGGCCCCAGATACCCAGCCAGGGCTGGGGCTGGGGCCGGGAGAGGCAGAGGGCACCCCAGGCATTTAAGGCACTGGCACTGGGACACGGGGCATGTGCCCCCTGTGCCAGGTGCGAGTGATGCCTCTGATTGGTAGCATTCAGTATATTTAGGAATTTGTAAAACTTGGGTCATATTTTTGATCTTGGGTATGCTGGTGTACATCTAGAGTGATTTCATTTACACCAAACTTTACTGAAGTTACTCAAAATGTATAACTCAGAACAGCATCTGGCCTGCAACTCATGGAAAAAAGAGGAGGGATAGCAAATCACAACTCTCCAAAGTTTAAAATAAAGAAGCAGCATTCACAAAATCCCATTCAGTTTTGGTAAAAAAGAAAAGAGGGAACCAGTTTGTCTTTGGGAAAGGACACTGCCAGTAGCTGAAAATATATTTAGTATTTCTCTAGTGTACTGAAACATACAGAACTTCTACTTTTTATAGATGTTTGTATTTTAAATGAATCACTTTTTTAGCTAAACATACTGTCGGTCCATACTGTTCCCACTCCATCCATAGGAAGACTGCAATTATATTTTCAAGTTACACAACAAAGATATTTTTGGCTAAAATAAAATATTTATATCATGACAAGACACACATAATTTAGTGGTGTAGAGGTAACAGGCTTTGCATATACAAAGGATGTATAAATGTGATCTGTAAAGTGTGAACACTCACATCACTTTGCTCGGGGGCTAGCAAGTAAGTTGACTGTGTGGTGGGGGACTGTTGTCACAAAAACCTAGATAATGATACCAAACATTTTTAACTGCTAGCTTTGTAGCCAATGGTGTGTCTACAGTAAGTGCATAATAGCTAGTGATCTGAATACACAGGTTACTTCTAAAGATTGAAGTGAAAACCACAGTTACTTTCAAGAAAGAGTAAATACGAAATACAGTATCGTTTAGTAATCCCAAATGAATTCAAATGTTCAGATAAATATAGCTTCTTAAGATACTGGAAAACCTGCAATCTAAGCACTCTCGCCAGTTTTAGATAGTGTGTCTCACCGCATCCCTAGTTCTCCCCATCACTATACAAGCATTTTAAAGAAGCTGAGTAGAAGAAAAGTGTTTGTCTAGTTACATTTGGCAGCATGTATTGGAATATGTGTTAAAAGACAGCTTGCGACCACATTTTTCTCCCTTCTATGCTATTGACAAAAATTGGACACTGTTTAACTAAAGTATCAGGCTACAAATGGAGCGCCTGGCTAGCATATCCACTACTGTATGTAACCCTAAAGCATTTAGGATAATGCTGGTGATGCACAGAGCTACATGGTAGTTTTGTCAGGCAGAAAATGAAGGCCACAGCTGTAAACTTGGGGGTTTAGGCTGAGTCATCTCAATCCATATTAAGGGCCAGATGTTTGAAAAGTTACATACAAGTAACTTGGGGACTAAAACTATGGAAGCCATGGTACTAGCTCACATGTGCAAAGCTATTCTCATGCATAAGTGTTAGCACAATCTGGACTGTAATCATCTGAATAAGACCCTTACTCTGCAGAGTACTTAAGTATGTTCGTAACTATACATACAGGGGTGGTGACTTCAAGGCGGAATATTTACAAGAATATAATTAGGCACATACTTAAGTACATTGACTAAATCAGAACCAACTGACTCAGTACTTGAAGCCAGTAAGACCTGAGGGTCCTCCTTCCAAAAATCAGGTCACTTCCATTTTTAGGTCATTAAATATGCATTTAAGTGCCTCACTTTATACCCCCAGACCTGATTCAGAAAAGCATTGATGCACACACGTATGTCCCAATTAAATCAATGGGATTTAAGTATATGCTTAAAGTGCTGAAGTGCTTTCTGAATCGGGCCCCAAATTTAAAAAGTGTGACCCAGGTTTTTTAATAAGGGGGGAGGGTTTTTTGTTTTTTGTTTTGTTTTGTTTTTTAATTATTATTATTATGGCAATAACAATGAGTCTGGTACCAAAAATCTGCTGCCTTGCAAGATAAAGTGGCACACGTTCTAAACAATGTGTACAATGTCTGACAATGCTGGAAATCTGATCCAAAGCGTATTTGCCAATAAATTAACAAAACAAAAATATTTTCTTATAAAACAAAGTCCAAAGGATTTTTTTAAGTATATGTAAAACTTTCAGGGACTATATTATTTATCCCCCCCCTCTCTCTCTCTCTATATATATATATATCTCCATAATCTCCTGATTTTTTTTAAATAAATTTCTTATCTTAGAAAAATAAAAAGAGTAGCCAATTTAGTCAACACAAAACATCTCACAGACTTAAAAGCATGCCCAGCAAGCATAGCCTTGTAAGACTAAATTAATAGTAAAACAAAGCAATTTGTTACTCAATCAACCTGGTCTGCAGTTCACAGTTGATTACTACAAAGTGTTTTTTTTTATTATTATTATTTTTGGCCCATATAAAAATAATGTATTGCAACTCAAAGTGCATTTTTAAAATAAACAATCAACTATTTTTATCAAATGAAATATTTACACCATTTGGTTTACAGTCAGAAATGCGCTTCATGCGATGACCATAGGGACATCATCTGAGAATCCAGTTATCATAGGGGCTTCGTCATCGTCATCACCTGGGAAGCAAACACAAAACACTGTCACATTGCTACAGTAGTTTCACACATTTTAAGGCTGGGGGAGACCATTACATCGTATAGTCTGACCCCTTGCATAACCCAGGCAGGGACCTATCTACCCCTGGAGGCAGTGGGGCCGAAGAGTGTACAGTGCAGCTTCTGGTGTGGCCCTCCTGGGTGTACGGAACGCCAGCCAGCACCTCCCCTAGTGCAGAGTGACCATATGCTGGCTCGCCTTGCTCCAAGAGCAGACCAGCCAGCCCAGGGCAACTCCCCCCCAGCAGGGTGGAGGGCCCCCATGATGTGGGGGTCCCTGGACATGGGCCCCATAGGCCCCTGCGGTAATTCACCCCTGAAACCCAGGAAAAATGTAGTGGAGGATGCTAAGGAAAAGCTCTAGCATTTGAGCCAATTTCCACTCTCTAGCTGAAATAGCAGAGAACAATTTGCTTCACATTATAGGTTTCTGTTCAGACACAGTTTTGGGATAACAATAATAAAAAGCATCATGCATTTTTGTAGGGCCTGATTCACCACATGGAATCAAACCCTATCAATAGACTTCAAATGGAACAAGAACAAATCCAAAGACTTTTATCCCAAAATGTCCCCAGAGTCCAAAATGGAAGTTCTGTGCCTGGTCTGCTACTATTCAAGTCAGTGAAAGTTCTATAGGAGTTTGATATGGCCTGATATACATACAGCATAATTTATTTGCCATTGAAAATGCAGCCATCACTGGGGTAGAGGTGGAACTGGGACAATTTTGGTTGAGGATATTAGTGTAAACTTGGACTTAAACAATGAGTGTTTCATGGGATCTGTAGTATTCTCTCAGAACCAGACATGGGACTAGATTCTCTGCTGGCTTCAGCTGAGTTCACTGTAGTTATGGAAGCCAGAAGTTTAGCCCAGAGATCCCAAACCTCTGAAGTGGATGGGAATTTTGTCTCCAATGGTCACAAGATGGAAACCACCAATACAATAAACTGTATGGAATACTCCATTTATCTGACCCAGAAGGATGAAGTGGCTTAGGTGACCTTGTTAGGATTTGAATCTGTGCTTCCATGTATCAAAAATGCCAAGAGATGGTAGATAAGAAAGGAGGAATGGGATGCATCCATCCACACTCCCTACATCTTTCTTGGCCAGAGCTGTGGCTGCACTGTACTATGTTTACACATGACTGAGAGGGCACTGGCATAGGTGCTACTCCCATACTGTGCAGATTAATCCCTTGTGAACAGCCTCTGTGAGGAAGGCTGAGCCTAGAGCCACAAGTAGCTGGGATAGGACCTGCAAATAATGCTGTTTTGGCTATTTGGCATCACTTTTAGGGAGCTTGGAGCCTGGTCACTGAAATGTGACCAGGAACTGCAGTAATTTCAATAGCTTATGAACTACACATGTCAATGAATCATAGCAACTGGAAGGGACCGTGAGAGGTCGAGTCCAGTCCCCTGCACTCACAGCAGGACCAAATACCCTCTTAAACCATCCCTGACAGGGGCTTGTCTAACCTGCTCTTAAATACATCCAATGATGGAGATAGAGCCCTTTGTGGATACAAATATGTGGATCTGTATCCAATCTGCATCCACACACAATGGTCTGTGGATATCCGTCTTGTATCTACGGATGTGGATTTCCACATATTTGCAGGGCTCTAGCTCTATATAGGTAAAAATATGTGGACCTGTATCTGATCTGCATCCACAAGAAATGGTTTGTGGATATCTGCATTGTATCTGTAGATAAGGATATCTGTGGATATAATGCGGATAGCTGCGGATTTGCAGGGCTCTAGATAGAGATTCCACACCCTGCCTAGGCTACTTATTCCAGTGGTTAATTACCCTGCCAGTTAGGAACTTATTCCTATTGTCCAATCTAAATCTCCCTTGCTGTAATTTAAGCCCATTGCTTCTTGTCCTATCATCAGCAGTCAAAGAGAAGAATTTTTCTCCCTCCCCCTCATGACAACCTTTTAGGTACTTGAAAATTCGTATTATGTCCCCTCTGTCTCCTCTTTTCCACATTAAACAAACCCAGCTCTTTCAGTCTTCCCTCACAAGTCCCAGAGTTCCAGACCTCTAATCATGCATGCTGCTCTTCTTCTTGCTTACTTTCTCCAATTTGCCCATATCTTTCCTGAAATGACACACCTAGGATGGGACACAGTACTGCACTTGAGGCCTAAGCAGGGCGGAGTAGAGTGGAAGGATCACCTTTTGTGTCTTACTTACAAAACTCCTGTTAGTACACCCCAGAATGGTGTTTGCTTTTTTGCAACAGTGTTACACTGTTGACTCATATTTAGCTTGTAGTCTGCTGTGACACCCCGGTCCCTTTCTGCAGTACTCCTTCCAAGATGGTCATTGCCTAGTCATGGGAATCAGGATGGCTTCAGTGGATTTAGATGCACAAACATCTTATAAAGTTTCAGCCTTCAAATTGTGCTACTTACCTAAATCATCACCTGAAGAGAATATGGCTGACCCAAGGCGAGAGCTGTAGTGGCTGTTTGCAAAGGCAGTAAAGCTATTCTGAAGTCTTCTGTGTCTCATGTATAATACAACAAATCCTATCCCCATGGTCACAAGCAACAAGAATAATATCGGGACTACGATGGCAGCTACATCTGTGGATTTACCGGCTTTAGATGTGGAGGCATCTTCACCTAGGAATGGGGGAAAAAACTGCCATTGGCAACTGCTTCTTTAAAGTGTTCAAATAACTGCTACCTATTCAGTTTCCTGAAGATTTGCCAGTGAAATGATGAACTTGCATGGTGTAAAATCGCAATGACATTAAAATTCTGGTTAACTGTGATGATCTCCTCTAGAAGCCTTCCAACAGGACACAAATGTAGATTTTATTAACAGTATTACATTGCAGTAAGTTCATGACCTGCACATTGCGCAGTAAAAAAAAGTAAAAACAAAAACAAAAACCCACCAGCAACAACAAAAAACCACAGCTTTTGTTTTCATTCTAAAAGTTAGGCTTTGATCACCTCTGGGCTAAGGCAGAAGCATAATGAATGAAAACATACCTGTTCCTAGTTCATCATACAGAAGAGTAGCAGGCTCCCCACATATCTGTCCACTATAAAGACATCTGGCCTGAACCGTGAATGAATAGTTGTGGCCTATCTTCAAGTTTGAAATTTTGAAGAAGTTCTCTGTGGTGTTCCCAAGGTAAGCTGTGATATTCATCGTGCTGTCAAGCATGTGTATTTCATAACCCTAATGTATGTAAGGGAGGAAAAAAATTAGAGAAGAAAATTTACATCACTCAATTCAACAGCTGAATGAGTCTTAAAGTTCAAGGTTTGGCATTCTGACACTTCTAAATTTCTTTTTGCTAGCAACTTTAGCCTGGATGGAAAGTGTTGGGTTGACACTCCACTGACACCCATAACGCCAACTTCTATCAGGAAACCATCTCAATAAGCACCAACCCTGACCTGAAGAGACTAGTTTGAGCCTCCATAGGCTACTCAGTGCTTACCATCTCCCTAAAATAAACAAAAAGGGAACGACATGGACCCCCATCCACTAGGAAATGGATTGAGGGCAACGGAACTTCCCTTTCCATAGACCGTCCATCAGTCATTACACAGTCACACTTTTCAAGCACTACAGATGTGGTGATCTACATGTGAATGACAGTGTCCTACTCCCATTCCCTTTAGCGGTTGGCAACCCAAAAGATAAGAAGAGCCATTTTAAAAAATGTCTTCAATAACCTAGTGTTTTGAGAGCCAAAAAGGGTGGGTGGCTGGGGGAAGCTTGGCCAGGGCACCTGCTACAGGGTCCCTTGGTGGGAGGTGGAGCCTGGAACTAGAGAAGGGTCCCCCAGTGGCACTGGAGGGGTGTGGAGCCAGAGCTGCATGTGGCTCCAGAGCCACAGGGTGCAGACACCAGTCTCAGACCATCTGATTGCCCCATGAAGTAGAGGATTTCAAAGGAGAGGGATCGTGTTCTGAAAAGCTGATGGAATGGGTTTCATAGCTTTAGCATTTAAATCACATAGTGATTAATAGAGCTATGAGCATAAAAGAGGAATATCAGGAAAGCTTTATGGAAAAGCGGGTCCTGCCTTTTTGAAGACAACCCTCCGAGGTCAGTGCTACTGTTTCAAGATTTACTGGAACAATACCTGTAGGATCGGGGTCCAGGTCAGTAAGGGGGAAAACCTGCCCTCAGAGAAGCAATCTGGAGTTCAAAAAGACTAGAATGGTGACCCTATCTCTAAGTCTGGAGAGAGGAAATCCATGAGCAAGGAAGGGGAGCTCAAACTTGCCTCCCCCTTCAATCTCTACTCATTCCTGGTGGTTCTAACTATTCTCTCACCCTCAATCAGTGGTGTCACTGGGGAAGGGCTCAGGGGGCCTTAGCCCCTCCTGAAACTCAGGGCCAGACCCCAAGCAGTGCACCCCAAAACTGTGCGGGGGTGCACCATCACTCACTCACGCACAGAACATGCCAGCAGATGCAGCCTCTACTCAGCCGGAAGACAGAGTCTTCCGGACGGCTGGGATCAACTCCAGGCTGGGCTGGAGTTCTTTAAACTCCCGTCCTAGCCTGACCCTGCTCTAAGCATGCTCAGAGCAGGGTCATGCCTGGAGCCGCAGCCTCTGCCATGGCCCTGCTGCCCCTCTGGCTGCCAGGTAAGGGAGCCGGGGGGGGGGGGGGGAGTCTGGGAGCAGGCACACTGGCCTGGTGGGGAAAGCGTATGGGGGAGCAGGTCGGCCGGGGGCAGCAGGGGCCAGCAGCAGGAGTGGGGGGTTAAGGAAGGGCTTAGGGCCGCTGGCCCTCAATGACATGAATCACAGAATCATAGGGATACAAGGAACCTCATGAGGTCATCCAGTCCAACACCCTGCCAAAAAAGCAGGACCACTCCCACTAAATCATCCCAGCCAGGGTTTTGTCTAACTGAGCCTTAAATATCTCCAAAGATGGAGATTCCACCACTTCCCTAGGTAGCCCATTCCAATGCTTCACCACACGCCTAGTAAGAAAGTTTTTCCTAATATCCAACCTCAACCTCCCCCGCTGCAACTTGAAACCATTGCTCCTTGTTCCACCCCCTGTTACTACTGAGAACAGCTGAGCTCCATTCTCCTTGAAGCATCCCTTCAAGTAGTTGAAAGTTGCTATTAAATCCCCCCTCAGTCTTCTCTTCTGCAAGCTAAATAAGCCTAGTTCCTTCAGTCTTTCTTCATAGGTCTTGTGCTCCAGCCCCTTGATCATTTTTGTTGGCCTCCACTGGGCTCCTTCTAATTTGTCCACGTCCTTTTTGTAGTGGGGAGCCCAAAACTGGCCACAGTATTCCAGATGTGGCCTCACTAGTGCCTAATAGAGGGGAAAGATCACATTCCTCAATCTGCTGGCAACACTTCTTCTGATGCAGCCCCAGTATGCCATCCACCATGACCCCCAGGTCCTTTTCTACAGTGCTGCTACTTAGCTGATCACTCCCAAGCCTGTAGCAGTGCATGGGGTTTTTCTGTCCCAAGTATAGGATTTTGCACTTGTCCTCGTTGAACCGCATGAGATTTCTATTGGCCCACTGCTCCAATTTGTCTACTTCTCCCTGAATCCCGTCCCTGCTCTCCAGTGTGTCATTCGCAATATTACTGAGTGTACAATCTATCCCATCATCCAGATCATTAATGAAAATGTTGAACAGAACTTGCCCTAGGACCGACCCCTGGGGCACGCAACTCGTTACTGGTTGCCAACTAGACATGGAACCATTGATTCCTACTCGCTGAAACCTGTTGATCTAGCCAGTTCTCTATCCACCTTACAGTCAAGACAGGCTGGTTAACTGGGACAGCTGCACTGTACATCTAATATGGGAGAAGGCAAGCTGGAAAACAAGCGAGATACCTATATCTCCACATGCACATACACAGACATGCACATTAGTGTATTTTGTTCTTAAACCATTCTTTAGAACAGCACTCAATTCACTCCTAACAAAAACAGGTTCTTTTTAAAAAAACAATAACCCAAGCAAACTTTAGCACTTACCCGGCTTTCATTAAAATTGCTTTCTTTCAAGGCTAAACTCTTCCAAAAAAGCAGAATGTGGTCATTTTCTGTTATAATTTTTAAGGCATCTGGTGCAGAGAGTGGAACTGCAAATGAGGAAACATGTTGCTTATCCATAATGTGTCTGTTTTTAGAAACTGCAGTAGACAAGCTTGCTACTGAGAATCTAACTAGCTAGCTATCTCTCTCTATGTACACATACACAAACTTCAAATACACATTACACTCAGCTCAGTATTCTGTATATATTGTCATGTCAAAGGACCTGCACCACTGAAATCAATGAGAGTTTTGCAACTGGCATCAATGGGAAGAGCAGACCCACAGTAGGTATTCTTTTCTTCCCTACAACAAAAAGGACATTTTTAATTCCTCCATTTAAATAAATGGCATATTTCCCACCCACCACTTTTAGTGACTGCAGTATATTGAAGGTTTATTTTTATTGTTTCAGAGGGGTAGCTGTATTAGTCAGTTCAGCAAACAGGACTCATTTTTTATTTTTATAGCTTTCCATGGGAACTGCAGCTACTCAGTATCACTCAGAATCAGGCCTCAAGTATGCAAGATAGATTGAATGACATAGCAACACTGGAGACACACAGCAGACCAGATCAATGGTTCATTTAGCCCTATAACCCACATCCACCTGTGGGCAGTACTGGCTGTTTTGGTGAACAGTGCTAGACTCCCCAAGTGGACAACGATGCAATAACCCAGGAGGAGGCAACCCCCAGCACGTGTGCTGACAATGGCACAAGAGTCCATTGAGAGCAGCACGTGGCACCCTCTGCAATGCCAAAGAAATTGTGGCTCCTGCCACTGAAAGCCACTCTAGACAGCTTCTTTCAAGGACAGTTGGGGCACGGAGTGTCCCCACCATGCCCATGTTCCAGGCATGGTGTGGAAAGAAGATGCCTGGAACGGCTTCTCTCCATGGTGTGCAGCTGCAAAGGAGCCACTCTAGGTAGCTTCTTTCCTCAGCATGCCTGGTGATCTCCCAAGAGGAGCCGCTCCAGCCAGCTTCTTTCCCCAGGTATGCTGTAAAGATGAGCCACTGCAGGCAGCTTCTTTCTGCGAGTGGCTCCTTTCAGTGACATGCCAAGGAAGTATCCCCCTCTCTGCCCCCCAACCTCCACTCATGGCTGGCACCAAGTTTTCAAGCAGCTGCTACTTTTATTTCTGTACAGGGAGCCAGTGCCACTAGCTGATAGTCAAGGAGGAGGGACCAGCACAGTGGTTGGCAAAGGTTGCTGACCCCTGCAATAACCTGTCATGCTCGTTCCTTACCTGTATTAATTTTCATACTGGATTCTTTGCTCATGTTCCCGAGTTGAACAATTATGTGGTATTTTCCTCCTGGCTCCAACTTTTTAATTGTGTATTCCACTGTGCTGTTTCGGGTTTTCACCTTGTAGATTTTATCTGTTTTTTTAATTAAATCTTTCACAGCAACAGCATACAGCTGTAGGGAAGGGAGGAAAGTGACAGACAGTGAATGATAGACACTCCTACCTCCCATTCAGTGGCCGATGATATTAAATGCCAGTCAGTATATGAGACTCAGGGCAAGAACCAAATTTAACAAAGTCTTTCATGTGTCGGAAACCTGTAAAGCCAAGTGAGATTTCAGACTTCTTATGGCACTTTATCAGCAGATGGACCAAATATCCCAGAAATCTATTTACTGACACACTAAATCTAGCAACCTGGGAAGAAGAGGGAAAAATTAAGTCTTCACTTTGTGTTGTAGTTCAGTGTAAAATACAATTTTTTGCATGTTTATATTCAATTTAAGATTCTAGTTTTAAACGAGCAAGATTTATTGCTTGTGCGAGTGCGTGTGCTTGTGTGTACACAACAGTAATAGCTAGCTCCTTCACTGCACTTCTCATAAGTAAATCCATAACCAGCAGATTATCTCAAAGAGGTTTACAATGGAGGGCAGCATCCTTATCCCCATTTTACAGTGGGGAAACTGAGGCACAAGCAGGTGATGTCACTTATCCAAGATCACTCAGCAGGCCACTTGCACAAGGCCTGATTCTGACCTGAATGCATCTTTCCAAATGCATTGACTTCAATGGCATTAGTTCTGATTTACCCCCAAAGTAAGCAAGATCACAGTGTGGAGCACAGATGCTGAATGCTCCCCATTAGCACAGCATTGATCTCACCATTATAGTAGTTATCTCCCAAATGGACCAAAAGTACTTTTATAGATTTAAACAACACTGTCCACCAGCAAGTCACGAGCACAAAGATATTACCATGTCCTGGTCAGGAGAATCGTACGGTGACTCCCACTTGATGACAGCAAATGTCTTTCTGGTGAGCACAGAATGCAGGTGCCGAGGGGGAAGCCTGTTGTCCGGTATCATCTTCACCACAATGTAGTCAGAAGGTGGTCCTTGGTATGGAGAAATTACTCGTACCTTAAAGTGACAGCAGGTTGGTTAGAATCATGATTTAAGATTTTACAAGCAAATGTTAGTTCAAGCTATATATGTATGCAAAAACTATATAGAAAAGTATCCTACCAGAAACAAGTACTGCTCATCCCTGTTCACAATCACAGTCATGTTGTGTAAAGTAGTGGTTGTGTTATGAGGATTCCTATACAGTTCTAGGAATGACGTGGCATAGAAAATTCCATAGATCTGTAAAAAACAAAGGAGAAGCTATTCAATTGCTTTGTTCTGTAGTTGTATGTATGTATGTATATAACCAACCAGATGACCCAAGCTATGTGATTATATACCAGGTCATATATTACTGTCTAACACAAAACAACGTGCTGGAAACTCATGATATGGCACAGACTCTCCCACTCCACTCCCCAAATGTAATGACCCAACACCTCTGCATGATATTTTATTTTGGGATAGAGGTGTTGCTGCCTTTTGAGGAGACATAAAATTTTGGTTCAGACCAACTGGGGTCATGAAAGATGCCATGGAGTCTTTGATACATTAGGGGAGTTAAACATGTATCTTGCAGTTGTCCAAGTTACAGCATGCTCTGCCTAAATTCCCCAGCAGAAAACTGCAATCTTCACAGCCTGTCATAAAGTGCTGTGTTGTGCTTTGCCTCAGATATCTACAACAATGGCCACATATCCTTATAAAAACCTCGTCCACCTTAGTTACTTGTATTACAGATTGCATATGATTGTACAGTGAACCTAATCTCAGCTGTTCCTCTCCAATTCAGGTGGCCTAATAAATGGAACCAGATCATCATAGCTTCTTTTTTATTGTTTGTACTCTAGTAACATCTAGCCCTGTGACACTCAGATTTCAAGTTTCAAAGGGGTAGCCATGTTAATCTAGTTCAGCAAAACAGGGAAGGAGTCTTGTGGCACTTTTAAAGACTAACAAATTTATCACAGGAACTTTTGTGGGACAGATTTCGGTGGTTCAGGAGCCTAATTAGGGATCTCCCTTACCTAAAAGGGCCACAGTAGTGTGAAATCATTGTTTCATTTACTATAGTTCTAAATATTCATATTTAAATGGTATGATGGGAAATATTTATTTTTTTATATATGATTCTCACAGCAAAATGACTAAGCATTATTATTTTATCAACTACAATTGCTTAGTGGCATAGTAAAGGCACCATGACTAGGTAATAACAATTAAGTCACACAGTGTTTTAATATCATGTGCAGCAGGACACCTATTAGAGCCACCTGCTGTTTGGGAGCCTCAGTCTCAGAATCACTGATCAAGAATCCTAGCTATTAGGTGCCATACAATATAGGGTGAAAAGAAAGACAGTCTCTTCCCCCAAAGAGCTTACAATCTATTGGATACTTGATGTGATTTGCATCGTTTTTCAGATGCGTGTTTTGCAGATTCTGGGGTGCAACTCACTACAAAAGGTGCAGAGTTCACCATGTTTTCCCTAGGAGATGGGATGGGATGGCCACATAAGCCCATCAAATAATTTTGTCCAAACTGTTTGTGACCTGAGGTTCGAAGGCTAAACCAAAGACAAGCTGGGACTAGTAAGAAAGGAATGGAGTCTTACAACATTCCTCGGTCCGGTCCAGTTGCATTCCACAGCAGTCTGATTGATTGCTTTGGCTTTGAGGTTTGGCAGTGCAGGCCTGGTACCACTGGTCATGACATGTGCAAAAGACAAAGGGCTGTCACCCAGCGCAGTCTTGGCCCAAGCAGAAATTTCATAAGGGGTGTGTGCTGTCAAATTACGCACTGTACAAGAAGAAAAAGTTGAGCCATTTGGTTAAATGAATTATTTGTAATGACTTGGACAGTAAGTGAATGCTTTAGTAAATATTAAGAACTAATACATATTTGTTTTGTCTTTGCATTCATTATGACATATTTTTAATAAGCTGCACTTGGTAACACGTCACTTAATCCTAACAGTTGTTTTAGTGGGATATGTCACTAGATCCTGGCAGTAATAGGCAAAGACTTCTCCTTGAGTGATTAGCCGGGACACATCTGATTAGCCCCACTGGTGCTCTAACTCAGTGTTGGGAAAATATGAATTTCTAAACCGCAGTCTTAATACAAAGGTAAAATGTTCAGCCTGATCCAGCCAATCTGGGCATATCCTGCAGATTTTTTTCTTCTTCCATCCTCCCTTATCTCATAATCCTTCTTTCTTCCCAGATTGATTCAGCTGTGTATTCCTGGGCGAACAAAGAGCCAGCAGCCAAACCTGAGCAGAACTTTGCACATCATGGGTGAACACTCCCACCGTGGCAGTGCAGAGCAGTGCACAGAGGAATGAAGGTGCAGGTTCATGACTACCCAGGGCCTGTAGCCAGAACCACACAAAAAGGGAAAGGGCAGGGGCTACATGTACCAATGTCTCACTGAGGTGTCATTATGCTGGGAATATCAGTTTATGCAGGGTTTTCACAAGGATCAAGGATTTGCAGCCCGGCTCTGAAATATCTTACTCACAGGAGTAATTCTTACTTGCATGAGTAATCTTCCCAAACTAAGGACTATTCAGTTAAGCAGCAGTTGCAGGTCATGCCCTAAGCCACCAGTACCAATCTGTTCATTGGGATGTCCTGGGCAAGAGGGCTCCAGCTACAAGTTTACCTGTTTGTGCTGACTTTTCTCCATCTAGGAACAAAGTCCTTTTTTCCTGCCTGTGGGTATCAAATGTCCAGAAGATATTCACGATAAAACCGTTCACCTGTCAAGGAGCAACACAGCACAGAATAGATGAGCCATTTGTTGTGCTGTTTTTTTAAATGCTCCTAAATGATAAGTTTCCATACTGTATGTCCCATAACAACTAAGGGAACTGGTGCAGTGAAAGATAGAGAGTATTTACGCTCCACAGTTCACAATCTCCTGTAATCTCAATCCATTTCCCATTGCTCATCCCTAATGTTCAGAATCACTAAAATGGAAGGAAAACCAAATTGTGGGAAAAAGAGTAAGCATTTTTAACAGAGCTGGTCAGGAACTCTGGTTGGAAAATGTTGATTTATTGAAACCAAAACTGCTTTTAAGAAAGCATCTGTTTCAACAACTCTCCCAAACAAAATAAATAAAGTTTCAAAGTTTGACTTTTTGACTTGAAATTGTCCTGTTTCAAAATTTTAGTTAAATTTATGCTTCTAAAATATTAAAAATAACAATAACTTGGTATTGTTATAAAACATTTTAAATTGTACAAATGAAATTTTTTGATTGACACCCAATCTCATTTTTTTACCATATTAGTTCATAAACATTTCTGAAATTTTGATTTTTTTCCCATACTGAAATGGGACCATTTGTTTTTTAAAATCTTATTCTAATGGGCTAGGAAAACAGTTTCCTCTGATTTTTTAAATGGTGAATGCAGGCAGAAGCTATTCTTTATTCTTGCTTTGCTGTCTTCTTGTTATTTAGAATTCCAGCACATACAAATATCTAACTATTTACAGCAGATGCAATAAGTGTGGTTACCTTTGTGTTCTGAGTGAAAACTGATTATGCAGGATAAATGGGGAAAAAAACCCACTTCTTTGTCTTTCCTAAGGACTCATGTACAACTCTCCAAGAAACACCTACTTCAGGTAGACCTACCTTCCCAAATGACATAGGCTGTATTCACACACAGATGGTTATTTTGAAACAAGTTGTGTCGAAACAACTTGTTTCGAAATAACGCCTTATTTCGAAATAACTTATTTCGAATGAACAAATAGTTATTTCGAAATAAAGATAAAGGCGGGAAACGAAATAGCAGGTTCACTCTGTGAACCTGCTATTTCGCTTCCTCGGGGCTGCGGGCACCGGCGGGGTTCAGCGCTGCAGCCCACTGGTGCCTGCAGCCCCCCTTTGCAGGCACTGGCGGGGAGCAGCGCTGGGCAGCACTAAACCCCACCGATGCCTGCAGCCCCCCTTTGCAGGCGCTGGCCAGGGGACACCCCTCAGCACCCTGGCCAGGGTGCTGAGTGTTCCCTGGCGAGGGTGCTGAGTGTTCCCTGGCCAGGGTGCTGAGGGGGCAGCCCTTGACCTGTTGTTTCGGAACACCTTGTTCCGAAACAACATGTTCACACAAGTTGTTTCGAAACAAGGTTGTTTCGCCCCCAAATGGGGTTTAACTTGTTTCGAAACAACGCCCTTGTTTCGAAACAACGGGTTCCTGTTGTTTCGAAACCATGGTGCATCATGTGAACATGTTTTTTTTTGTTTCAAAACGAGGTTGTTCCGAAACAAAAGTGCTGTGTAAATACAGCCATAGTCACAGCATAAGGAAACCTCATTAAGTCGCTAAATTACAAGGCATACATAGTTTACCAGTATCCTCTACCTTTGCATGGGACCGGGGAACCCTTTAATTACATGGTAAACATCAGACTGAAGTTAGGTAATTACACATTAAAACCCAAACCCTTGGTGATAGTATACGTGTTCCCTAACCAGGTGATTTGTTTCTCTTGACGGCAGGATATTTATTTGGTTATACCAGACTCAGCTTGTCATTTTCTCTTAAGTGTGCAGTGTTGTTGTAGCTGTTATATAATACAATGTTTTTCCTGCAAAATATTTATGACTGCAGTTTAGCTCCCTCTGCTCTTGTTCTAAAGGAGTAGTTTAAACTTTACCTTAATGTTAGTGTCCACTTTCAGGGTGAAAGTTATGGAGTTTTCATTGTAACTCTCAATATGTATGGTAGGCGGTGGGATGACTGAAGGGAAAGAAGAAAACATACATGAATTCAATACCAAAACCATAAAACACAGTCCTATTTTTATGTGGCTGGATAAATGCGGATTTTCAGTTCCTGTCCTGAAAGTTTTTCCAGGAAAGTGTTTCCTCCTCTATAAAAACTGCTAGAATCTTTCCAATGAAAGCTCATGCTAAAATAACTTTGTGATGTAGACATAGCTTTAAAGACTAACAAAGCTTATTTCGGACTTCCTTAGTCCAAACCAAGCAGTTCCTGGTTAGTTTGAACTAAACACGGCTTTTTAGTTCAAACTAGCCACACTTACTAGCTTGAACTAAGAAGTTAAGCACAGCTAGTTCAAACTAGCCATTAGTTGATGTCTACATCACGCTAGTTCGACCTTAAAGTTTGAACTAAGCACTTAGTCCAGACTAACTAGTCCAACTTATTAGTTTGGACTAAGCTGTGCTTAGTTCGAACTGAGAAATTGCTGAGTTCAAACTAGGCAAAACCTAGTGTAGACACGGACTAATTGGCTAGTTTAGACATAGCCTAAGGTGTCACAGGACTCCTCATTTGTTTTGCTGAAGCAGACTCACGGCTACGCCTCTGGGACTTGTTTTAGCCTGGGTTGCTTAAATGCAAGGTGTCCTTTATAAAAGGCCATGTTTAAATGCAGTCCTAGGCTTTCCTCTCTTTCTAGCTCCAGGGTGAGAACACAGTGGACTGCATGTTCATTTGTTATTGCTTGTGAATTCCAACAAGCAATTATTTCATCTTGCAGTATCAGTCTTGTATTGAGAAACACTCAAGTACCAGTAACCCATTTCTTCCAAGAGGCCCAAAGGAAGGAAAGTTTAATAAGTAGCAAGATGCATGGCAGACACCTCTAATTCAGTCTTTCCATGTTACCTTCCATCTGCTGCCCTACCTTATTTCTTTAGCTTGCTATTGCATCCCCTAGGTGTTGTAAACTATGCCTTCTCTCCCTGCAAAAGTGGATAGGCAAACTGTCCTCTCTGCTAGAAAAAGTCTCAGTTGTGGAAGGAAAGATAGACTTCTGCTTCCCAGTGCATTAAGATAAGCCCCATTTTATAATCTGGATTACATGATGGGGCCAGTTCTTTACAGTAACAGGTAAAAAGAGGAGAGGGATAGACAGCAGAGCTGACTGAAAAATTCCAATGAAAAAATACAAATGAAAATGTGGAGAAAGCACTTACAGCTAACAAGCTAATGCTGAATTTTAAAAAGAACTCTAACATCAACTCGGGGTGAAAATGTAGGTTTTATTTTCAAAAAATGTGTATAAAATCTAGTAATTTAGATGATTTCATGATTTAAAAAAAAACCCAGAAACTGGGTTTAGTTGTTATATTTAAACATTATCCTGCAATGTCTACAATCTAGCTATTGTAAATGTTGTTCTAGTATATGATACCTTCCGGAAAACTGAGTAGTCTATGTTTACATTCCTACCTAGATGAGGTGCAGGAGGCAAAATCAACAGAACACCTAACCCCAACAAAGCAAATTTTAGAAGTTCTTTCTGTTTGAATAACCAAGGATTTTATTAACAGCAGGAATGTGAATTTTGTTGTCTAGAGCTATGATTTTTAATTTGACAGTCTGCTTTTTATTTTAAGGTGTAAATGCTATGGCTACTGTATTGTCCAGGCATATATACACAGTACAGCAAATTGAGTACAAATATTAAGTCACCAAGGAAAAGACAGAAAACCATTATTCATGCAAATGCTTATGTTCACAATTTTTTCTTTGTTGTCAGAGTTCATTTAGATAGAAACCCATAAAAATATTTACCTTTGCCTTTCATGGTAGTTATGGATTTGGAATCACTCCAGTTTCCTACTCCCCGACTAGTTACTGCAGCAACCTTTTTCAAATTAGAAGTTTAGTTAAACTTTTATAATGAGAATAAAGAATGAGTTTAGAATGGTGTTACTGGTAGAGTGGAGCTAATGAGAAATGGACTTTGAAACAAAACAAAACAGCTTGTTTAATTATTTGCTAATATAAGGTGTGTGAACAGAGATAAAGCAGAGCTGCTTAGAGTTAATTAAGATAATCTACCAAGATACATTACAGATAACAGTATATGGTGAAACCTTTACAAAAAGCATGTAAAATGGGGGGGGGGGTTGGATAACTCTGCCCAGTGTAACCTAGAACAACTCTCCTGAAATCCATTCTGGCAGTGAATTTGGCCCTGTGGGTTTATTTAAGAAGTGTCCGGATACAGAAATGATAGTGCATATATTAAAAAGTACCCCTTGATTCATGAGCACTGTATCCTGCTATCTGAATTCTCATTAATATCAATGACATCTTAGCATGTGGAAAATTGGGAGGTGAAGGCTGTACACTCTGCAGTGTTTGCTTTACGTGTTTGGCTCTCAAACTCACATCCTATCTGGTTTTAATTTAGCCTTCTTCCCTCCCCTAGTATCTCTCCCATTTCATCCTGTCCTCAAGCTAGAATCACAGAAATGGAGGGCTGAAAGAGACCTGGAGATCCATCAGTGCAGACCCTGGCACTGAGGCAGGATCAAGTAAACCTAGATAATATTCCTTCTAAGCAAGTTATGGATGCAAGTGAGCAAGTTATGGATGTAGCTGAGCAAGTTCCCTGCCGGTTCCCTGATACCCCTCCAGGCCCCTTCCCTGCTGCCTGTCAGCTCCCCAGGTGCATCCATAACTTGCTCAGTTGCATCATCAGCTTAGAAAGAACATTGATCGTAAGATCATTTTTTTCTGTAGCTTCTGGATTTGAAATAAACTGAGTCACCCTGACCCCTTCCTGGCATGTTGTGTATATTTACTTTTTTAAAAAATAGGAAGTGACCTAGTCCAATAGAGTAGTGGGACCCATTCCCTCCCTCATAACCATGGGCAACTGTCTATGCCTTGGCTTCCCCATCTCCAAAATAGGGCCAATGACTACTACTCACCTTTGCAAAGTGCTTTGATATGAAGAATGCTTTAAGGGCTAAATCTAACAGGAGCAAGGGATTATTTCTGTGTGTCTGTCTAGCACTTTTCAGCTGTAGAACTCAAAGCATTTTACAAAGGGAGGTAAGCATCATCATTATTATTTTGCAGGTGAGGAAACTAAGTCCCAGGAAGGAAAAGTGGCCTTCTCACACTAGTTGGGGCAGAGCCAGAAAGTGACAATTTGGTCTCCCTCGTGCCAAGCCCAGCACTTCAGGAAATGCTGTCTCTCTCTCTCTCTCTCTCTCTCTCTCTCTCTCTCTCTAACATTTACCCTTCTTTGGGGTTTTTTGTTTTTGTTTTGTTTGTTTTTTTTTAAGCCTAGAGACAATGCCATTGGTTTTAAACCAGATCATATTACTTTAAGCAAGCACTGGTATTCTCCTCCCCACCCCTACTCCCAACAGCCACCACAGGGAGCTAGATGACACAACAAGGAAAAAGAGACTGTTATATGTCTGATGTCACCAACCCAAAAGTCTGTGTCCTTCCCTCTTTATTACACTGACTAGATAACTGTGCTCAGACCCCCAACGCTATCTACATAGAAGTGACTGCCAGCAGCGGGGATCACCATCTCCTAAAAATCCAGTGCCCCTTACTTTCCCTATTCTCCTCGTTTCCCCAGTGATGTGGCCCTGAAACAACAATCCCAAGAGCCCCACCAAACCCACCATCACTGTTGTAGGTGCCACTTCAGGAAATATGCTGCTCCGCTGCCGGCTCCCCTAAGTCACCCCAACCCCTCCCCTACCCTGCCCACCCTGCTCCCCCAAGTCACCCTAACCCCTTCCCTAACCACCCACCCTGCCACTGGCTCCCCTCCCAGTCTCCCAAGCACTTCCCTAACCCCCCCAGCCCTTCCCCACCCCCCCTCACTGCCCTGCTCCTACCTTCCCCACTTCGCTGGGCCAACCCACCCCCTGCACCCTTTTCCGGGCAGCTGCCCATCCCTGGGCCCCGTTACCTGGCCACCAGAGAGGCCACACCACAGGCTGCGGCTCCCGCCCAGAGCATGCTCAGGGCAGATTTAAAAACTCCCAGCCTGGGGCAGCTCCCTGCTGGCTGGAAGATAGTGTCTTCCAGCTGGGTAGGGGCTGCAGCTGCTGGCTGCGCAGGGCTGTCAGTGTTCTCTGCGCGGGTGAGCGATGGGGGCTGTGCACCCGTGCAGCCTACAGGGAATATTAAACCTAGATCATGTCTGACTGGGGTGTGTCCAACTTGTTACTAAAAATCTGCAGTTGAGGATCATTCCACAGCCTCCCTTGGAAACTTTTTCTAGAATTTAACTACGTTTATAGTTAAAAAGCTTCTAATATCCAACCTAAATTGCCCTTGCTGCAGATTAAGTCCATTACTGCTTGTCCTACCTTCAATGGACAAAAAATAATTGATCAGTCTGATATTGGGTCCTCCTTCTTCCTTATTTCTTTCCCCAGTGACACCATTACAGCCAAATTTGTCTCTGACCTATACTCCTGTGCAACCAAAGTGATTTCTGAACTGTGCCATCAATGGGTTAATTAACCTGGGCTTCATGGATTAGATGAAAACTAAGCAAAGTTCTTGGCCTTAAATTGTGCATTTCTTTTCAATGCACAGTGAAGGAGTCAGCAAATGTAGTGGCCCTCTATGTACTTTTAGCAATACAGTGTCTCAACTTGACACCGTGTCACTAGTTTGTCTGTTAATTACTAAAAGAAAACTACCAGAAAATGTGAGCAGCACATCTAGAATTACCACCTTTCAAAATACTCACTCTTATTGTGTATAATTTGTTGACCTGCAAGTTCTCAATCTCAGTATAGTTCTTACTGGCTCTGAGTGAGGACCACTCCTTGGAACCGTTTCGGCTGTATTCAACCTGGCAGGGTGAAAACAAGTGATCAGAGGATCACAATTAACAATAAAAGGGAAGGTGACAAGGGGTTTGTCAGATGGATGGTTAGTTTTAAGGTACCATGGACCATTAAAATTGAAGGACCAGAACTCAAACTCAGTCTGAATGCCCAGATTTGGGGAGCAACTCTCTCCCGGGCCATCTTGTCTAAATTCACAGAATGGAGAAGCAACATTATAGTCTTTACTAAGTGGAACCCTTTCTGCTGAGATATACAGATCTGTGGCTGCATTCTTCCTATGAATGAGTGCATAGGACACAGAAGAACTGTATGGAAGATTCTCTGTGCTCCCTGCCTAATAGGTGCCATATGAAGCACAAAACACCTTCATGTAATTTATTAAAGAATGCATATTAGCTTCATCTTACTAGCTCTTAGAAGTATAAAAGATTACCAAGGATTGGACTTACTGTGCATTTAGGAGGAGAGAGATGCCTGTTAAAGTCAAAAAGCTTTTTGAATGGCTTTTTTAAAAAAATTGTTTCTACCACAATCTAAAGAAGATACCCAGCTCACAGGAAGAGGGACAGACACTGTACTGCCATATGTCTATAATAAAAGCAGGCTTCTTTACACCACTAAATCTGAACTGGCATTTCAATGGCTTTATATACAGAGGCAATTCCATCTGAGTTCCCTTATAAAACTCAGTTTTCCTCATTTGGCCCTGAATTTCATGCATTCATCTTCCTTGTTATTTTTATGGCCCTGGAAAAAATATTTCCATGATCTTTGCAATAACTACACTACATCTTCTGCTCCTGTAAGGACTCAGGCTCTCATCATGGAGACAGTAGCCAATTGTTAGAGACCACACACATAATCTAAATTAACTGATCTGAAATTCACTCTCATCTCCAATTATTTAATTTGTAAGCTCTTTGAAGCAGGGACCTTCTTTATGTTTGTGTTTGCACAGCACCTAGCATGACGTGGTCCTTGTCTATGACTAGGACTCCTATATATCACACTAATGCCAGTAATCACTAACAGTAAATAATTAAGGAGAATACTTCAGCCCATACTTAAAACCCATTGATTTAAATGAGATTCAGTCACATGCTTCCAATTAAATGTCCTTAAGTGCTTCACTAAATCAGCACCTCTGAGCAGAGAGGCTCACACAGGCTGTGTTAAGGGCTTAAGTGCTACTGAAACTTCCTACAGATGCTATGTTTGCAACAAGAGCAAAACACCCCTGTTCATTTCAATCTCACTTAAGTGCACAATACAGGCACCTGCACAGACACTGAATAGGCCTTGCACAGCAGTGACTTTCACCATGAGTGAACAGCTGCAGATCGTTTTGTTCCGAAGTGTCAGATTCCCAGAATCATAAACCAGTGAGACCCTTGTAAGTGAGGAAAGAATCCTTCCCTCTGCTGTACATGCAGGGTTCCCATTCCAACTTTGTCTCTCAACTCAGGAACGCATCGCAGACTTAAGACTTACAATGTACTCTCGGATCAGGCCATGGGCATTCACAGGCAGAGACCAGCGGCCAACCACCACGCCATCCACCTCCTTCTTTAGGGATAGCTGAAGATGAAGGGGAGGATCAGGCACTACCAAAGAAACAAGTGTGTGAGTGACAGACTGACCAGAAGTCTGTTCATTAGAATCACAAAGGAAAAAAGTCAAGAGCTTAAATATTAGCGAGCAGCTTACTCCTTACTGGAGCTTGGGTACTTTTTCACCTAAACGCCATGTGGCCAGTGGGCACGGGGGGTAGCAATGTAAGAGTGCGCCCTTCCCATGGGCCCCAGACCCAGTGAGTGCCCTTGGCAAGATTGAGTGTAAGGGGCAGCTAACAACCTTTCACTCACAGGAAGTTGAATATCCACATGTGGGGGCTGCCTTCTGAGTGCAGTCAGGGAAAGAGGAGCCAGGCTCTAAATGTGTACCATGCTTGCTTTAGAGATCCTGTAACCAGTGGGTGCATGATGGCCCCACTGGAGTCCCTGGAAGTTATTCTATTGACTGCAACGAAACCGGGAATTTGCCAAGTGTGGTAAGTATCAAACTTTATATTATTCTTTCCCCACCCTTCCATTTTCTCTTGTGTGGAAGCCACAATGCTATGGCTACTTGCCAGATCAGAAGTGTTACACATTGAGGAACTTAGAACAGAACAAGCAGAGGCCACTTACATCCTTCTGGTGTACGCAGAGTGATCAAGTCATTGGTATTGTACACTTTGCTGAGGCACTGGACCTGAACTTTGACCTGATATGTGCAATCTGGCTTGAGGACTTTTAAGACACTGTTTGTTTTGTTGCTGTGAGTTTCTAAAATTTTCCAAATGCTTTCGCCAACCATCCTGTGAAAAAAAAAAATAAAACCACTTAACTCAGGAAGTATTTTTGTAGCCAGAGGTGTTAGGCTTGTCCTAAAAGCACCCATCATCTGACTACACTTTGAAGGCCTATTTTGGGTCGGTAGATAGGTAAAGGGACACTTACAACTCTGCCCACACATCTACTCAAGTGACACCATCATAGGACCTAACCAAATCAGCCACTACATTAGAGAATCATTCACTTGCACATCTATTAATGTGATATATGTCTTCTTGTATCAACAATGCCCCCCCGTCATAAGCTTTTGCCAGACTGGATTGTGTCTGTGCAAAAGAATAAATGGACACAAATCAGACATCAAGAATGGTAACATTCAAAAACCAGTAAGGGAACATTTCAATCTACCCAGACATTCTGTTAAAAAAGCATGCTAATGACAGTACTTCAGTGAAAAAGCTTCAAAAAACAGACTAAACTGTGAAACTGCAGAACTGGAATTCGTATGCAAACTAGATACCTTCACACTGGGTTTGGATAGGGATTTGGAATGTCTTAACACATTACAAAAGGTGATTTCTCCTCTATTAACATTCTCACCTACTCAGCTATTGCTTACAGGACCCGATTCCACACTCTTTGACTCAAAACATCTTGTTTGCTTTGCTGGGATAGCTTAGCAGAATGTCCTCCTGAAATTGTTTGAATTGACTGTGATCCACTCTTCTCACGTGTGTGTATATATACACATAACATATTGCAGTTTCCATTTCATGCATCTAAGAAAGTGGGATTGTGCTCATGGAAGTTTACGTTAAATAAATTTGTTAGTCTTTAAAAGTGCCACAGGACTGAGTCCTTGTTTGTTTTACCAACCTAAAACTAGTTAGCTTCAAAACATGAGTTAAAAATCACTTGAAGTTTTATACTTGCAGATTTCTGAATTTTCTTCCAACATGGCTTTAACTTCTTGACACTTTTTCTCTCATAGTTGCTGTGTCCCACATAAAGATGCAAACAAACAAAAAGGGAAACTGCCTATACACACATGGCTGGAAGCCAGAGCCGTAACAACAGTAGGGCCAAGGGGGCAAAGCCCCAGGCGGCCTGGAACGGCTCAATGGAGCGACTCTATTAAAGGGGTGGCTTTGCAACACTGGCTCTAAGCACCACTAATGGAAAGGGCATGTTCCGATTGGAACATGCCCCGGGCGGTGTAACACCGCGTTACGGCTCTGCTGGAAGCTGAAGCTAGTCATATGCAAGGGTCATAGTGGATTCTACATTTCTGGCTGGTTTTACATCAAGACTGGCTTTTTTTAAATAGGATATGATCTAGTACACATAAGAATTATTTTGGGGAAGTTCTATGGCATGTATTATATAAGAGGTTTGACGAGACTGTCGTACTGGTCTTAGAAAGCATGAATTTAGAAAATGCTTCTACGTGCCCAAGGTAAACAATCTGAAAAGCAGAGAGACAAATAATTGTTTTCTAATCTTTTCTAACTAAAGCCATTTCAAGTCTTGCTGGTAACAATAATAGGTAAAAGCAATTTCAGGAAGAAATGAGATTTTTAAATTGACTTTGAAAGGTGCTTACGAGAGCACCCCATTCTAAATCAGGGTGGATTGACTTAAATCACCAAGTAGAAGTTTAAATGATTTTTTTTTTTAATCAGCTTTTCCATTGGTACATCAGTTATTTTGTGAAGCGCAGTGCATCCTCATTGGCTGATATAACCTTTAAAACATGTTAATTTACAGTTTTATATTGAGACTTTACACTACATTCAGTACATCTTTACATTGGTGAGTAATCTATAAGTATATATATTTATTTAAGCAACTACATATCCTCATATTTTCAGGTTAACAATTGTACATTTTACGATATTAGAAAATGGTAAATGATATATTGCTTATTTACTAGATACTTAACTTTTTGGTTAAGAAAAGGATGGTAACTAAATTTAACTAAACACAAAACAGCATATACAAATATATTTATTAAACAAAGCAACCTTGAATATATTGTAGACACAGACATCTCTTTACCAAAATGTTTCACATTTTACAACTAAATGATGTATTAAACAGAGGGATTAACTGGGTAGTCAGCTGATTAAACATTATTTCAGATCAGCCTGGGAAAATATGTCTAAGTGAAAGTGACTGGCACTTAAGTTCATTGTCTAGCCAAAGTTCCTTGAAAATAAGAGTCTCCTTCTGTAGGTTACTCATGCTAACCTGTTACACCAAATTTATAAAGTCTGACTTCAAAAGTTAGGTGATTTTCCTGATTCTTTTTTTTTTGTTTGTTTTTTTTGTTTAGAAAACCAGCTTTTAATGCAAAGTTTTTTGATGGAGGCTCATGGATTCAACATACTTATTTTTTATTAAAATTTCATTTAAATCTTAAGCGGTTATAATAAATGTAGGCCAGGACTGTAACTAGGCCATCTGGCGTTTGGGGCAAACAGCCCCCAAGGCACCCCAGTCCAGCCCAAGGCCCGATCTGGCCCAGGGACATGGAGCCGGATCTGGCCTCAGTGCCCTGGCCAGGCAGGTGCCTTCCCTGTCACCGGCAGATCATGGCCAGGGCTGGGCACGGGCTGCCAGCTTTCCCCACTGCCTGGCAAGCACAGCCAGAGCCAGGGAGGGGGTGCCAGCTTTCTTGTCAGCAGCAGATCACAGCCAGAGCTGGGGCAGGGGCTGCTGGCTTTGCCAACCATATGGCGAGCACAGCCAGAGCTGGACAGGGGGTGCCAGCTTTCCCAGCACCCAGCAGATCACAACCAGGGCCTGGCCAGGAGTGCTGGCTTTTCCTGCCACTGGTAGATCATGGCCAGGGCTGGGAGGGGGTACTTTCCCCAGTGGCAAAGGCACATTCCTCTTCAGGACCAGGTAGAGTGAGTCATCTGGTGCCCTTTAAACTTTGTTGCCCTGGGCTTTGCCCCATTGGCCCCACCCTAGTTACGGCCCTGATGTAGGCCTCAACGTGTTTTGTATTAAATTCTGATTTCATTTTAAACAAGCTTTTTTTTAGAAAAAAAAGTATTTAAATAACAAAATAAAAAAACCTGCTTTAAATGAAAAAATTGATTATTAGCCACCCTGCTTTAAACATGAGTAGTCACAATGAACTCAGTGCTACTCCCATGTTTCATCCAACAGAAATAATCAAGATCTGTGCTATTTACCTGTAATATACATTATACACACAAGCTGTCGAGGACATTTTTTTTGGTTGGGCCCATGTTAAAGTGACATCACCAGAGAAATCAGCTGTCCATTGGAGATTCTGGACCTTGTACACAATTGTGTCATCTAAATAAACAACAGAAAGTATTGAATGGTGGAAAAGAAAAGCAATGCTTTTCAGTGGGTGGGAGAGATAAAGGGTTATGTGGCATAATCAGTGCATACAGTATAACTGTAGATCAAAGCATAGCCTTAAAGAATTAATGCTCATGGACAAATACCACCTGAAATCATGAGAATTAATGATTCTGTAGTGGCCCTTCTCATGGGTCTGACCTAAGAAGTCACTATTCTACTTGTGGAACACCTCTAGGTCATGAATCTCTATGGAGACTGTAAACAGGCCAGCCCTAGACCTTTTCTGCATGCTTTTCTTTATAAGGCCTAAAACCGGATGAATGGTGATGTCTGGTCTTGAGGTTCAGGCAATGGACTCAGATGAGCTAGGTTCTAGGCTGCAGTCTCTCTCTGTGACTTTGGACCAGTCATTTAGTTTCTCTGTGCCTCAGTTTGCTAACACAGCAGGGTGACCAAATATCCCAATATTCTTGGGTTTGTCTTATATAGGTGGATATTATCCCCCTGATGTTTTTGAAGCACTTAGATAATACAGCACTGAGGGCTCTGTAACTGTCTAGCCAGATAGTTGGTACTAACCAGTAATATTCAGATTGTGTCATTATTCCTTTTGGTCACTTGCTTCTTTCTCCTTACTGGACAATGTGTGCCAGACTCAATGTCACTGAGTAGCCCTGACTGCCAATCAGTGCTACTTTGTGGAAGGCAACATGGTGTAGCAGTTGC
This sequence comes from Podocnemis expansa, assembly GCA_007922195.1. Lineage (NCBI taxonomy): Eukaryota > Metazoa > Chordata > Testudines > Podocnemididae > Podocnemis > Podocnemis expansa. Next base: position 20,691,577 of record ML682025.1, read on the forward strand.
ACAGGGGGACAAGGAATCAGGAGACACAGTCTCTAGTTCTAGCTAGCACCCTTCTCTGCATTGTGGTTCACTTTCTCCCTCTGAAATGTACAAGGCTTAATCACCTACTTCAAGAATTATTTTGAGATCCTAAGATAAAAGCCCTAGATGTAGTGTTCCAGCAACCCACTGTCTGGTAGTTCCACCCTCTTCTACTCACTGCTCCCAGATGTGATCCCTTGCTAATACAAACCTCCTGTACACCTGCTGGCCATCTCATTACCTTATGCCCCTTGAGGTGCAGTTTGCCCCTTTGCATGCCACCTCCCCTATGTCTCATTGCTCTGCTGCCAGGCCTCTGAGCTGTGGACGCTAGCACCACTCCCTAGACCCTACTTAGCCCACTGGTTTCATTTCCAGTTTATTAATGAAACTAAATGGAGAGCTCTGAGCTGCTCCTCCTGAAGTTTCCTAATAAGCCAAAAATTAAACCAATGAGCCTGCCAGCCCCCTGGTGAGGGGATGAAATCTCCCAGTGGCAGCAGGTCTAGTAAGAGAAAGTGATGCTTTCTTGTCTCACTTCAGCATTCAAGCCCATCTGCGAGTCTCAACGGCTCCTCTGCCCCAAGACCAGGCTGCCTCTCAGAATCAATATTTAATTAAAGAACTACAAGCTGATTGATGTTCAATACCCCCAAGCAGTTTACTGGGAAAATGGCTGAAGCCCACATCTGGGAAAAGACCATGATCGATGTTGTTATTATCTACTAGAATGGACCAGGGCTTGATATTTTTTCCCCAATCAAACTGTAACGTATCTGCCTCCAAGGGTAACGTTGGAGGGCACAAGAGAAATTGTAAGCGTCGAAACAAGGAAGCTTAGCTCAATGCCAGTAGTTTCAGGAGATATGTTTTCAAAGCAGGACACAACAGATAGGTGCTTCCAAAAATGCACCCACTTGTTGGCTGGGCTAATCAGGGAACTTCCTGTGTTTGTGTGAGACCAAGTGACTTAAGTCATTTCCCTATGCCTGCAATTGCTGTAGCTGCACTAAGGGAAATTATGTGCGTGGAAGCAGGAAGGGAGATGGCCAGTTCTGAGTGGGAGGGGATATAGGCCATAAGCCTGTTAAATAGAGGGGGACTGATCAAGGTGATTGTCAATGGACAGGCACCTATAAGACAGCCTCTGTGTATTGTAACATGTCTGTACAATGGAAAACATGAGAATGTCTGTGACAGTGCATTTACTTACCAGTGCAATTTCTCTCATCACTACCATCTGAACAGTCCAGAAATCCATCACAGCGTTCTGTAGTCATGATACAGGCCTCCCCATCTTCACATTTATAACCATTAAGGCAGGGTAGCGTGCTATGCGTAGCTGGAAGATGGAAAAGCATTCTGCATGACTGAAAGCAGGAGAGTTTACTTACAAATTTTCTGTCCTGAACATGTTGCATGGTTCTGTCAAGCACTGTTAAGCCATAACCATATTCAGACACAGAGGTGGCTGTGTCTTGTTAACAGATAATGTGAGTCCAATGTAGAATTTATAATTATTAGTTTCACTACTTCTGTATGAGATCATTCTGCTGACATTTTTTGCAATGAAAGGCAGACAGGGTTTCAATCACTAACCATGTTGGTAACTAGGCGGCTTTAGGAGGATTTAATTTTGCACTCAGGAGTTAAGAAACTAATCTTCAGTTACATAAAATACTAATCTTAAAAAAGGAAAATGATAAATAGTTTTATTGTAAGCTTTTAACAAAGAAAAAAAACAGACTTTTAATACATTTCTGTGTAAAGGGAGTGGGCTTAATTTTCAAATGTAGGAGTTGAGGCAAAATGGCAGTCTGCAACCTAAAAAGGAAGTTTTGCATATCTTAGGGATAATGTGAGAGCTCTAAATAAGACATTCAAGTTTGTTCGTCTTGAAGCCTAACTTTCAGATTCTGAGTCAGATCTTCAAAAGCTCAGCACCTGGCCACTACCATTGTCCCTTGAGCACACTTGAAAATTTAGTGCTATATCGTTCCATCTGTAATGATCCAGATATAAAATTTAGAAATTTTTATTCTCATTTCCACACCTGAGCAGTTAATTCTAAATGTGACCTTTGACTTTGTATTGGATTCCGCATCCTCCTATTTTCACACCGGGGCAGCAAGACCTTGATGCTACTTCCAATGATGTCAGTAGCAAAACTGCCAGTGACTTCACAGAGAGCCATATCACACTATGAAGCTACCAGCTCCCCTTATATTTACCTCCTTTCCTTTTACATTATTTAACTAATATTTTCTGAAGAATTCATATAACACTGCCAGGGATATGTTATAAACACAGACACTGTGTTTCACTTGAACAGCATTTCACTCAAAACTTACTTTAGCCCCAGGACGGAGGGATAGACACCCAAGCATTGCATTGTTTTCTATATAATAATGCTAGTTCTCTGATGTCAAAGCCACACACAGAGGGCTTAGTGGTCTAGTGGGTAAGATACTGGCCCAAGAGTCACACAAATTAGGTTCTACTCCTTTTTCTGCCATTGAGTTACTGTGTGACTTTGTTCTAAAGGGGCAGCCATGTTAGTCTAGATCAGGCCTGACCAATCTGCGGCTCAGGAGCCACACATGGCTCTTGAATGAAAAGGTGTGGCTCGCAAAATAAAGCCAGGGGAAAAGCTGCCCCAGCCTAGGAATTTTAAATCTCCTGCTCTGAGCATGCTCGGCAGGAGCCCCAGCCTGTGCCTAGCTGCCAGAGCAGCCAGGTAAGGGAGCCCTGGGGAGGGGGAGGTCAGCCCAGGGGAGCCAGTGTCAGGGCCTGGAGATTAGGGAGGGAGTTGGGATGGCAGGAGGAAGTGGTGGCATGGTTGAGACGGCAGGGAGAAGAGCAGCATTGTCAGAAGGGGCAGGGAGAAGCATGGCATGGTCAGAGGGGCTGCGGAGAAGCTAGGTTTTTACTGTGTAGGAAGGCCTAGCTTTTATGGTAACCTTAAGCACTTATTAGAAGCTGTCAGTAGGATCAGTATTGGCCTCTTTTTATGATAAGACTAAAGTGTGCGATGAATTTTAAACTTAATATTTTTGGAGTAGGTAAAATGTGGCTGTGTGCCTCAGTGCAGCTACTGAAGGTTGAATAATTGACTTGTGTGACTCTTGAGTTCTGTAAGTTTGGCCACACCTGGTCTAGATCAATAAAAAACAAACAAGGAGTCTTGTGGCACTTTTAAAAACTAACATTTATTTATTGCATGAGCTTTCGTGGGAGAGAAAGTGTCTGACGAAGTGGGATTCTCTCCCATGAAAGCTCACGTGATCAATAAATGTGTTAGTCTTTAAAAGTACCACCAGACTCCTTGTTTGTTGTGTGTGACTTTAGGCAAATCATTTCCTTTCTCTGTGCATGTCTCCCTTCTGCTCTTTGGCCAACTTGTCTGATTGTAAGCTCTATGGCTACGTCTGCGCTGGAGGCTTAAGTCAACTTAAGCAAGTCCAGGGCCACATTTGGAGTTCATTAAGTGAATATAAGCACTTGCTTAAGTCAACTTAATAACTCGCACTCTTAAAGTCAACTTTAAAGGTTAAATTGACTTTATAAAGTTGACTTAACAAAATGTGGCCATTAAAGTTGACTTAATAAAGTCGACCTAAGCCAGGGGACCCATTTAAAGTTGACTTTAAATGGGTCCCCTGGCTTAGGTCTCCTTTGTAAAGTCGACTTAAACAAATGGGGCCTCTCTAAGTCAACTTAATAAGGTCGACTTTAAGTCAGCCTTAGTAAGTCGACTTACCTGAGCCCTCTAGTATAGACATGGTCTATGAGGCCAGGACTATCTCTCACGATGTCTGTACTACATCTAGTACTGTGCTGTCCTGAAAGGCTACTGTAATAGTGCTAAAAAATGTATTTCTGTTTTTACACAAGTACTACACTGACTGCATGACAATGCATTATTAGTTGCATTATAGCACATTATTCACTGCAGAGCGTCAACATGCATTCCGTTAGCATGGATAAGTCTTCTTGCATTCTTTTGCTCAAAGACAGACTTGCTCAGCTAGAGCTACAGGGCAGGAAATGAGCACTTACGGCAGTTCATTTCATCCGTGCCATCCTGGCAGTCTCTCAAGCCATCACATCGCTTCCAGTTAGGGATGCACTTCCTCAGCCGCTGACACTCAAACTCAAACCTGCTGCACCGACCAAGGGAGGTGGTGGAAGTCGCAGTTACATTGGCTACTCGGAACCAAAAGGAGGAAGATGAGCATAGTCAGGAAACTGCACAAGCAACAGCAGAACCCCTGCTGGCAATGACATTGACTGACAGTGTTGTTTCATCCCATTCAGAATCAGTTCAGATCTCCCCACTCCACTAGATGGCAGCCTCTGCCTGTCTAAAAAAGAAGTAACTAAATCCACTGCAGCCTCCTTTATCCACATCTCACATAACCTATCCAGGGCCAGCTCCTCTCCCTGGTTCAGGGGCTGTGGTGTGAAAGCACCTCACCTGCTACTGTAAAGGCAACCTACAAATGAGGACGCTGGCATATGCTCAGGTGTACAGATTTCTAAGTCAGGAATGCAGCCCACCGAGAGACATGGCCCCGTGACAATCTTCCTGGACAAAATCAAAGGGCACTGTGGCTGCAAGCATGTAATGATCTAGTCTGGAGTTGGGACAGAGATGCAATTTCTAAGCAGTCACAGCTACATGGCAAATATTCCCACCAATTCTCAGAACTCAGGGTGAGTGAGCCAAATTCTTTGCTCATAGAACTGGGTGCAACTCCCATGTTAATCAGTGGAGTGGCACCCCTTTTTCCCAGTGTACATTTTGGTTCAGTAACATGGAGTCTTCTGAAATTTACATTTGAGACTTAATTTTTTAGATAACAACCCCTGAATGTAAAACAAAGGGCTAGAGGAGAAAAAAACCTTACATAAAGTTGGGCAGACTTCTTCATCTGAGCCGTCTGTGCAATCCTGGTATCCATCGCAAACCCAGCTGTTCTTGATGCAGGCACCACTGTTACAACGGAAGTGGTTGGGTAAACACGTGGCTGGGGCTGATGTTGTAAAGGGAAGTATCTGTGAACCTAAAAATCAACCAGTGAGTACTGAGCTTTCTGAACATCTTCCAGTGTTTGATGATATGCTAAAATCTTTTCCCATTCCTAGGAGACTGAAAGGCAAAATCCCAGGATGTCAGCTGGAAAAGGGGGAGGGAGAATATATTCCAAGTGCAATATTTTTATTCTAACAGCACACAGCTGACTTCCAGAACCAGACATAAACATAAAGCAGAAGTCAAAGAAAAAGGAGTCTGGGGCTGAACATACAGTGCTGTGTTTTATGAATGTGTTTTTACAAGGTAGTACCACTTAAAGGGCTGGACAGTGCAGTGATTGCTGGGAGCCCGGTAGCCTGTGTCTCTGCCGGACACAGACTGGTCTCTTGCTTTCTAGATTTCCTGCAGACATTTACCACCAGCAGCTTCCAGCAGACATGGACCTGGACCTATGGGCCTTCTCCATAAGGGAATACAGACAAGCCACAGTCTGGCCCAAAGACAACTCCAACAGGTAAATGTTGGCCAACTACCCATTCTGTCTGAGCATAGAAACCCTCTCCACATGCTAAAACCATGGTACTGCAAATCAGACTGACCTGGGAGTAATCTCAAGATTCCACTGATATCAAAGGTTTTCTGCAGAGGTGGAAGCATTTGCCCAAACAGATCTGACTGCAGCACCTAGGGCCTTATGCTAGACAGCCCAGATGCCTTGAGCGACCAGATAAAAAATGCAGGAAAGGGTGAAGTGCTTACCTGTCTGTCACACAACCTAGCAGGGGATCTAAGGGAAGGACATGTTTCCTCCCAGTAAAAGAAAGAGGTAAGGGGAAGGTTTCCAGGGACTGCAACCCATGTGGAAAAGAGACATGCTTTGTTTGGCTGTTCATGAGTTTCTGAGGGAAGGGGCTTCAAAGGACACAAAGACCATCAGCTTACACCATAGCAGGTGACCCAAAGAGCCGGGCCTATATGCTGCATGTGTGCCTATTTCATTAAATCTATCTGGAAATTAATTCAGTTACCCCTCCGCAGCCTCCTACTGTGCATATGCTTAAACTGGTTGATGTGTGTGTCTCCACACTAGGGGACAGCATTAATTGAACCAACCTGGTTTTTAATCATATTATGTGAAATGGGTGCACAAGCTTGTTTGTAGGCTATCTTAAAAGATTCTCCACTGAACAGGAAATTTCTCTATCATTTATTTAAGCAAATATACTGTGTAGAAATTATTCCCACTTATAAATTCAAATTAACTATGCATTCTAGTTCAAACTAGCAGTTAGTTCGAACTAGAATGTGCAGTTAGTTCGAACTAACTGGCTTAGTTCAAATTTCTTAAATTCAAATGAAGTGTTACTCCTGATTGACGTTGTGCTTAGTTCAAACTAAAGTTTGAAATAAGCACTTAAGACTGGACCAAGTGCCGGTAGTTATTAGTTCGAACTGAGCGCTCCTTAGTTCAAACTAAGAAATTTTAGTTCCAACTAGGGGAAGCCTAATGTGGCCTTCATCCGGACTAATTTGCCAGTGTAGATGTAGCTTACATTTCTTAATACAGCTAAATGTAAAATCACATTGAGGAACAAAGAATGTAGGCCATGCTTACATGACAGGAGAGCTCTATCCTGGGAAGTAGTGACTGAGAAAGACTTGGGGCCATGGTGGATATTCAGGTGAACACAAGCTCTCATTCTGCAGCAGTGGCCATTAACGCTAATATGATCCTTGTCAGTATAAACAGGAATCTCAGGTAGGAGTAAAGCCTATTTTACCTCTGCATTTGGCACTGGTGTGACTACTGCCAGATTAATTTATCCAGTTCTGGTGTCCACAATTTAAGAAGAAGGCTGATAAATTGGAGAAGGTTCAGGGAAGAGCTCCCAGATTGATTACAGAATTAAAAAATAGCCTTTGTGGAGTGAGACTCAGGGAGCTCAATCAATGTATCTTCACAAATAGAAAACTAAGGCGTGATTTGATCACAGTCTCAAAGTACTTTCATGAGAAGCAAAACTTTGACAAGGGGCTCTTCCATCTAACAGACAAAGGTATAACAAGCTCCAACAGATGGAAATTGAAACTAGACAAATTCAGATTGAAAACGAGGTGTAAATTTTAACGGTGAGCATTATTACCCTTCAGAACAACTTCCCAATCATTGTGGTGGATTCTGTATTACAGGCAATTTTTGAATTAAAACTGGAGGGTTTTTTTTGTTTTGTTTTGTTTTGTTTTAAGTTCTGCTATACGGCCTGTGTTATACAGGAAGCCAGACTAGAGCCATGGTTTTCAAACTTTTTTTCTTGAGACTCAGTTGAAAAAAACACCATTTATGCCTCTAACCCAACAGTTACATTTTTGAGTGATGTGTTCCAGTCTTTCAGTGGTGGCAGCAGAGGGCACCACAACCTAGTACCTGAGGGTCTGTGACCCAGTCCTGGCACCTGAGCCATGGTGTGAAAACCACTGGAGTAGAGGATCACACAACAGTGCCCTCTAGCTTTAGAATCTATGGAACAGACATAGGCAGCAGCCATGCTTGCTCTTACCCCCACAGTCCTTCTCATCAGACCAGTCGCCACAGTCATTCTCCTCATCGCATTTCCACCTGCTGGGGATGCAGTGGCCATTCTCGCACTGAAACTGATAGTATCGAGAGCAGTTTGGTGCTTCCGTTGGATTTTCTAACAATGATAGAATGTTTTCATGAGGTCCAGCATTCCCGACTGTCCTCAGTAACACAGGCTCTGACCGTGCTACAACTGAACCCTGCCTCATGGTTTTCCATAGCTCATGTACGCAATGCAGTCAGGGATTGTTTTCCTGATATGCTAACCGCTGGGTCCTGACAGACTGCGCTATGGTTTGGTCATTTTTATTTACATATTCCAAAGTGGGTAGCTGTGTTAGTCTAGTTCAGCAAAACAAACAAGGCAACTAGTGGCACTTTTAAAGACTAACAAATTTATTTATCGCATGAAGTTTGAAGTGGCTGCTGAAGTGGCATTCTCTCCCATGAAAACTCATGAGATAAATAAATTTGTTAGTCTTTAGAAGTGCCACAGGACTGCTCATTTGTTATTTACACAGCACTCAAAGCATGCTAGATGCTTTATGGACACATAATAGAAGCAGCCTCTGATCCATGGAGCTTACCAGTGAAAATTAGACATCAAGAAGTAAGGCAAGAGGTGAGGTAGGAGGAAAAGGGCAACGAATGTGGCAAACACAACCTCAACGTGTGGTTGCTTTGTTCAGCTATTCATGTTTTCTTAAAGCTTCCAGCTTATAATTACTAACACTGCTCTCAGATCATGGGTATGCTGGGTACTGGTGTAGCAAATGCACTCCCATATAGCTTCAAGTCAACCATGGTATCAGATTATCAAGAACTCAGTGGGTCTAGTCACAGGAAGCAGCATGGTGTAATTGGTGTAATGGAGAGACCCAGGACCAATATTCAGGAAACCCAAGTTATGCTCACAGTTCTGCCCCTAGCCTGCAGGCTGTTTTTGAGCCAGGGTTGCCAACTGCTCGTAAAAAAAAGTATGCAAATTTACTGCTCTCTGTAATTTAAAGGAAAACATCCATAAAAATCTCTCCCTCACTCACCAGCAAGCAGGCCAATCTGCTGAAAGAGCTGCAGCCAGCACTCCCCCTTTAAGAGCCACTGAAAGTGAAACTGCTCAAGCTGCTAAGTTCCAAAGGGGAGCCATGTTAATCTAATTCAGTAAAACAAACAAGGAGTCCTGTGGCTCTTTTAATGACTAACAAATTTATTTATCACATGAGCTTTGGTGGAAGAAAATCCCACTTCATCAAATGCTTTGAAAATGGGGGACCTTCCCAGTGTTTGAATCTTAACAACTGCACTGATTTGCTGTTTCAGTGTGACCTGATCCCATGACTTAAACCTCCCTGCATATATTTTCGTCCCATTCTGTAAGTTCCCCCATCTTCAAAGCATTTGACGAAGTGGGATTTTCTCCCACGAAAGTTCATGTGATAAATAAATTTGTTAGCGTTAAGTGCCACAGGACTCCTTTCTTGTTTTGCTCAAGCAGCTGTTTTCTTCAGCATGAGGGTTGTCTGTTTGTGAAGGCTGCTGCCTTTAATATGCTTCTGATGGCAATTTTCTTTTGGTAGTGGGGGGGACTTTAATTTCAGGCACCCCAGAAAGAGCTGGCAGAAGGGGGAATCTGAGCATTGGTGGTAAGCTATTTTTAGTGCTGTCAGTAAAAAGCTTATTGTCGGTTAAAAAAAAAAAAAAAAAAAAGCTTTGTCAGTAAAAACTAAAAAGCAAGGTTGGCAACCCTGTCTTGAATAAGTCACATCACTGATCTGTGCCTCAGTTTCGCTAATGGTAAAACAGGAATAATGATACCAATCTCCTTTGTTAACATACTCTGAAACCTACAGGCAAAAAATGTAATCTCCTATCTCTCTCTCTCTCAAGTTATTGAAGTCGTCCCCATGGTGACCACTCTATATCTTAGGGCAAGGCAACACTGCTAAAACTCAAAATAAGACAGAGATGGGCTTGGAGAGGTTAACAACTCACCACAGTTTGCTTCATCAGAGTAATCTCCACAGTCATCCATCCCATCACATTTCCATACCAAACTGATGCACACGCCATTCTGGCACTGAAAGTTGAACTGGTCGCAGGTTCTGTGAAACTCGGGGTCTTGGGCTAAACAGGACAAAGCAGAATTTAAATAAATAAATAAATAAATAAATAAATAGCCAAATCCAGCTGTTCTTCCTGAAAGCTTCAGTACAAAAAAAACTGAAGGGCTCAGAGGCTATGTCTACACTATGGGTTTAAGTCAACTTAAAGCCCCTTAAATTGACTTAAACAAATCCCAATCCATATTTAGAAATTTATTAAGTCGACTTAAACAAGTGCTTAAATCAACTTAATAACTCCTGCTGTGTAAATCAGCTTAAGCTTTTAAACTGACTTTACAGGGCAGCGCCCGTCCCCTTCCCCACCCCTAGGTGTGATCTACTCTGGGCCTGATCTGGCCTGGGAGCCCTATCAGGCTCCTGCGTTGTGGTAAGGAGCTTGGGGCTGGATCCAGCTCCCAGCTCCTCTCTGCCCATGGTGGGGGCTGGCAGCCAGTTCCTGCAGAGGGGCTGAGAGCCCAGTGGTCAATTTCACAGGCTTGACGTCTGTGAAACTGACCAGCCTCGGACCTGCAGGCCCTGGCACAAGCAGCTGAGAGCCAGATGGGCTCCAAGCTGGCTCCTAGCCCAATGGGCTCTTAGCCCCTCTCTGCAGTCTGCAGGGGCTGGCAGCTCACTCCTCCCGTGGCCACTCACAAGCAGTCAGGGGTGTGGGGAGCTGACTTGTCCCCTAACTGCTTGCAATTCAGCCCCAGGTCACTTGTCACTGCCAGCAGGAGCCGGCTACAAGCCCCTACCACCCATGGCAATGGGGTGGGAGCCAGGTTGGGCTCCTAGCCCCTCTTTGCTGGCCTTGCCGCCTGCAGAGAGGGGCTGGGAGCTGGACCCAGCTCCCAGCTCCTCCCCAGAGGGCCGGAGCCAGATTGGGCCCCGCCCCCCCCGGCCAGATTGGCCCCTGGAGCCGATTGGGATGTGGGTACCCAATCCAGAGTGGGTTAGAAGGAGGGGCGCCCCAGGTATGTCTGCCCTGTGTCCAGAGCATATACACCCTGCAGTCAGCTTAACAAAGTCCACATAAAGTCAACCTTGTTAAGTCAACTTCCGGGCCCCTCCTCAGTGTAGACATAGCCCTCACTCCCCCTTTAAGAGCCACTGTGCCTACCTGTGGGGAAATCAGCGCATGGATAATCCACCCAACCACACTGCACAACGCATGAGACACAACCATGGTACTGGTTCCTCATGCATCTGGCCTGCAAAGACATTCACTGCTTCACCCAAACAACACTGCTAGCAACCTACAGGAGTGGGAGCAACCTTCCAACCAGCAAGGTGCAATGGGGTCAGTGCATAGCAAGCATCCACTGCACCCGTCTGAAGAGTTGCTGCTGCATAAGGAATATGCTTCAGGACATAAAAGGAACACAACCTGTCTAAAGTTTGGAAAAAACATCCTCTGCAGGCAAGATAGCCCATAACTGTCCATTATGGGCTTCTCTGCACTTTCCCTCTGAAGCATCTAGCACTAGCCAATGGAGAAAAGAGGCTATCACGCTAGACAGAGCACTGGTTCAGTCCGAGTGGTCATGCACAAATGTATATGCCACCAAGCCGTCTGGGGTGGTATTATGCTGACTCAGCTGGAATGGTTGGCAGGAGAGGATGTTTGCACCTACTGGCACCAAAGCAAACTCTGATTATAAAATGCAGGATAAAGTCACATGGGCCAAAAGCTCAGGTCCATCAAAGACACTGGAGAAACAGCTGATCCTGCTGAACTTGGACCATAAAGTGACCCATAGATAAAAACTCCTTGGCTTTTGGTGACAGCTCCTAAAACATCAACCCACAGAAACGTAGACTTTTAGTGTCGACAAAGAGCAACTCAAATCATTAACAATCCAAACCAGAGGCTGATTTTAAGCAAACATACAAGAGGTCTGGTGTGTCATGGACACAGTTCAAAACTGACACATAACCCCTGTGAGCTCTCTCCATGAGGACTCTTATTTAATTCCATTTTGACATCTCTTCAGAGCAGTGTGCTTCACTGGATTAGGGCTCCACAGACCAATGTTTTAGTTCCAGCTTTGCCACTGGCCCACTGGACAATGTGGGGCAAGTTATTTCTCTGCTCTGTGTCTGTTTCCCCCATGGGGATAAGAGAACAGACTACCTTTGTGGAATGCTTGGAGATCCGCTGATGAACAGCACCAGGTATTAAATAACTGCTAGGCGTCGTTTTACTGTCACACTTACAGCACCCAGCATAGCTGGCATCTTCATCCGAGCCATCCCGACACTGCACAATGCCATCACACACCATGGAGTGGAACAAACACTGCTGCCGGTTCTTGCACACAAAGTCCATATAACGGGTGCACAGGGGTTCTGGAGGAATCAGAAGGGATTGAAAAGGGAATGACAGTGTTTCAGTGCATAGCAGAAGCTTTTGTACAGCACCTATCCCGATGTGATCCTGGTTCGTGACAAGACTCCTACATGCTAGGGTAATACAAATAATACGCAACAGCATTACACATAAAATTCCTTTGTCATTTATCTATGTGTATTTAACCACCTCTCTGACTTAGAAAGAATCAAATACATTGGCTGGCTCTTATCAAGGGCTGGATAATTTTGATGACCAAAGTTCAAGCTATGTATCTATTCAGGCTTATCCAGTGTCATGTGTCAAAGTGAAAGCAGTTCCCAGTAGGTATCGAGAAGGAATCACCCACCATTCCGCTTCCTGAACTACGTATATGGCTACATATGTTACACAGGAGGCTTTTGCTTTCCTTTGAAGCAGGAGGTATTCATCTCTGCTGCAAACAGAATGCTGTATTCACCTGCCCCATCTGTCACTTCTAGGCCACTCCCGAGTCCCTTTGTGTACTCACCGCAGTGCTGTTCATCAGAGCCATCAGAGCAGTCATGTATGCCATCACAGTGCTTGCTATTTGGGATGCAGGTTCCATTTGGACACTGGAAACCGTTGCACTTTTTTTCTATAATTTCATTTTTAAAAAAAGCCTTAGCTATGGAAGAAATTCAAGGTTCGGTCTATTGTGCAGCAAGCATGGTGCACTGGGAAAAATACGGACATAAACAAGGTTTGGTTTTGTTTGTTAGTCCAAAATGGCCAAACCTCAGGGGCACTGACAACCTCAAGAGAAACCCCAAGATCAGCAGCTGCACCAGACTGTCTATTTATATTGTATGCTCTTTGGTCCAGGGACTGTGCATGCAAAGGGGCCCTGACCTTGCTTGGGAACTCTAGGTGCCACAGTAACCAAACAATAATGATGGTCAGAAAGATGTGGTTTTAGAGCTCCCCAAGTTTGCTGCCATTCTGCTGGATCTCTTGAAGAGTGACTGAGATAGCTTCCACCCCATAGGATGATGGGTCAGCTACCTTAAAAGATAAAGGTATTTCCCCCCGCCCCCACCCCCAATCAGGTAAGACCAGAGCTCTTACCACACTTGATGGGATCCTCGTCAGAGCTGTCCTGGCAGTCAGCATCGCCATCACACGCCCACCTCTGGGGAATGCAATGCCCATTGTGGCACTGGAAACTGGAAGCTTCACAAGTATGGTATATTGCTAAAAATAGAAAAGGAAACCACATACAAACTCAGGAGCCATAGTCATGGAGCAGGATCCCACCGTGCTAGCCACAATACATGTTGATTTATTGTCCTCTAATGGCTAGGACAAAAAGCTGAGCGTCTGGGTTCTATTAAGCTGGGCTAGTGACTTGCTCTGTGATCCTGAGTAAGTCATCTTGCTCCTTTGTGCATCAATTGTCACACCTGTAGAATAGGGACAATACTTACAAAGCTACTGTGCCTCATAAAGTTGACTGTGGCGGCTAACTAATGTTTCTGAAGCTCTCTGAGAACCTCTGGAATCAGCCCTTTCTTGTCTTTTCAGTCTTTTTGGTCAGCTGGCAAAGGTAATGATGTCTGGCTCTTGGTGGGACAGCAACAGATAAACCCTGATAAGCTGGCACACCCCAATATATGGAGTATGATACTACCAAAACAATATCACTGTTTCCATCTGCAAGCAGGAAAGATTTGTACACAAGTGTCTGACTTGGCAACAAATATTATAAAGAGAACTTGTTTTATTTTAGGTTGATATTAACCAGATTTAAGATGAGATTTTCAAATCTCCTTAGAAGTTGGACACCCAATCCCCAATGGAATTTGGGTACCCACCTCCTTTAGGCTCCCACCTTGAAAATCTCAGTCTAAAATTTTGTTTGTTTGTTTAAATAAGTTGTTTTGGAGCCTAGTTTATGTGCTGCATCTCTTCAATAAAACTGTGCTAACATGAGAAAATACTCTGTCACCTAGGAGAAGAGCAGCATTCAACTTAATTAAATGGCATGCTAGCGCACATTTTAGCCTAACTAGCGTCATGCACTTCCATTAGGTATTGCTTGTGAAATGTTATTATTTTAGCTAAGAGCAATAAATGTGGTCAGCAGAGACATGTTTCTCAGATAACTGTGATTCTTTTAGATAATTTCAACTTTAAGCTTAAACAAACAACATACTTTTTGAAGTATGTTCACTTCTTCCTGTAGTAATTCTTGCTCAGAAGGTCAAGTGAGATAAGCAACACCAATACACATCTCCTTCCATGCACACACACTTGCAATATCAACCACTGCAATCTCCAAGCTCAACATTTCAAATGGTATATACTTGAAGCAGGTAAAAAATTCTGAAATGGATTTACTAATTGCATATGTCCAAATTCTGTGGTTATGGTTTCTGTATAACTCTTATTGACAGAAAAGGGCATTAGCTCATCAGATAAGAACCCAGTCCAGAACCAGTGCATTTATTGCTTAAAAAATATGTACCTTGAAAAAAATGCATTTAAACGAGGAGGAATTTACACTGCATAATTTTACTGCCAGAAGAAACTATTCTGATCATCTAATTTGACCTCCTGCATAGCCAGGCCAGAGAACCTCACCCAATAATTTCTGCATCTAACCTACAGCATTTGGGCTAACTTATATCTTTCAGCAAAACAGCTAGTCTTGATTTAAAGACATTAAGTGATGGAGAATTCACATCTCAAGATAAGTTCGTTACCCTCCCTCAAAAGTTTATACCTTGCTTCTAGTCTGAATTTGTCTTGCTTCAACTTCCACCCACCAAATCTCATTATACCTTTTTCTGCTAGATTAAACAGCCTTCTACAATCAGAAATTTCTTCAGTGTGTAGATAACTTGAGCCTGCCTAACTGAAAATATCAGAGCACTGAAAAGTGGTTAGAATCAGGAACTGAGTTTTAGTATATCCTTAGAACTCTTTTCACATACATCAGTTTTCCACTAATGTGAACTCCACTCTTGTCATTGAATTAACTCCTGTGTATGAGTGGAGAACTGGGTCTAGTAAATCAAGGCCTGATGTAGCACTGGTGTCAATCAGAAGTAACTCCGTTTTCTCCAGCTCAGTTGCCCTGGTATATATCAGTTAGTTGTCAGTAAATGGGGAATCAGATCCTGACTTTGTGTAAGTTGTATCTTCTTTATATCTGAACTGACCAGCTGGAAAGCTAGATAGAGAGCCAAGGTCTGGCTGAAGACCAGCTGCTATTGGAGCTGAGTGTCCCTTCTCTGACAGAAATAGTTTAGACATGGCAAAGAAAACCCTGATTCCTGCAATGTGTTTAACTGTTACAAAACATCAGAGTTCAAGTTGTAAAATTAAGTCAGTGCACACCTGTCCTATATTCAGCCTGTGTATGTTGTAACAACTGAGCACATTTCAGGGAGAAGTATCCTTGCTAGTTATCATCTTGATCTTCAAGGACAATGGTTACATATATGCCTCATTTTTACAGCTCTTCAAGTGGAGGGCAAGCCTGTTACAGAAGACCATGTGGTAATCCATTTTTAAAGCAATGTCAGGTATAAACGGGAGTACAGATGAATGCCCTCAACGTTGATTTGATTCCATCAGTGCAATCTTGCAAAGAAAAGCAAAAATGAATCACTGTGCACATCAGAAAACAGTCAGCACTTTCAGAAATGCAGCAATTAAGTTGCTAAAATCAACGGATCATAAACTAGATGCTTATTCTCTCAGGAACATGATCTTATTAGTTTCCTGGCCTGATCTGTACATGCTCGATCTCCCACAGCTCCAACTGACAAACTGTTCAGCACCTGTGAAAAACAGGATGTCTCGCAACATGTTTGTGGTGCTTTGTGCAAAACGGACATTGACAGGTGAGAAAGTTGTTTTTTTTTAAATCATTTTTTAAAAATCATGTTTCCCTCTCACTATTTATAACCTATGGAAATTTAAAACCAAAATTTGTTTCACCCAAATTCTGATTTCCAATATTGCTTGTATCTGCCCTGGTTTGTCGTCATAGGATAATTCGTAAGCACTGGTCTCCTACCAGTTTGTGTTTTTTAAGATATTACATATGCACAAAATGATACATAGTTTGACAGTAAATACTAAACAGTAGAAACAGAGATGATCAACATTTTCCATCTGCCAACTAACCCAGAGAACATTTTAAATATGGGAAAGCATGACAAGGGCAGTGTATGCATGTCAGTGAAGAAGAGAGTCAACTAAGTAAGGCTCTTACTGCATTTTTCACTATTACTAGAACAGCGGTTTTCAAACTTCTATTCCCAGGACCCAGTTGAAAAAAAACATTTATGTTCACAATCCAATAATTACATCTCTAAGCAATGCATTCCGTTCTTTTGGTGGGGGTGGCAGGGGTTGACGCAACCCAGTGCCTAAGGGTCTGTGGCCCAGTACTGGGTCCCGATCCTAAGTTTGAAAATCATTGTGCTAAAACAAATACATAAACAGCACCTTATTTTCAGATCACCTTCACTCTCTCATCTTCTAAACCTCTTGCACAGCAGGTGACTATTATCCTACTTTTACAAATGAGGAAACTGAGGTACGGAGGTTAAACAACTGAGCCATGATCTCACAGCATATTAGTGTCAGCCCTAGGATTAGAGATTGGTTTTGGCTCCAGGCTCTATTCACCACTCCAAATTGCTGCTCAATTATGGCCTAATCTCAGCCTAGAGGTATCTTTCCATTGACTTCAGTCAGCACAGGCTCAATCCTTTAGTTCCTGCAGTGTTTACATCTCAACCTCTACGCCACTGTCAAGCAGGATTTCCCTGCAGTAGCCTCTAGCACAAAATACAGTATCAAGAATGCAATGCAAGACTCAATCTCATGGCAGAAAAAGGTTCAAATGACACTTTCCTGCATGGCATTCGTAAAGAACTATCCTAATGCAAACCCTTTAAAAACACTTACAACAGCCGACAGCTAGCAATGAGCAATTCCAGTAAAGGGGTCTAAATTACAGCCAAGCACTCACCAGTGCAGTTTGCTTCATCTGACCAGTCTCGGCAGTCATTATCGCCATCACACATCCAAGAAAGACGAATACACATCCCTGAGCTGCAGCTGAATTCATCACTTCTACACTGGTGGGCTTCTGCAAATAAGGCACCCAAAGTTCAGATGGGCTGATGGGGGGCAGAGACACTGAGCACCAGATGCTGACTTAGAAGAAAGAGCTGATATTTCATAACTGGCAGCCTACCCGACTCAGAACATTTTTTCTTGTCTTGAAAGCATTTTTAGTGTGTTGTTTCTAATCTTGAGCACTCAAGAGCTACCATGTAACTCTGATTCCCATCTTCTGTTCTTCCTGTGTATTTAACCATCTGTCACTCGGGAACCATTAGCCACAGAGGCTGGTGGTTTCATGTTCAGCAGTGCTGAGCACCCATACAACTTGTTCATGACATTGAGAGTTGCAGATACTCAGCTGCCTTTGACAATCAGGCCAGAATCACCTTTGAAATTAAGGATTCTGTGCTCTTTAGGAAGCACTGCAATGACTTAGCTAGTGTGTGCCAGCACCACTGCCCTCTATGGGATGGAAGCAGGCTGCTAGACACTGTGGCAAATGCCTTAGACTACACACAACTAATAGAGACTCTCCTTTTGGTTAGGAGTCTGTAGTGTTAATGCAGGAGGCTGAGTCCTAACTCTGCTACTATTGGGGTTGTGACATGCAGTACAGTGACAACCATGAGCTTGCCAGGTGGCTGAGGATTTTTTACCAGCATGAAGCAACCAGGGGCCAGTGAAACAGAACCTACTGCCACAGCACTTGGATTTGTTGTCCCGATGGCTTTAGCAGAGACCAGACCTTGGAGCTATTTACCCTGTATCAGTGCTTCATGGCAGTTGTGTTTTGGCACTGCTCCAAGGCCAAACAGACTTAAGTCCCGGAAGCTGCGGGAGTGTAATTTTTAATCCCTGCAGAAATATTTTGTTTTATGGCGGATGTGAGGGGAACTGAGAACATCTCATACCAGAGCCTCCCTGCCAGGCCTAAGGTGTGATACCGGGGGGGGGGGAGCGTGCAGAGGGAGAATGTATTCTGCCATTGTACTTTATTGCTCTTTTTCCTATGCATCCCATCCCCTCCCTTGCACAAGATGCCTGATCACATCCACAGAGCAGCTTTGTAAGCTCTGCAAAGCAGGCAAGGAGGGTCCCTTTCAGTGCTCTCCTAAAAGCCAGACAGGAGCACTGCCCAGCATTGCCTCTGTTCGGGAAGCCTCGCCCGCTGCCTGGTGGACAAAGCAGCATAATGCAACAGTATTCTTTCTAGGAGGGGGGACGGGGAAGGACGTCCAACTGAGACAAACAGCTCACTCCTTATCATACTTACCACAGTGGCTTTCATCACTGTTATCTCCACAGTCGTCCTCGAGGTCACATTTATAGGACTGTGGGATGCAGGTGCCTGAGCCCTGGCAGCGGAACTGAGTCTCGCTATCACAGACAGTCGTGGCTAACGCAAGGCAGGGGGGGAGAGAAGAGAGGTTTCAAGGCCACCAATTAAATAACTCCTCCCATGACCAAAACTCACACATTAAAATAAGGGCAAATGGAATAAAATGGAGAAGAGCATCCTAAGAGCCATTCTTGATACAGCTAGAATTCACTTCCACTAAAATTAAATACATGAGCACGGCTATGTGCTGGATGAATTCTTTCTGGTTCAGGGCAGTAAGGGTTTAATGGTCTGGCCTGGAGATAAGACGAAAGCCAGTGGCACTCTGCAGTAGCAAGCCTGGATAAACTGCCCTCCAGTCATAATACAAAAGTAGGCTTCAAAGCTGGCTTGCCCTGACAGAGGGTCCTTGAGTCTAAGGAGTCACTAGGAACCTTAGAAGCAGCTAAGCCTGGGAGAAGGGAGGCCTAGACTTTACTCTCTTATTGCTCTGTTGCTTGTTGATAAAGCAGAACCCTAGGAAAGGGGAATTTTGACTCTCCACTTGGTATGCCGACTGGCATCGCAGAGCAGAAAGGAAGGTTGCCTACTTATAAGGACCAGACCTTTTTTGTAGGAAGATTTGGATACAAATCAAGGTCCAAATTTTGAACCTGGCCCTATTCTGTAAAAGGCTGAACCATATCCCTAAAACTTTGGGACAGCTTGGCCCAGGGGTGGACAAAATTGGCTCACAGGTAGGGGCCAGCAATTGTACTTTTGCTCTCCAGAGGGCACTCCTCCATGACATTTCTGCAGTGGAGCTAGGCAATAGGCTACTAAATATGGTCACCATGCTGACCAGAAACATATATTTGTCAATGCCTGGCTTGCCCAGATGGCTGTTTCCTTCCTGTGCAAATTCCCTGGAGCTCTTTGATTTTCCTTCAGCAGGTAGCCTTCTTGAATGTATCTGTACTAGCTTCATTAGGATATATCATATCACCAGGGCTTGTAGGGAAAGTAGAAAGACCATCTTCATTATGACTAATCCCTTCTCTGGCACTGGGGGAAGCGTTTTATTCCCTAGCCCTCAGTTTGATAAACAATGACCTGTCTGGACATGTGAGCACAGAAAGACACTTACGGCAGTTCTTCTCATCACTCATGTCCCCACAGTCATTGTCGTTGTCGCACTGCCAAATGCTGTTGATGCAGTTCCCATTGAAGCATCTATACTGGTTAGGCAGACAGGTGTTTGCTGGTGCCCAGCATGTGTTAAAGAAAACAAACAAACAAGCTATATTTAGGCAAGACACCATTATCTTTGCCAAATGACGTTAGATCTTTCTCATTGTATGTTGCAGAGCAAAAAGGTAAAGTCATGCTGCCCTAACACCAAACCAAGCATTTTATCATTTTTCAGGATTAAATCGCAGCAGAACTTAACCAGGGTTTTACCTTCCTTGATGCAGGTGTTGTTCTTCATCGCATAGCCATGTGGACAATCACACTTCACGTCCCCTGATGGGAGCACACTGCTGGACACTCCCTCAGGACACTTGCAGCTCCTGCTGTTGTTTGATTTGGGTAAACACAACAAAGTGCAAGGTTTGGTGGTGCAGCCATTCTGTCCTGTGTGGGGAAAGCAAAGTAAATAACTGGTGTGGCGATACACAGCAGGGAACCTGGCACTAAGTCTCCTGTCATCCCCTTGATTCAGGTGGCGATGAAAACTCCCTGGGTATCAGCTTCACTTGGTTACATTTTGAGTCTGGGCTTGGGAAATGCTGAGAGTGCTCCACACCCACTGACTTCAGAGGGGCTTGAATGAATGCTCAGTGCCTTACAGAACTGGGCCCTTTAATGTTTGAATCAGTGGTTAGCGAACTAGCTTGGAACTTTGGAGACCTAGTAAAATCCTCTGCTCTACCAGGCTACTAAGTGATTTTCCTCCCTCTGTGCTTCACTACTTCATCTGTAAGCAGGAAAACAGCACTTCCCTGCTCTGGGTGTTCTGAGGACAAAATACATGAAAGATAGGGAGGCATTCAGATACTGCAGTGAAGGGTGGCCATGTAAGTCATTAAGATAGATAGAGGTCCTAAATCCCATTCAATGGAAATTAAGCATCCAAACATCCTAGAGATGACTTTTGAAAAATCTCGGCCTATGACTCTCTATATTTACTTAAGAAAGGTCTTTACAAGCACTCCACTGTACCTGTTGTCTTTCCTCTGTAGAAGATTTTCATATCCATGATCCCATTTAATCGACCAACCAGAACCTCCATTCTTGACCCACTGAACTTAGATGCTCTAAAAATACTCAGCTGTGACCAGTCATTCCAGTAGATCTCATTCTGAAACATAAGCTTTATTTCTTAGTTCACACTTTGGTGGGGACACGCAAATACAAGGACCTCTGTAAGCTTAATTCAGGGTCTGAAAGAAGATCTATAGATCAGAGACTGCTGGTTAACCCTGATTCTTCATCAAACTAGCCAACACAGAAGACCCATTTCATAAAGTCAGTTTCAGCGAAAAACTGAAGGATAATTTTGCATAGACTCTCTGTGCTCCCAAGATTTCATACACCACTAATACTACTTTCCACTAATATACTGTTCTTCAAACAGCTTCAAAGCACTCTGCAACGCTGGGTCAGTATTGTTATTCTTATTTTATAGAAACAGAGGAAGCAATATGTATTGGAGTGCAGTCACAATCCTGGTTTTCTGCCTTCCAGCCCCTAACTATTCATGTCTGCTTGTATGGACACTGCAACACAAACATAAATAAGAAGCAGTAAAACACAGATATGAGCCAGGGTTCAGATAAGCAGACAGACATTTGAGAGGCATTAGCCAAAGCTAACTGAGGCACTAAAGCTAGGAATCTCAGGAAAACAGGACTGTCAAAATGGTTCTTAACCCCAAAGAAGCTAACAACGGCTTAAAAAGTCACGTGTGTGTTAAGGTTGCAAACATTCCAGTGAAGTGGGTCAGAGTTCATACTGAGCTTGGGGCCACCCAACACAACTCAGTGTTTATCACAGTTTCAGTCCTAAATTGGGCAGTTTGGGCTGAGCCCCTATACCTACTATATACATCTATGCACGTGCTGTATACATACCTTAAATACAGCAATAGCATAGGGATGAGGAAGACTATCCAATATCACAGATCTCTGCATCCCACTGAAATCAACCCTCTCAATCCTGTCCATATAGGCTTCTGTCCAGTAGATCCAGTGGTCATCCACCGAGATGCCATTTGGCCATCTCACTCCCTCAGAGACAATGCAGCTGACTGATGTGCCGTCCATATCGCTCCTGTAAATGCCAGGTCTAGAGTCTCCCCAGTCTGTCCAGAACATCAGCCTGATAATATTCATAAGCAGAGTTAATTTAAAATAATAAAAGGCTTCATCTAGTCAGATATCCACACAAAACAGATGGTAAGTCTTCTTCTGAACCCCTGTCTCTAAATCTGATCTATCTCATAGAGAGAATATTGCCCATTCTATACATCCAGCAAAATTCAGTGGAAGTCAGTGAGAGTTACCAAGTTACACAGAGTAGCTCGGGTAACTCCCATCAACTCTGTAACTTCTCTTTAGCATGACATCTTCATTGTGCTGCACCTATGGGAAATACGCTCCTGTCGCCAGAGCGCTACACCATTTGACGGGGTGGTTTTATTACAGAGATTTCTGGATTGACTAAGCATGTCTTTACTGACCACTCAGTCAATCCCGAAAAACTAATCTGATGGTGGCAAATTTGCTGCCACCAATAAAGACATACACTTTTTAACAGGCACTCAATGGGATGCACCCAGCAGGAAGAACATCAAGGTTCCAGGACTGCATCCAAATATCACATGATTCACAAGTAAATGAGCAATTCAGCCCACAGTCCATTTCTAAGAGGTCAGTGTCTCACATACTAGCACAGTCACATCCATGGAAGAGACTAGGGTACTGTCTCTTTTGTCATATAGCCAGTGACAGCTATGCAGGTTCTTACCAAGGGAAAGTTATTGTGAGAGAAATGGAAAATTGTTCCCAGTCTCAACCAAACTGAAGCCCAGTTACCCTGACCATAGTATTCAGATAAGAAAAGGCCACACAGGGAAACAGCTTCAAAACAAGTTCCAAAAGCTATATCAGCCTAGTTCAATGTTTCTCAACCTTTAGTCGACTGGGGAACACTAAAGGTATTTTTACTTTATGCACAACACCTGATGAAAACATTCTCTAAAAGCTGGTAACAGTGGAGGGAGATTTAAAATACCTCAGCTGCAGTGTGTCAATGTCCATCGTCATGCACCTGGAAGCTTTGCTGTGGCTGGGGCATTAAATTGCTTTTTCCACCTCCCCACTCAGTCCCCCCAACGGGGAGGGGCCAGGATGAGTCATGAACACTGGACTATGTCCAAGGAATACCACAAAACAAACAAGGAGTCCTGTGGCACTTGTAAAGACTAACACATTTATTTATTGCATGAGCTTTCATGGGAGAAATCCCACTTCATCTGATGAAAGCTCATGCAATAAATAAATGTTAGTCTTTAAAAGTGCCACAGAACTCCTTGTTTGTATAGTTTCAAAACAATAAATGGAGGAATGCACTGCTTTAATCTTGAATGAATTTAGCATGCACGAAAAATGCTGGACTGGCTTGGTTAGTTTTAATAATACAAATTAACACAACTGTTCTGAGACAGCTTCTACTCACCCTTCTTTAGGCATCAAAGCCAGGGCTCTGGGTCGTTCAAGTACAGAAGAATTCAGAATAGCAAGTCGCAAGTCTCCATCTGGGTTGGCAACCTAGTGCAGTAGTACAAGACATACACTTTTGTCTGCACTATGAAGAGCAACTGCATTGTTTAAAATTAAGTGAAATTCTGTAGCATTTAATTACAACCATATAGCAAATGGCAGATCAACATACACGTTCCTGACAAACTTATCTTAAGACAAGTGATAAAAGTTTATGGTCTTCGTTTACTTATATAATTTCCACACTGCTGAACAAATTGTTTACTGCCATAATGCAGTATGTGAGGCTAATTCTCTCTCTCCACATTACACAGAGGAAATTGTTCCATCTAATGTTGCTCAAATAACCTATTGCAAGTAAATTATTTGACAAATGTATCTCTTATGTTCTCCAGTTTCTCCCAACTTGTCCTTAATTTTAAAGAATATGTTTGTTATCGGGTTGTAGTTGAAGAATAGCTTATGCAAGCATATTTCAGCCTATGGGCTCTGCTCAGAACTCCTCATTTGAATCATTTGTATCCTATAATTTGTTACCAACTATAAACCACATGATATTGTTCTTACGCTGACTGGATGACTAATGCCTTTAAACAGGAGGATGAGAAAGAGTGAGTAATGCAGATCCAAGTGAGGCACACATTTGCAGGGAAGTAAAGTTTTGTGATAACGTCCATGCATCTTTTGGGATTCACAGCAATTTTCATGAAAAAAACCCAGTAGTTGTCCAAATACTGGTGAACAACAGAGCAAACTTGCCATGTTTATTTATGAACATACTTGTGGATCCCTTTACTACTATTCAGTCAGCCCTGAAAATGTCAAATAGATTTGAATGCACTGAAACTGATTTACAGCATAAACCCATCTTCAATCATCCTCATCATGGCAAAGCCCAAAGGGATGTTGTCTCCTTGCAGGTCAAGGACTAAGGAGCTCAATATCTAGTCAGGTCCTTAAGACACTGTGGTTGTGTGTTCTGTCTACATTCATCACTAACAACCTTACTGAGCCACTGCTGATTTTGGTGCTCATGTGATTGTTGACTGCGTAGCAGCAATCCTTGGTAACACCTTAAATACAAAAGACCAAATCTTACTGTGCCTTATGCACAATAGTACCAATAAGCCAGAACACTGTGCCCATGGATGAGAAGGCTGGATGGCCTTTGCATCCCAAATACAGCAGACAGCATTCAGATGTCTCCCTCTATGGGTATGGAGGTTCAAGGCTACACAAGGTACAATGAATTCAAAGCCTGGTTAGCACAAAGCAACATGGTGGCAGTTACCTGCTATCATGAAGATTGGTTGAAGACATACCTCAATTTTTGGAATCCCAGCATTCACCCAGTAAAGCAACTGACTGAGAGGTTCAAAGGCCAATGCTTCCACTGTTTCTAGGCCAGTGCTAACGATTATCTCCTGTCCAGAGCTGCCATTTAGACAAAGACGCTAAAATAAATAAATAAAAAGAATCTAAGCCTCCAGATCAGTTCACTCAACTGTTTGGGGTGGGGAATTAAAGAAGGGCCACTAACGAGAAAAACCTAACAGCAGAATCTGCACTTCAGAGCACTTTGCAAAGCATATCTATTACAGCTCCCCTGAGATGCATCCATTTTGGGGATGGAAGGAGGCAAACAGCTAAATAGGTGTCCAGCACAAAAGAGGGGACAGGAGAAATTCCCGGCTCAGGAGGAAAACCTACTCTTGTGAAAGGTACCATCTGTCACTGACATTCAAAGCAGAAGACAAGCACATTGAAAAGTGCTTTGTAATGGTTTTCAAGATCCCACCTGAAGTTCTCCACCTCAACAGAAGGCCTTAGTAGAAGAGTCCAAGCCTTGGGTTTAAGCAGTGACATGATCTTGTGGCTTAAAATAAATGTTAATTCTTTCCTATTATAATTTTTTGAAGTAGCTGTTATCTTGCCAACAAATCAGATATACAGGCCAGATACTCATACGAAACTCAGCTTATGTAAATCAGTATAAAATCAATGGATCTTGCTGCTTTACATCAACTGAGGATTCAGTCCTTAGAATCCAGGGGACATTCATGACCAGATGAACCCTTCTGAGAGGCTGAATTAGGATCTCCAGGCTATGACAATGTACTTCCAAGGACACAGTGGTGTCCCGGCTCTGGCTGTATTTTACATTAATAATTAGAATACCTAGATCTGATATAGTGTTTTTTGTCATCATACCTCAAAGAAGAGCAGTATCAGTCTCTCTTTTTTACAGATGGGTATACAGGGGCACAGTGATGGCAAGTGACTTGCATAAAGTCATCCAGCAGACTAGAGGCAGGAGTAATAACCCAGTTTCCTGAATCCCAGACCTCTGCTCTAACTAGTAGGCTATTGGCTCACATAAGGTACACAATCTTCTAGGAAGACCTCCTAGAGAACTATACTATGTAGGTATTTGCCCAGGACCCTGCTCACCTGTATAATGTCAAGCGTCACATCTGCCCAGTACAAACAGTTGTGGTCATAATCAAAGTCAAGAGCCACTGCTCCTCGCAACCCAGTCAGAGGCAAGTCCTCGATGATTCCAGAAGAGAGATCATAACGATGTATGGAGTAGCGTGTTGCATACAGAATAAACTCATTCTCTTCTAGACATACAGAGAAATATTTATGTAGAAGTATTTTCCCCATGAGTTCCCTTGGGGATAAGGTGAATAAATGGGGCTGTCTTAACATCTGACCAAAACTGCACAGTTAGGACTTTATCGTAAATGAGAATCACGTCCTTGTATAAGGAAAGAGAATATTTTAATGAGCATATATATCAGTAGCCACAGATTACTGACATGAGAGGAAATCGTTACTGCTATTCTTTTTTCAGGTAGGTAAAAAAGGGGAGAAATTTGCAAAAGTAGTTTTTGAATTATTTTTTCTTTTTCAATGTTTAATTTTGTCAATATAAAAAATAATTTACCAGCTCAAAAACCAGACAAAAAAAACCTCACTGAAGTATTTTCAATGGCAGCTAAATGCATTTAATGCTTGTGAGCCATAAAATGTCTATGTTTTATAGATTCCTCTTATGTAGACATTGTCTTTTGGTTCTCCTGTAGCAAAAATACTCAAGTGTGTAAAAACTTTGGGACCATCCTTCTGTTCTGTGTTTGTACAACACCTAAGCGCAATGGGTTCCTGGCCCAGAAGTCTGTACCAAACACCCAACCAGCTGAGATTTGTTCTTCCAGAGAACATTTCATGCATCTCAGATTACCACTCTGCCCTTCCTTAAGCAGTAAATCAGGCTGTGAGCTGGAGGGAGGGAAAAGAGTAGGTGATCTTGATTGACATCAACAAGAGAAACTCCCACTGATTTTTAATTGCTTTGGATTAGGCCCTATCTTCTTCTCCCTTTTAGATACTTCTCCCCCTTGCACATTAATCATGGGGCTCATGATGGAAGATTAAATTAAGGTGCTAACGAGTAGAATGCAAATTAGATTGGCAGCACATGGAGGAATGAGATCACTGCAGTGCCCTTATGTCTGGAAAGAGAAGGGGAGGAGGTTATTATCAGTGACTTGTCTGGCTCACGTCACTGCAACCCTAAGGCATAAATTTTGTCCTGCATGGGCACAGACTGTGCTGAAGGCTTGTCAGACCACTGCACGGTGGGGAATGACTTAGAGCAATGGCTGTATGGGAGCTCTGTATGCAGGAGAAGAGGACAGAGAGGTAAAATCCTTGCTCTGTTTGTTATGTTTTAATCTTATTCTTAACCTATTACAACATGAGTCAGAAAATCATACAGGAGTTTGATTCCTAATTATCATCCATTTTCACATCTTTAGATTCAGTGCCCAAAGGGTGTTCAGCATGTAGAATTCAGCCTTTCCTCTGACACTCTATCAAGTGGAGCTGGAGCATCCAAACTCCATGGCTCTTAAAAATGTAAAGTCAAACTCGCTTCGATGTCAGAAATGGTCACTGACTTGAATGTGACCAAGGTTAAACCTTCAAAAGCCATATCAGTGACCCAGAAGGAAGAAAAGACTTTTCACTTGCTAAGATTTTTCAGCTGCAGCTCCATTACCTTGCTCAGATTTCTGAAAGTCTCAAGGGAACATGTGAATAAACAAGCAGCCAAAGAAACACAGACAGCTAGGAAGCCACCAGCATAGCATGCTCCCACCCAGACTGACCTTTTAAAGGGCATGGCACCTGTTCCCCTTCGAGGCGTGATTCAATGTCTCCTCCTGAACAGGTGTCCCCAGAGATCTTGCGGTAGCTGAAATACATATACACACATGCATGGAAAAGGTTAGCATACTCACATGTACAACACATGCAACCAACTGGTTCTTGCAGAATTTACAATTAAGGGTATGGTTAAACCACATTATATTGTGTACTCTGGGTGCATCACTTATTAAGTTGATTCTTCCTTTAACTTCGCTCATAGAAATCTCACAAATTTAGACTGTAAACTCCATGGGGAAAGAACTTTCTTTTTGTTCTGCATTTGTACAGCTCTTAGCACAATGGGATCTATGACTTGGGCTCCAAGGGGTTACCATAACACAATACTTAATAATACTCATTTGAAAAGTCAGGTTTCTTGTCCATGGGCCATACATACCCTCTAGTCTTCCTGTAAGTCGAGCCAACAGGGCATGGTACAGGTGGTGAATATGGTTTCCCAGCAAATTCAGGCTCAGGGACACAAACCTCTAATGATAAATCATCACTCAGCTTAAAACCAAAATCACTGAGAGAAGAGGGGAGAAGAAAAAGGAAATGTTATCAGATTACATTAATATTTTCATGTATGCTTTGCAACAAAGTGTTTGGGAAGAGCATTAATTCATTTGTAGTAATGTTCAGATCTATAGAATCATAGATTAGGGTTGAAAGGGCCTCAGGAGGTCTTCTAGTCCAACCCCTGCTCAAAGCAGGGCCAACCCCAACTAAATCACTCCAGCCAGGGCTTTGTCACGCCTGGCCTTAAAAAAAAAAACAAACAAAAAAAAACCCTAAGGATGGAAATTCCACCACCTCCCTAGGTAACCCATTCCAGTGTTTCACCACTCTCCTTGTGGATTTTTTTTCTAATATCCAAGCTAGACCTTCCCCACTGCAACTTGAGACCATTGCTCCTTGTTGTGTCATGAGAACAGTCTAGCTCCACCCTCCCTAGAACTCCTTTGCAGTTGTGAAGCTGAATGGTGTGTGGTGGTCTGGCTGGGTGTGCAGGGAAGTTTAGTGCTAGCAAAAGGGCTGAATGCCTGGAAAGTGAAGGCCATTTGCTCCCAGAGCAGCACATACTCCTCCTGCCGTAACTGCACCTCAGCCTGACCTGGGAAGGACACTCTGCTCGGAGGTTATGTTTTACAATGAGACAGCAGCTTTTATTAAAGGACCTCAAAACATTCTAGATGCATTAAATAATTAAACCTCCCATCACCAAGCACTTTAGGGCACTCAGGTGAAGCAGGTTCTTTGACCAACTCTGCTACAGAGTTACTGGTGACCTTGGGCAAGTCCCTGTGCCTCAGTTTATCACCTGCAAAATGGGGATAATGATGCTACTGACCTTTGCAATGTACGGATGAAAAGTACTAAATAAAACATCATCATTGTTACATTATCTTGATGTTACAGCTGGGTAAACTGAGGCACAGACTGGTCATGTGATCTGCCCAAAGTTACACAATGCATTAACTGCAGCACGGGAAACCAATCACACAGTCCTCATGCCCAGTCTGATCATCTCTAACTAAATTCCTCATTATGCCTTATTTTGGTGCCTAAAAGGGAACAGAACTCATGAGAAAATCTGGTCCCTGCCCAACAATTCACACAATACTAATTTTTACATGTGATGGTCAAAGCAAAGCTCCCTTATCTTGACAAATGTTTAGTTTCACTGACGTATAAATTGGAAATACAATTACATAGCAGCACCATTGCTATCCTTGTGGTTAAATGGGCTCTTAGCTTTTCTGCAGTAGATCTCTGTATTTGGAAATCATCCTCATCCCTTTTAAGGGAGAGGTAATCAGGTAGTTACACTATTGCTTTTCTATGGCACTTTTCAGCTTCCCTCAAAGTGTTTCAAAGACATTAAGGAATCCTATCAATGAAATGATTTTTTTCAGACTATTTAGTCTCTTCTTAGCTGTAAAATCAGGCCTTAGGTACAAAGAGCTAAATAAACTGATCTGTCTGTTTGCTCACTGCTGTTAGAGCCTGGTATTTATAACTGAATAACAACCCAGACTAAAGGGAATTAATTGGTATTTACCATTCAAAGTCTTCTCTTGTACATGAGCAGTTGGAGACCATAACTGGTCTATCAAAATCTTCCCCATTGAAGCAAGTTGCATGAGGAGTCCTCCTTTTGAAAACCGTTTTATGCCCCAATAAGCACTCATTACCTCGCTCATCGGAGGGTGACCACAGTTTATAATCGTTTTCTGTGCAAGGGACTCCTATGATAAATGACATGCTTGTGTTAAGAAGAAAAAGTCACATGAACTGTATCCAAGACCTGAAGTTCAAACGGTATGATTTTCCTCTATCCTTACACCCTAAGTCATCCTTTACCCCTGTCCAGAGTGGATGCAAGATGCTGCGGGAAGAGGGGGCCTGAAGATACTAAACACATCTAGTGATTGGTTGATCTATTAACATTTTGCTCTTTGCTCAGCAGCCAGTAACCACACCTGGTGTAAAGCTGTGGAGAATCCAGCCTAGCGTTTTGTCTTTTTCAGTCGCCTGAGTTGTATCATATGAACATTGGCATGGTCCCTGCAGCTCTGATCCCTAGAACAGCACCTCAGGCTAACATCACTGCTTCCCACATGCTCCTCCCTCCTCTCCAGGAAGCTGTGGTTTACAACATGAGGGGCTCCCACGGTGCATGCAGGACTCTTGTGCGCTACAGAGCGGCATGCTCTTGGTGTGGATTTGTTAGAGGACTGAAAGGTCTACTGCTAAATAGATTTTCTGAGTCTTCACCCTATAGCGCAGACATGCAGGGAGGAGGCAGCAATTCCCAGCTCCTGGTGCTCTGGTGACAATCTGCAGTTCAGAGTGGGATTCTTCTCCACCATACCCTGATGAGTTCCCCAGCTTCTGAAACCATTTTACTGGCTTGGTGCTGTGTGGGAAGTGTTGCATTTTAGTACCATTTCTGTCTTGGGTTTAACAGGGGAGCTGGATGGTTCAAAGGCTTGCCAGCGCAGCCTTTCCACCTTCTCCAGGTTAACTGCTCGGTTCTGGAGAAAGTGGGTAGTGGCTGAAATCCACTTGGGATGGAGGGAAAGGAATCAGGAGTAGCCAGTTCCCTTACCAAGTGCGTCAGTGGTGTTGATCTGCAGTATCAGCCAGCTGTGACCATTCTCTTTATAGGAGCCGAAGATGGTGAATATGGTGCTCTTCTCCCCTGGCTCAGTGAGAAGCCCATACACAAATACTGGTTTCTCCGAGAAAGTGAAGGTTTTCCAGGTCTCCCCTTCATTTGTGCTATACCTAGGAGGCGAGAGACAAGGATGCTGGGACTGCTGCTGATAAACTATTGGTGGCCTACTGGTTGGGATTTATTTGTTCATTTCAAAGCTTATGCAAAATCAGGTACTTTCAAAACCTTACAGTGTCCAAGGTTATTACTAATTATACTTGGCTCTTCCATCCGTGGATCGCAATGTACTTTACAAAGAAAGATCAATGGCCTCAGCTCTCTCCCACAGGTGGGGAAACTGAGGCACAATGTGATGTGACTTGCTCAGAGTCAGTGATAGAGCCAGGAGTAGAAGCCAGACATCCTGACTCCCAGTTCGGTGCCCAGTTCACTGGATGACACTCTGCATGAAGCAGTACCAGTGGCCTCATAATTCATCAGGCCGATACTTTATTTTTACATACACACGTACACACATACGTATGTCATAGGGCAGTGATGATTACATGTAACTACATGGTTTGAAATTGTCAATGAGAAAAGCCAAAGCTTGTGACCACATCTGTACAAAAGGAAAAATGTGTCTGAAGCTGACTGGCAGACGGAACTGGTTTCCAACACCACAGATGTGTGCCAGAATGTGTGAAAATTACCTGCAGGGCTGTCTTACCTTTTTCAGGGAGACTGACCCTGAAGCGGCCAAGGAACATTGGGCATAAGGAACATATGTGCTTCCTTGATTCAATGGTGATGCTCATATCAGATTGACATTTTGGACCTTTGGTTTTTTGGATGCCATAGCTACATTGGAGGGGGATGATCCCTCCTAATATGTATCTCCACAGCATATTTAACTTTTGTAAGGGTTAATGATCTTACTCATGGTAAAACTCCTCCTGTGTAACACTGAAATTAAGCTCTTAGGTTAGTTTAGTGATAGAACAGTTCAGAGAAGCAGCCATTTCAGTGCAAAAATTTTAAAAAGGTAAATGAAGCCAAGCATTCAATGGCATTTGGGAAAGGACAAGTTAGTCTCCTTTTGTCTCTTTGCAAGATCAGTTTACAGCACACCACTTTAGATAACATCAAACTGTTACACATGCAAGTAACCCATGCTCACGCTAGCTGCCTCCAAGGGCTTCTAAGGGACCACACACCCAAATAAATGCTTGCTGGATAACTCCCTATGCCAGCAAAGTAATATACCCACTCGAAGCTAATTACCCCAGGCTAGTAAAACTGTCAGAGAGAAGCCCAGCCATAAGCATTCAGAGTGCTCTAACATCAATGCTGGACAGGTCTGGCAGTAGAGAATGGAGGGCAATAAACAGAACTGCCACATCCTGAAAACTGGTGATAAAGCTATTTTAAACATCTTCAATGCTGGCCAATGATCTAGCTGATCCGGATGGGTTGCAGGCTGGGGGCAGGACTTAAGTCACAGGCCCTCAGCAATGGAAAAGCAAAGGGGAGGAGGCTGTGAAAGAGAGAGCAAGGAGGAGAATACATACATGGATACAAAGTCATCCCATCATGGAAATAAAACACTATCTATCCAAGCCTCAAGTAAGAGGATGCACACCAATGTATGCTGTACATATTTACTTGAGAGCGGGATGGTGTGGTGGATAGTGTAAGCCCAGCATGGCACTCATTACATAATTAATCTCTGGAACTCACTGTCCAGGAAATAATTTAGGCCAAGAGCCCGGTGGGATTAAACAAAGAAAGGAATCAGCTAGTTCTGTGGCCAATAGGAGAAGTCACAGTTCTATCAGGCAGGGATCTAAACCCCTATGCATCAGGGAATAAACCAACTGCTAAGCGACTGAGGGCAAGGGAGAATTTTCCCCTTTGGGAAGAGGCTTAAAATAGCTTTACAGTAGCTTTTCCCCAGGTGTAAAAGGTCTAATCATAAGGGAGTGATGTTGACTAAGTCAAGTGTTTGCTTGTTGTTCACGTGGAACACTGAAAAACTGGATTTGTGTGTCATATTTTGCCAGTCTCCAAGCACCTTACGATATGGCACTGAAGGAGGAATGGCCAGGACAGGCAGGATACCACTCCACTGATAATGGGTGGGTGTCCAACATTTGCCTTTCAGGCACCCTATGTAAAAGGAAGGGGAGATAGGGATTGTGTAAAGAAAGAAAGTTAGGAATACATAAAATAAAAATAATAATAAAAGAACCCCTTTCCTCATTCCATAGTAATACTAAGCTCTGTCCATGTAAAGTTGAGAATGCGTGTTTAAAAAAAATATGTTTATATCTTAATCCAAAGTGTGGCAATGCTAGGCTGTGGCATGATCTTTGCTAGATATAGAAGAAGATTCGCTAGTGGAGGTCTCCAAACCCTCATACACATTTCTTTTCTACTGGGGGGGGGGTGGCGGGCTGAGAAGCTACCGCCTTACAATGGCATGCCTCCACTGTCAATGGAGTTGCACTGTAGCAAAATGGAAGGATGTACTTGGGGTTAAAGCACTGGATGAGGGTTCCGGTAAACCTGGTTCAAATTCCTGGCTCTGCCACAGATTGCTTGTATGACATTTAATTGCTCTGTGCCTCAGTTGCTCCTCTGTAAAATGGGGATAATACCACCTTACTCCATAGAGGTTGCAGGGTAAAGCCTTTAGTGACAGTCACACACTCAGACACAATGGCAGTGGGGTTCATATAAGTGGCAAGATAGAACAGGACTAGCAAAGAAGACGGCACAGAGCCATGGAAATGCAGTACTATGCTACAGACAGATATACCCCAACGCACAGAAGAGGGTCGTGGATTAGGACAGTGGTTCCCAACCTGGGGTCCACAGAGTTACTTCAGGGAGTCTGGCAGACAGGCTGGGAGCTGCCCCAGGCTGCACCTGGGAGATTTTAAATCTCCCACCCTGAGCAGCAGCCCTAGGGTCACTGTGGCCAGCTCTGGAGGCCGCTACCAGGAATAGGTGCCCGGGACCTGCATGCCATCCCAATCCCCCACCGCCTGCCTAAGTCCCCTTTACCTGGCGGCCAGAACTGCAGCAGGCATGCAGGTGAGGGGGAGGCTGGGAGTATTTGAGGAATGGAGTGGGCAGGAGGAGGCTGGGGGTATAGAGGGATGGGGGTGAAGCTGGCAGGGGGACGGTGTATGTATTTAGGGGATGGGGGGAGCTTTTGGAGTGGATGAATGGGGAAGGCTAGGATGGGTGTTTTAGGGGCATGGGGTTGGCTGGGGAAAGCTGTGGTGGATGTCTCTGGGGGGACTGGGGTGGGTGGAGACTGGGGTTTGTGTTTCTGCAGTAACTGGGTAAGTGGGGGAGGTTGGGGCGGGAGTCTTTGAGGGGCACAGGTTTGGTTGGGGAAAGCCAGGGTGGATGATTCTGGGATGATAGGGGGGTTGGGGTTTGTGTCTCTGGTAATGGGGTAAGTGGAGGGCACTGGGGTGGGAGCCTCTGGAGGGAATGGGGATGGGTGGGAGAGGCTGGAGTGGGAGTCTTTAGGGGTACTGGAGTGGGTAGGATTGGGAAGGCTCAGGTGGATGGGGCTGGGCATGAGAGGTTGGCGTGGGCGAACATGCAGGTAATGGGGCTGGTGGGGGAGGCCAGGGTGGATATCTCTGGGCAGATGGGTGTGGGTGGCAGAGGCTAGTGTGGGTGTCTGTGAGAATGGGAGTGGTGGGGTGGGGCTGCAGTGGGTGAATCAGGAGCTTGCAGTGGGCAGAGAAGGCTGGGGATGGGTGTCTCTGAGTGAATGATGGTGGGCAGTGGAGGCTGGGGGAGAAAGCAGCGGGGGGGGGGGGTTGGGTTGGAGGCAGAGGTCAGATCCGGCTCCCTGCCACCTCTGGAGCTGTACTGGGCCCCAGGGCGGGGGAGAGTGCACTTTGGGCTGCTTGCCCCAGGGGCCAAAATCTGTATTTACAGCCCTGCCAGGAGCAGGAGGGTGGGGCAGGGTCCATGGCCACAGCAGCTCAGGCCAGATTCTGACCACAATGGCAGCTCCGCACTTCCTCACAAATGTAGCGGGGGCTGGGGGAGTTCAAAGTATTTTTTATTTTTGTTAAAAAGGGGTCCCCAGCCTTAAAAAGTTTGGGAACCACTGGATTAGGTCATCAAGGGGCAGGTTAATGACCAGATCATGGGGTTGCTTGTTTTCTATTGTTTTCATTAGCTTACATCATTTTGGAGTCATTTTGCCTCTGTCAGGCAGTTTGAAAGAAAAACCGTCCATCTCGATGACTTACTTGAGCTGGTCTGTTTCTGTACCCTGTGTTATTGCTACAAGAATGCCACCATGGTCACCCCAAGTATAGTAATGGGGTCCAGAGAGTGCCTGAGAAAAGAAAGATCAACAGAGGACGCTTAATGAGATAATGTTGAGGTTGCTTGGATACAAGGTTATAAAGCATTGCATGAATCATAAAATACAATCACAAAGGCTCTCATTCATCTGAGTCTTTAAGTACATTCATCCTGTGCTGAAGTCCCATTCAAGCTTTGCTGAAGCAGGGATGAAATCCTTGCTATGAAACGTGCTCTGTAAGAAGTGGATGCTTGAATCGTGATGACTTTTAGGTCACTTGGACTGCACGGGTGCAGACACAAGTGTTTACGGGCTGAAGTCTGGAGTCAATTGAAGTCAAACAAGAAGTCAAACAAACAAGGAGTCAAGAGTGCTGCTCTGAATTTATGCTGCTGTAATCAAGAGCAAAACTGGACTCTGCACCTTTAGTCTCACCTAAACTGGTGAAATTTAGAAATGTTTGCGCTAATGTAAATGAAAAAAGGCCCCTGAATCAAGAGCAGTTTGTGTTTTCAAATCTTCTGGTAAGCAGAGTGGAGACTTACTAGTTTCCCAGGATTTCAGCCAGTTTTCTTTTGAATCTGCAAGGTTTCTTCAAAAAGAGAAGTCATGGGGTGCTGGAAAACCACATGTTAAATGATCCAGCGGACAGTTCACACATCCACCCATGGCTTTGTGTCTCAACCACAAATATAGAAATATCTTCCCCTTCACATTTGAGGAAGAGAATCCAATTCAGCATCCAAAACAGAACTGAAGTACACATCTTATTCAGTGTTTTGTTGTGGCACACTCTAAAACATTCAGTGACATTCTTACAAAGGTAAGGGGCAGTTTCTGGATAGTTTCTGTTTTGAATCAGTACCAGTATTCTAGAGACCAGTTAAGTTTTGCAGCCTCTCTCACAGCTGCTTTCCAAAGCTGTGAGGCAGAAGCTGAATCACTATTGCACAAATGCAAACTCAAAGGCTGTGTTCACACAGCCCTCTTATTTCGAAACAACAGCGGTTGTTTCGAAATAAGATTTAGGCTGTTCACACGATGCATGGTTGTTTCGAAACAAGTTAAACTCCATGCGGGGACGAAACAACGCCATGCGAACACGTTGTTTCAAAACAACGGTGACTTGTTTCGAAATAACTGTTGCCTGAACCTGCTATTTCGCTTTGAGCTTTTCTCCTTAATTTGAATTAACAAACTGTTAATTCGAATTAAGTTATTTCAAAATAAGGTATTATTTCGATACAAGTTGTTTTTGAAACAACTGTATCGAAATAACCCCCTGTGTGTGAACACAGCCAAAAATGCTCAGTCATTCCCCTTCTGCCCCTCTCTTTGCACAAAGAGAAAGATTTAAACAATCACACTAAGTAACTCAGAAGCCAGGGGCTTGTTAATTGTAACTCCCTCTCTTACTCATCCCATTCTACTTTGTGCCTTTACATAAGGCACCCCCACGCAATGTAAGACAAAGCAAAAAGAATGCATGTGGCTATCTCGATTTTTAAGAACAAATATTTCCACATCATCACAGAAGTTCCTACAAGAGAAGGCTCGGCTCCTCCACTGGCTTTCTAAGTTGAATCTTTGATACCTACATGCTTTCAAGGACAGAGGTTCTTTGGACAAGGCTGTATCTTGACACTAACAAAAACAGAGGCATGTTCCCACTGCTGCCCCAGCTGCCCAGACGTTTACCAAACCACATAGAACTTACTGGGAGGAAAAGGAGGCAGTTTTATTCACAGGATTAAACAGTTTACAGATGTTGAAACACCATATTACACTAACAGCAGAATGTACAGACAGACCACAAACCATGCCACAGACCAGAACACCCACTTAGTAAAGAAGATCCAACACCCGTAAACTGAGAACAACATCTCATTCCATTGAAAGATGCCAAAGGGCTCACTGCCACTCAAACAGGCAGAAAGCACTGGGGTTTGTCTGAGTTTTGTCATCATCCTAGGAGGGCAATCCTCAAACACAGAAGACGTGGAAGCAGGCACAAGAAGAAGCTGTATGTCTGAGGCCCCTGAAAATCTGTATCTAACCAACACTAGGCACAAAAGGAATGTAAACATTCTCCTCGTTTTCCCAGGTCCCCTGAAGTCACAGTATGACAGCAATCTCCAGTCATATCTCAATATTAGCATTATGTCTTTTGCAATAGCACCTGGCAGTACCAACTGACATCAGGGCTCCTCTAAGCTAGGCACTGCCCCCAAAAACTTTACAATCCAGAGAGACAAGAAAACAGAGGAAATGATTCTGTCTCCATTTGCAGATGGATATTGCTATTTAATCTCTCTTAATGAAGTGACTTGCTCAACTGTGAAAGCAAAGATCAGTCGCAGAGCTAGGAACTTGGAGGCAGATCTCCAGAGCTGGAATTCACTACCTTAAACAAAAGACCTGCTTTCCTAACCACCCACTTTGACTGACTTTCCAGCTGCATTATGCTGGTCATGATATGAGGCGACAGCAGTCTCTAGCTGTAATTTCCATTTTAGACTCTATGGGTACGTCTACACTTGCAAGTTAGTTCGAATTAAGGAGGCTTAATTTGAACTAACTTAGTACCTGTCTACACTAGGCTTTCATTAGTTCGAATTAATGAATTCCTTAATTCAAACTAATGAAAGCTTAGTTCAAATTAGTAAGACCTACTGGTTAGTTCAAACTAAGTCCTTAGTTTGATCCTAACTAAGGACAGTATAGACTAGGATTAACCCCTAGTTCGAACTTAATAAATTTGAATTAAGGGCAGTTAGTTTGAATTAACAAAGTGGACTGATTCAACTTAACATATTCAAATTAGTTCACTTTGTTAATTCGAACTAATAAATTAAAGTTTAGTTCAAACTCAACTCACGCTCATTAGTTTGAATTAATGAATCTGAACTAACTTTTGCTAGTGTAGACATAGCCTATACGGGTTTATTTTGCCCATTTGTAACTGGTTTTTAATTATGTTAATAAATGATAATTCTTTGCATACCTATATGGCCATTTGTGTGCATATGCATCTTTAACCCACTTGAAAAATGCCTTTAAGAACTGTGCAATACAGAAAGCAAAAACTGGCACTTTCCTTGCTTCCTACTGTTCCAATCCTTTCCATGGCTGAAATGACATCAGCAGATTAACACATACCATAGCATCTTGTCAGAATGGATCATGATTAATCCATGAGTTAGTAGAACCAGGAAACAGTGGTCATACATTCAGAGTGCTTTTTAGCTCTGTTTCTAGGGTATTCAGCATATTTCAACGCAAGAAACTTGATTTACGCTTTGGGGTATGTATTATAAGGAAGTGCAAGTCACCTTTAATACATAATATATTGTGTATTACACTTACAGACCAATATAGCAATGCTTCCCGCACAGACATGCTTTCTTGGCTAAACTGCCATGCAGGCTCAATGCAAATTACATCCTTACCTCTCGCCATCTCGCTCCTGCACTGCTCGAAATGTACACGTTTGTTTTGCTTGCCATGTTCTTGCCAACTGAGCCTAAGAGAATGACAGCATTGGTTTTCTTCATATTTCCTACCAGGTTTCTTAAAACAAAGTCAGCCACCTCTGAACATTTTTTCTATTTGTAATCAAATGAGTGGTTTTGTGGAGTTAATTTTTCCTACTATAAATTGGTTGCTTTTAAATAAAATGTTTTAAAAGATGATTACAGGTTTTCACAGCAATCAGGAAAACAACGTAAGCATAAGTATGGCCAAATGAAATTTGGCCTCTACATTTGAAATATTCAACAAACCCAGCTTTCTGACATAAAAGAGTGAGTCAGATATCAGTTCCTTTGTGCTTTAAAAGAAGCCTCCACTTTGAAGGAGCCAGAAAAAGACTATAAAGCATAAGAGGTCTGTACCTCCAGCAACAGTGTGGTGAAATTTATATGCAGGGAAGATTTTATCAGGACTGCAGACAACAAAGGACTTCAAAACTGAGATTTTAATTGATTTTTGTAACAGACTCAATGTTTTTAATAAGTGTAAGGGCTCTATCCTGCAATGGGCTGGGTGTCTTCAAGTCCATAGGAACTAAGACACATGGGCTCACAGGATCAGGCTCTTGAGAAAAATATACCTGGGGCAATGATCAGTCCAGGAGCAGATTCTTTGGCAAGGATGGGCATCCTGTGCAGCTGAAAGTTAAGCAGCTGACTGAGTCGCTGGGCCAGATGAAGAGAGCAGCCCTTTGAAAACTGGAATGGAAGAAGACACTAAGTCACTTGCTATTGTAAAAGTCATTCAATATCCCACAGATTCCTTGTGCTTCTATGTGAGCACCTCCAAGTGCTTCCCAAATGTCTGTAAACTCAACCTCCCAACACCCGCATAAGACAGAGAAGAATCCTGGCCTTGCTGATCTCAATGGAACTTCTGTAACTGACTTTGACAGGGCCAGGCCTTCACTCAAAATGTCTTCAGACTGGTACCTCCTCAACTTCTTTCCACCAACTCTATTATAATTGGCATTTCTTCTCTTTACAATAGAAACAGGGGAGCATCATCAAGGCTAACACAGGCCTCACTAACGGACTGGCTAGGGAAATGAGCAGAAAGGTTCTCAGCCCAGTCCTGACCCAACGCTCTGGGATTCTCCACCCCCCTATTTCTTATCTAATTCCTTTAAAATATTCATTCAACAACATTGTACCACAGTGATTGCTGTTCAGACATGTCATAAAACAGATTACATTTTCATTTTTGTCACTTTTCTTTTCTCCTTTATTCTTACACTAAACCTTCCAAGGTAGCAAATGGTTAATGACTGACCCAACAATTCTTCAAAGGAGAAACGAGATTAAAAATGTTTCATTTCCCTCAATAAACACCACATTTTGCTCACTGTTACCTCACAATCTATCTTTTCTCCATAACCCGTGTATGCTGGAGCCTGCAGAAATTCCCAGGTTCCACCTTTGTCAAAGGTGATGACAGATCTCATGTTCTCTTCGCTGAATGACCCATTTATCAGAGTAGCAATATACACGCCTCTCACACCCTCCACACGGTGGAAGTCTGCAAACGGCTCATTGGCAAAATACCTGCAGCGAAACGCAAGAGAGTGTTGTTTAGTTAACTGCAGTAAGTGCTGAGGTTTTGTGGGAGAATGCACAGGTACATTTAACACTGGGAACCTCTCTCATCAGTGAAATATCCAAATCAACCAAAGCAGGGAAAGCCAATATACTGAGCAAGAGTTTCACCACCAGTCAGACTAATTTACCTCTGTCAACTATACTAAGACCTTTAGTCAAATTCTTCTGAGTCACTTTAAACCTCCCAATAAGACTAAGCTGCGATATTTCTGTATCTTCCTCATGGTGTAGGTTTGTTAGACAGAGACAGTGAAAGCAATGTTTCACTCTTGCACTCTGGTCTTATCCCATTAACACAATAGAGTTGCACTTAGGGACATGGTGTAAGCATAGTGGGAGCATGGGTGCCTAATGACAGGTTGTCTGCTAGCATCTTCTGTGACCTTGGCTAAGCCACTTTACTACTCCAGCTCCTCTGTAAAATGGGGATGACAAAACCTGCCTTTTAAGGGAATTGCAGAGTTTAATTTATGTTTGTATCTTGATTGGAAGAACTGCATAAATGCTTATTATCTGGTACGCTCTATGTTGCACCATCTTCAAGTTCCAGATGAAGCCCACCTTAACTCCTCAAGTCACCCAGCCACTAAAGTCTACCATTCCTGCACAGCCTTCCTTACCTGACCAGGGTATCACTGCCCGCCCCTCCAGGGCTGTAATACAGCACATTTTCTAAAGACAGAGAGAACTTCAGGCCTTCTGCTTCTGAGATGTAGAGGTTGGTGCGGTTGTTGCTGTGGCTGACACATACAAACACCTGGTCCTCAGAGGCATCCGCAATGTAATATTCCTTAGGGATGTTAATGACATTTAGTCAATTGATCAGTTACAAACACCTACACACTGGGGTTCTTTCCAACCCACCACTGTTTGTTGTTTCTGCTTCAATATGTGGAACTAAATCTTCCTCCCTCCACCCATTTTCAGCTTTTCCACTTCGCAAACCAATGTCTTTTCTTTCCCAAGGGATCTCTCCCCCAGACCTCCACTAGACTCCTCCTCAAAGAATAGTTCATTCACAAAGAAGTCCAACAAAGATTAGCATTGCAACCCTGTCAGAACCTGTGCAGCTCATGCTGGCTTGCCTAGCAGGTTCCTGATCTGCTTCGGTTCAGATCTGAACAAGATCATGAGCACCTTGCGCATGGAACATGCCCAGGGTTACCCGACGTCTGGCAAAAGGAGGACATGTCCTCCTTTTTGCCCTGCTGTCCTCTGTCCTCCAGGCATTAGAGAAAAAGTGCATTTTGTCCAGCTTTTTGCCCAATGCTGGGGCAGTGCTCTAAAAATGGAAGAGTGCAGGAGTGTGCAGAGCCAGAACATGTTCCCCTGCTGGCTCAGCCCAGCTGCTGCTGGTGGGGTTGAGAATTTAGACAGGATCCCTTGCTGGGCTGGGGGGGGGGGTGTATGTGTGTGGGTGTGGGTGGTGCGGTGGGTATTGGCAGTGAAGAGGGCTGGCAGCAGCCATGGAGGTGGTTTCGCCTTACCTTGTTGCTTCCCTTCCTCACCCCCCCACCCCCTCCCCGGGCTTCTTTCCAGTCTCTAGCTCAGGTTCGGACCCCCTATTCCCCCCGAACCCAATTTTAGGGAAGGCTTGATCTAATTTTTTGGAGGGGCAGGGGCTCTTCGTCAGCATGATGTCATCTCTGCGGTGCCCAGAGAGAAACCTGTGACTGCTTCTTTGCTTTCTGTTGTGCTGCCCTGCTTTGCTTAAAGTTTCTGGGGAGGTTTCTTTGTTGGGCTGGAGGAAGGGCAAAGAGCCTCACCAAGAGCTCTTTCCCTCTTCTCATCAGGAAATCCTATTCCCGGGCTTTTGCCACTTCAGACTTTTGTCCTGGCCCCATGGTGTTCAAAGTCAAGTGGGAGAAACTTGCAAGGATTTGTCTAAAGTGCTGGCTAAGGTGAGGAAAATGTCCTTTATTTTTATTTGGGGAAAGTAGTTCTCTAATATAGTGATTCCCAACATTTTCTCCGCTGTGGCACACCTTGCTACCTTTAATTAATTTGAGACACACCACCATATAATTTCCAAATGAACTTATGAATATTCATGAGCCAGTGAGCCAATCCAGAGTTCTTTGAGTACTTTTTCAAAAAAATTTGTGGCACACCTGTGTGCCAAGGCACACTGGTCGGGAAACACTGCTCTAATGACTCAGCTAAACCAAATCTTTGTTTCTCCTAACGAACATTGGCTTTTTGCAACAAAACTTTTGTTTAGAAGTCAAGGAAAGGCCACTTCAGATTGTGAGGATGTTTGAATGCATATGATTTTCCTTTCCTCAATATGATTTTTCAATTCGCTTCTCCTTTCTAAGATGAGATTAGTCTGCTACAGATGTATCTTTAAATTTTATTAAGATACACTGATGTGCAAGTGTTATACATTCTAAAGTAGCTGCTTGGCTGGGCCAGATCCTATAGTTTTAGATGAAATCAGTGGGAAATTTGATTAAGCAAGGATTGCAGTATGTGTCCCTTTGTTAGTAGTTTATCAAATCACAGAAAACCAGCAGCTTGGTTTTGCTTTTTGCTTATATATTCTGTCCTTCCTTGTATTTTATTTTTAGGGAGAGTGTTTCTTTTGGTATATTTAGGAAAAAACTGATCATTGCATCCACTGTTCCCTCTAAGCTGTGCACACGTGTGCGCACAGGTCATAAAAGCTGCGCACACAACAAAATAAAGCGCGCACCAAAAAATTCAATAGTGCTAATATTGGTGATCACAAAGAAATGCTTTTGTGCACACAAAGAAATTGTTTGCACACACAGTCTTTTAGTAATTAGTGGGAATACTGACTGCATCTAAGAATAGGTGCTGTCCTCTTGGGTGGAGCATCTGATAGTCGGCAAACATCTAATTCTACTTCCCCCGCCCCCATTTGATGTGTATTTCACATAAAAGTAAACAGAAAATGTAAATTATCATAAAATAGATATATATCCATCTATGGTTTATGGCAGACATACTGGGATATGATGTCTCTAGAAATTTGCATTTTAGGTAAAAGGTTATGTTTCAGGCAGGTCTGCACATAAAAACCAGCAGCTCTCGCTTCTTCTGATTTCTCCTTTCCTGTGTGTGTAAAACTTAAACAGCTTGTCTGTGACTTTTTTTAAATACTGCAGAGTGAGGCTCAAAACTGAAGCTAACAACCCACAGACAGGTATTTCCCTACACCCCTCCTGCACCTGCCCAGTTGTGAGCTAGTAACAGTGTTAGACCAAATTAGTGTGCACCCCCTACACCCACCCACCCCCCCCAAACCTCCCCCTACAGTCTGCCTAATTTGAAGTCCTGGGGAGAATATTGCCCACAGAGATTACTTCTCCTTTACAAGCCAACACCTCAAATTCTGCTAGACTAATGTAGTCAAGGGCCTGTTCCTCTATGTGTCAAACAATGAGAGTGAATTCTGTGAAGGAACTTACTGTGTTAAAACTGATTTTAATCTTGTCCATAATTACTACATTAAATTTATTGGAGGTTTGCTTCTATTTGCAACTCAATGTAAAAATATCAATCTGGATAGGTGGTCTGCAGCAAGATTCTCCTTGCACCTTGATACAAATATTAAATACTTAATTTTGTGACTTCTTAAAGTGGCTGGCTTTATGGTTACTTTAATATGAAGATGAAAAATACCCAAGCCATTCATTTGATATTCCTGTGCTGCTATTCTTGCAATTCATCTCACACAGTAACTAGGGGCTAGACAGATTTCTCTGGAGTTGGGTGATCCATGGGGCAAGCATTTAGGGGAATGGAGCGTTGGCTGGGTGGGTGAAGGGGACCCGGGTGGGGACTTGGATGTATGTGTGCGTGCATGCGTCTTCCAATGTCCTCCTTTTTGTACTTCCCTGTCCTCCTTTCCATGCTTTGGTATCTGGTAACCCTAGACATGCCCCTCTTTTCTGACAAGTGCTGAGCAGGTGCCTCAGGGAATATTACGGGAGCATGGTGCTTTCCTGGTCCCTCCTGCTTTGGGAAGCAGCAGAATCAACCGTATAAGCCCATCTCTGGGTGCTTGGCTAACATCACATAGGTCTTTGAAACCTTCATTGTCCTATTCTGTCCTGTCTGCACAGCATGGCTTGAAAGATTCCAGAACAGACTGTACTGTCAAAAGCACTGGCTGGCCTAGTTTGTTGGCTCAGTTTTTCCCCAGCACGCACGCATGCACACGCGCGCGCACACACACACCCACACACACAAATGT
Organism: Podocnemis expansa; assembly: GCA_007922195.1. NCBI lineage: Eukaryota > Metazoa > Chordata > Testudines > Podocnemididae > Podocnemis > Podocnemis expansa. The sequence continues at coordinate 20,735,948 of ML682025.1, forward strand.
GTGCATGCCATACCATCCTTTTCCTGTCCCTTCTTTTGCCAGCCAGCTCCACAGACTGGTGTACAAGATGGGCTGGCCACAGAACTACCCTATTTCCTGCCCTCTTTGAGCTGACTTGTATCCACAACAGTGCTAGTGGGGGGAAGTCCCTATACTCCCACAGTTGCTACAATTATTGTTCCAGGCCCGTACATGAGAGGAGAGATGGCTTCTTAGCCTCCCTGTGAATTCACACTAGAGCTCTGTGTAACTGGTAATGTGCAAATAGGAACATGGGTCTTCTAAGGTACTATATGCATCAGCAACAACAATAATAATAATAATAATTAATAATTTTTTTGCATGCACACTAGCAGTATATGGAATAAGGTACTGTACAAATTGGTACATGGGAGCCACCCAGACAATCATTTTCTGGGATAGCAATGCAGTCAATATTCAGAATCCAGGGACCATTTCCCTCTAGACTACACTAATTTAAGAAAAAAACTGTGCCTAAAAAAATTGTTAGAATTATTTCACTAGGCTTCATCAGGCACAATCCTGCAACCACATATGCATGTGCATGATTTTACTCATGTTTGTAGCCCTACTTGCATCATGTAAGTGGGTCAAGTTTAAACAGCTGGATCATCCTAACATTTTGCTTCCATCCATTCCAAACATGAGAAGGCCAAATTGTTTTGAACTAAGCACAGAATAAAACAACTCCCACTATCAATCTTACTACTGCAGTCACTAGTCAATGAAAAGAAATGCTATTCAGATTCAATGCATGGTTATGGATGCCTCTGTCTAAAGAAGAATGATGGGGGCTAGCTACCCAACACACGTCAAGAAGGAGTTAACCCCGCATGCTGAGCAGAAGAAGCCTCACCCGCTGCCCCTGCTGAGCTTGCTTCAATTGGTGCACTAGTATAAAAGGGAGCAGCTCAGCTCAGTTGGAGCTGAATGCTGAGAAGGAAGCAGGAGTGGTGGAGGCTCCAGCTGGGAAGCTGCTGAAGCACCAGACCACTGGAGCAGGGGACACTCAGACTGTGACAGTCACCCTGGTGCCTGTGGACCATGACAGCAACCAATCACAAGGAGCTGTGCCCACTGAGGGATTCAGAGACCTAGATGGCACTTGGATCCTGGCTTTAGGAGTCAAAGAAGGAAGAGGCCCAGAGAGGTGCTCTAAAAAGTCAGTGTGTTTCAGTTGGATCCCTCTGGCCCCTAGGCAGAACCATCTGCCAACTCTTAAGGTCCTGGTGTGGGATCCAGTGGACTAGAGTGGGCCTGGGTCCTGTTATCCTGATCATCACTTGCCCTGGTGGTGGCCCATTCCCCTCTGTCCATTAGGTCAGGTAGCTCACCCCTCAAGGCAGAGGTGGCTATACTAACACCTGAGGGCAAGGACAGTCTGACCAGCTCAATGCTGGGGCTTGAATGTCCAACCCTGCCCCTAAGGGGTGAGAGGGTGTTGTACCTGCCTCGTAATGTGGAGGAATAAGTAGATGACATAAATCAACTCCATTTTACCTTAATTGGATGTCTGGTAACAAACTGTGCAGCTCGCATAGGTTTGCGATTGAAGGAAACCCAGAGCTGGACTGACGTTTGCTGCTGGCTGCCCAATAATTTCTGTGAAGAGGATGGAAAAATGTTAAGAATCTCTTTTTATTCCTAAATTCACAATTCCATATAACACAGGTTAAAGATGCAGAACAGATACAAATTAACCAAATCCATAGTAGAAAAGCACTCTCTTAAAAACAAAACACATACACCCCACCCCCCCGAACAATAACTCAGTAGATAGGACCTGAGATACTAGATACTAAAAACATAAAAACGGCTTAACAGTGTTCTCTGTGAGTATACAATTTGAAAAAAGGCCCCTTTTGCCAGCATATCAGAGCTTATTATTGGTAACACGGCAACCCCTCTGCAATTTATTTATGTTCCATATACTGCCAATGCTATCTAAGGAGACAGGAGGCTTGGAAATCCAATAGATTGAAATGTATGGCTAGAAAACTAGCTGTAACATGCTGGAGATTTCTCTGTCCTCTAAAGAAATGAGTGAAATCCCTTTAAAAAGTGCAGCCTCGCGTCTTCAGATTCTTCACTGTTTTGAGCACTCTTTTGAAAGCTCAATATGGCCCACATCCCAACATGAGACAGGTTGCCAAAGGCTGGCTTCCTCCCATGGTTCTTTTGCCCAGGCTGCATGAACTTAACATATCTGTTTTAGTTCATGCTCTTCATACAATAGCCTCAATTGCTTTAATTTAGATGTTTCCTGATTTGATCAATTTAAAAGGAATGAGTATCAAGTTATAAAAATCACAACCAAAACTTTGAAACATGAGATGTATAAGTCAGGCACCTAAATTTGTATCAGTGCTCCAAAACAAAGTAGCCTTATTTTTTCTGAGCTGCTGAATACCCACAGTTCCCACTAACATTAATAGGATGCAAGGTGCTCAGCACCCTGACATACAAGGTAACTCAGTATGCATTCAGGTGCCTAACATCAGCATTGCTAACACATCAAATTTTATTGCAGTTCTCACAATGATTGTTTGACTTCAAGCCCCAGCTCCCAGAGTCATGTGATAATGTAAGTCTCTCAAATTTTTTAAGTATGTATCTAGCCCTTAGATTGTACAAGAAAGCTTGAAAATGTGACCTGAGAGAACCCTAAAGGTTCAAAACCCAGAATGTAACCAAAAGAACCCTAAATTTTATTACATTGTAAAAAATCTCAAAACTGTTAAGCAATCTCATGATTTTCTGGGCCCTGACTCAGGAATTTTGAACATTTAGGACTGGAGATGCTGCTAACTTCAGGCTCCAAGTTGAATATTTAAACATAGCAATTTTTCTCATCTGTATCACGTAAAAGTGCTCAGATTGCTATAACTGCACTGCAAAAGCAATAGTGGACAGAGGCACATCTTAAAAACCTCTCTTCCCAAATTTGAAGGGCTAGGGACTGATCTCATGCTACTTTGATAGCAATGAGGCAGGCTGATCCAGTGGCTAAGGTTCAATTCCCTGCTCTGTCACAGGTTCACTGTGTGTCCTCACGCAAATCATTTTGACTCTGTACCTCAGTTTCCCACCTTTAAAATGGGGCTAATAGCATTGCCCTGCCTCACAGGGTCACTGGGAGATAAAAACCTTAGTACCTAAACTCTCCAGTCTTTAATGCAATGGGAGCAGTATAAGAAAGATCTGAAGGACAAAGGCCTGAATCTTACAGAAGAACCAGGAAGTAATTCTGAGTATGAATCTGCAAAGTCTTCCTACTCTTTGGGTTCATTTAGCATCAAAACACACTAATCTCCCACTAACAATAAAGCTAGAGAGAACATCTTAACTCTTTCAGATGACTCAGGGCCTGATCTCCCTATAGGCTTTGGAGAAGGCCCAGAGCCAGCTTGACATATTCAAAAAGTTGAGGGCTTCCGTTTTTGCAGATTGTATCTTTTAGCAATTGAAAACGTCCTTAAAACCATTCTCTGTTAGCTTCATACTGATGGCGAATATTCCCATGGCTAAGGGCAAGCATTACTCCAGCTCCAGTATGCTATCATTACTTCCTGCTCCAGAATGCACAAGATACTTCAAACAGTTGGGGGGAACCACAGAAAAGTGACTAGGGGCTCGCTTGTTAAAAATGTCTCTGAGAGTGGCATGCTAAAAATCTAATGTGTTTATCTTATGGGGAAAAAAAGAATAAACCTTTTCAGATCAGATTGGAAAAATACTGAACTCAGTCAATTTAGTGACCTTAATCTATTTGGCATGTGTCCTTCTAAGTAAATTATTGCAGGCATATATCCTCTTCCCCTAGCTCTACCCCACTATTATCAATTTCTGTTTTCCCTGTGTTTATAGTCATCTAGGCTTCCCTGCCAGAATTCCAGCCCACTGCAGCCTGACCTAGTTCTGCCTAACTCACTAAAATCAAAGAAATATATAAAAATACTGCTGTTCCAAGCTGATCTTCTTTCAACCCTGCCCTGTGAATAGTTAAAGAAAAATACTGACTGTTAGATTATCCAGTCGTTTTAGACACTGTCTTTCCATCACAGTCACTTAGCCATTCTTGTTCATTTGTGTTAGGGTCAGGCACCAGATGAAAAGCCCAGGAGCCAGGCCTCCTGTATTTATCCACACAGCATGCTGGTGCTTTTACAATGAACTAAATAGAATATCTCATAGTACTTTGATACAGCAGTAGTTTTAATATTTTGCCTCAAGGCTTAAAATCTTTTTCTTTACTTTTGTTCTATCACTAATGATGCCTGACTAGCTAAGTACTGTCTCTTACTATATGGACTGTTCAGAGTCCAATCTAGTTCCATGATGTCAGTAAGACTTCTTCCACTGACTTCAAAGGAGACGGTTAGGACTCAGTAATCCTAATACCTTGCTCTTGTATACTGCTTGTCATCTCTAGATCTCACAGCACTTTACCAAGTAGGTCACTGCATTTCAGAAACTAAGGCACAGAAGTGCCATGACTTGCCTAAGGTCACCCAGCACATCAATGTAAAACTTCAGCCTACACAGTAATTTTAATTCCACGCTACTTACCACAGTCTTTGTGGCAAACAGATACTTGTCCCTGAGCTGGAAGTCATCAACCTCTTCTAGGATTATTTCTTTATTTTCCCAGGTTTGAAAGAAATCTGTGCTGCGAATTATAGTTGAAGATCCTGTAGGTTCATGCCGTTCTATGTAAACTGTACTCAGACTGTCATATGGGTCAACGCCCCTTGTATGTGAAAAAAAAAAGAAAGCAGGTATGTTACTTTTCAGCTCACCCAGCAATTAAGAATAGCACCAGCTATTTAAAAACAAGTCATTTAACAAGAGATGGGCTCAAACAGCAAAACTTAGATCAGGATTTTGAACACCCTGAAGCTGGAAGATGAGATCTCAGATTTTTTATTCATTTCATTATGAAAAGAGAGGCAATTTAGATCTAAATTCCAGTTTGGATTTTAAAACCACTAACAGAAGAGCTGATCAGAATAAATGGGTTGAGATGAATGCAAAAATATTTGATATTTTTCCCCCCATTTTTTTCAATGACATTCAGGTACATTGAAAAGACCAATTAAGCAGCTCATCAGTTGCCTGAAGAACAAGGAACACGTTTTATTCATTTTTCCTTTTACTGTCATCATCATTTTTTAGAAAGTCAATCATTTTCTCCTCAACCTCCATATAAGCTACAAGAAAATCATTTTATTAAATTTAATTAATAAATAAGTTAAGTTCAAGGTGAACAGAAAGACAGTTTCAGTTCAATCTGATGTGCATGTTTCAGATGTTATCAAGGTGAGCTACATGTTACTTATCAGTAAAATGGGGTGGGGGGGAACCCTGCTGGTGAAAAACTGATCAATTCCAGCACTGGACAATAACATCATCACAATAGCAGAGCAACTGATAACTGAAAAGTATGTGCTATGTTGTTGTTGTTTTAATTTTTCATTATTCTGCCCAGTCAAAGAACCAGCAAAAAAATCACTTCCCAAGCAGAAACGGGGTCCTTAATGCAGGTTTCACTGCAAATTGACAGCATCAAATGGATATAAATAGTTTTGACTCAAGAGACTTTTACCAGCTCTATTATGGCCTGATTGTGTATCATTAATGTCAATAAGATTTAATTACTGATGTCAATAAGAGCAGGATCAAGTCTTTTGAATGATAAATATTTTGAATGAAAGACTATTTAAGATTTAGAGTAAAACTGTCCCTTCAGACCCACACAGCAGTTCTTGATTCTGATATTTTGCCACAGCTGTTTAACAGTGCATATCAACACTGCAGTTTAGGACAGGAAATGAAGGAGAACACAATCTCTACCTGAAACTGCAAAAGGAGTTCAGGGAGTAACTTGAGTTAGATTGTGGGTTAGACTTCCTGAGTCTTGCTAAAACCGCAACAAGATCCTTAATGAACATTATGTTTTTAAAATGACACAGTGCCTCTTATTATTTGTTTTGCTACAGTGCCTAAAAGCTCTAGTCACAGATCAGGAGCCCACTGTGCAAGGTCTTGTACAAACACACAAAAAAAGATGGTGCTTGTCTCTGATCCTCATGGTTCAAAAACAACTGGCAGAGCAACCTGTGTGTTGGTTTTTCCTTAGCAGGTTCACTCCAAATACCAACACAGCTTCCTAAAGCTTAGCTTTATGTGTCAAGCTGGAAAAGCTACCACTACTGGTAGCTTTGTGATGTCATGCTTCTGTTCTATGGCCTCAAGGTAAATCACTGTGATATTCACTTATTTTAGAGTTAACTTTGGGAAGAACAGAGTTCTTTATCTCAGTACTTGACAGTCTTCTGTACTGGGTTTCTTTGCAAAGGCTGGGGGAAGAAGTAAGGCGGCCTGGGAGGATATAAAGGGGAAAAGGTTCCACAGTGATCCAAAGATCCAGTACATACCAAGAAAAAGATTTCACGTGCTCCTGAATCATTATCCAGGTCTGACCAAAATCATCGGATTGCCAGAGCTGCAACACAGAATGTCAGAAATACAGGTGGGACTCAGATACTCTAGCCACTGGATCCTAAATCATCCCCAGGACTAAATAAAAACTAAGAGGTTCAGTTCTAGAAATCTGTCCAATTGTTCCCCAAACTATAAACTACAAAAGCAGGGTTGATATGTGGGCCCTGTATTCTGAGTCTCAGCAGTTCAATGCCTAGCACTCATTACTCCCTTGCAAATGATTGCTGCCAGGAGCAACAATTAGCAGCTTGCAGATGTTTAACATGTGCAGGAGCTAGATGCCAGGTTCAGGCAAATGTGCAGTCCTAAAGCCTGGTCAGTTAGTGTATTACTGCCTGCAGAGAAATCCTTGCAGGGGGCTAGCCAGAATTAAAAATGAATTTTAATGTGAGAGGAAAAGCAAGCATGAAACTTTAGGGCCGAGGCAGCCTTGTTCGCTGTTTCTATTATAATACCAACCACAATGTTGGCATTTAAATCATAATGATTACTTTCTTTTGCCGGGTTGTACATGCGACCAGCCAGATTCCAGACCCAACATTTGGTGTAACAACTTGATTTCAAAAAGGCAGCAATCACCAATAACTCTAGCATGACTTATAAATGCATCACTGTCACCCAATAATAATATAGTTCAATGCCTACATTGTGTAAAATTAATCTCTTAAACCCAGAATTAAGAGTACAAAGCTGTAACAATCTGTAGCACATCGACTACGGACTGGCTATTGCCCTTTCACAGATTTACCACTATGGTGATGTCTGACTGGCAGAAGTGATATGTGAGCATTAATCTGGGTTCTTTCCACTTCAGAACACAGCACCTTCACTTAATCCTCTAAAATTATAATACTCCACTTCCTTTCTTCTGCAGGTATCAAAAAGCCTTTGCAAACATGAACGTAGACCCCGACAAAGAAGGCAAGTATTATCCCTGTCTTACAGATAGATAAATTAAGAGTGCAGTAAAATGACTTACCCAGTCACACAGGGAGTCAGTTGCAAAACAGGGATGAGGACCCAGGAGTTCTGACTCAAAGACAATTGATTAAACCACAAGATCCATCCCTGCATTAACAACTCAGTTGGTGACAGAAGCTAATAAAAGCACAGGGGCCAATTCTGACCCTTTAACAGCCTTCCAGTGGTGTATGGAGAAAGCAAATGAATGGCAATGTACAGTGGGAGAATTCCTTGATGTAAGGGTGAGCATCTGGAGCAAGCCAGGCAAAGAGAGATTGTTTGGGAGTATGTGCAGGAGCAATTGTCAAGTTCAGCAAGTCATAGTACGAGGTGAGCCTGAGGAGGTTCCTTTTTAAGTTAGAGTTGTTCTGCTTTATAGATGGAGTCACTTCACACACCCCAGAAGCAGCTAAGAACCAGGACAGCACACAAGTGCCATAGAACTGCCTTGATCCAACCCTGCCAGCATTGTGTCCTCCGCACTGTCGCCCTCTGATGGTGCAGACAGAATCCAGTCTAGGTTACTTGAGATTGCACTGTGACGAGCACTAGAAGTGTGTGTACTTTGGAGGCGAGTGTGTTTGTAAATTTTCATTCGTGTTTTAGAGGAGGAAAATCTAGCTTAAAAAGATATACGTACAATTATTTTAAAAGCTTCACCCACCCCACCCTAGCCAAAGGGAAAAGAAAAAGCTATTTTTGCCAAAGCAGCAGCCTGCAGAGCAAGGCCAACTGCAAACATCTGCCATGCAAAACTACCAGCCTATGGTAAATGATCCAGAGGTCATTCCTGATTATACTGGCAGCGATCAGACGTGAGTTACTGTGACGCAGATCAAAAGGACTGGTGCAGGAGAGGAAGGCTTGACTGCCAAAAAAGTCCCCCAAACACCCAATACCTTTCTCTTTGCTGCCCAAAGGAAAATAGATGTGCATATTTAAAAGGGAATTTCCTGGCTAAGTTGGGCTAGAGCAGCAGTGGATGTACGGTGAGCTGTACCCCCAGGTGAAGAAACCATCTACTCATTATGCCAAGGAGATATGAAAACACAACCCCAAATAATACTCATATGTGATCTTCCAAGACAAACATTTGGCTGCTGCTAAACATAAAGTCTGCAGAACATTTAACTGTCCAATGTTTCTTAGCCTCTCTGTTTTTTTCCCAGGGACAAAAACAAAAGGAGAGTTAATAAGTTTACATCCTCCTTAAGATGAACTGGAGTCCATTTCTGCTCTGACCTTTCTGAAATTAAATAAGATTGGGTGAGAACCGAGACAATGTTACTCAGTGCCTAGAGAAGGAGTCAGAAAGTCAGAGCTCCTGGGTTTACACCCTGCTTCTGTCCTGACACATTATGTGATCTTGGGTGAGACTCTCAATCTCTCAGTGTGCCTCAATTTCTCCATCCACAATATTTTTAATAGGAGCATCTTCTGGCCTACAGATGTGCCATAGCTCTCCTCAAGCTTCCAACTGAGGGCATAAAATGTGGTGCTTGCCACTTTCCCATTTTAATGAAGTCCAAACAATTCACAGCAGGACAACAGTCAGCAGAATTCAAAGAGAGACACAACATGTCAAAGAAGATCTGGTCACACATTACTAACTTCATTTCTTCTTGGAGGATTGTCCCGTGTGAATTCCATAGCTGACAGATTAACAAGAAGTAGTCACACAGGGACTGCATGCAAAGACACAGACGTAATAGCTGACTGGAGCACTGAATTCCCCACAGCTGCATTCACAGCTGACTACCAGATGGGTGTAACTCTCCTGAAGGTATGCATGGAGTTCCAAGGAGCTGCATTACATACCTCCAGTAGAAGTATGTCTCTCAGAGATAACAGGCAAAGCAGTTCGCCTCCTGATGGCATAAGCCCTCATCCCTTCTGGGCAAAGGAACACAGGTAACTGAGGGTAAAACACTGCAAGACCCCGTTTGAAAGACTCTGAACCAATGCAGCTTGACCCCTTGTTTGCTCTGCTATGTAAAGAAGTAGGTTCGGTGCCTTTCTAATGTCCTTTATAGATAAAAAGCCAAAGTCCTTTGGGTGTCCAGAGAATGCAGCTATCTGTCCTCTTCCAACAAGTGAGGTTTAGAAAATAACAGGTAAGTGAATGCCTGGCTCATATGGACCTTGGAAACTACTTTGGGGATGAATCTGGGATGGGGGTTTAATGAGAATTTTTCTTTACTACAGGCCATCATTAATGCCACCAGCTCATTAACTTTTCTGACTGATTTTATAACTATAAGAAGACATAAGAACCATGGAGCATGTAGCCAGAGGCTCAAAGGGAAGTTCAATGAGAGACAACAGAACAAAACCGAGGTCACTCTGACGTGCCTTTCTGCTTTGGATGGGGTGAACTGCACACTTTTGGAACATGAGTGGCCTGTCTCTTATGCTCATCCAAATGCCAGGTTTTAAGCTGCAGCAGTCTAAGACTGGAGTACTTGGACCTGCCCCTGTGCTATGGTAGAGACTCCAAAAAAGTGGGGATGCTGAAGTGAGATCAGTAACTAAGATCAGTAAACAGGAACTGCCTCAGCCACCTGGGGCAATCAGAATGACTTCAGCTTTGTTTTAGCAGATCTTCTGTAGAACTTGGGTGATCAATGGGACAGGATGGAAAGCATAACCCCAGCAACTCCTCCATGACATCAGGCCTGCAGGTCCCACAGAACCCTTACTCAGCACTGCTCTGAAGCAGTACCAAGCAATCTTCCTGTATGCCCACAAGACAAAGGCCCCAAGCCAACATTCTCCATTTGGCAAAGACATCTCTGAGAACCTGAAATCCATATCTCTTATTCGTGATTCATGGCACATTGTCTGCCCAGGTTGTCCACTGAGGACAGGAATGCTGCTGCTGCTATGTTCCAAAGGGGCAGCCATGTTAGTCTAGTAAAGCAAAAAAAGCAAGGAGTCTTGTGGAACTTAAAGACTAACAGATTTATTTGTTGCATTCATAAAACTGATATCAGAAATCATAACACAAAAAAAAAAACAGTTGCTGACCACTTCCATCTTCCTAATCACTCCATTGATGACTTGTTAATGATGTTATCAACATCCCTAGCTATCTTCAAGACACCACGGACTTCCTGAGGAAAATACAGTCCATTGGAGAACTTCCAGAAAACACCATTCTGGCCACTATGGATGTAGAAGCTCTTTACCCCACACAAGGATGGATTACAAGCTATTAAAAGAACCATCCCAGATGATGCCACAGCACAGCTTGCGACTGAACTTTGTGACTTTGTGCTTACCCACAACCACTTCAGATTTGAGGATCATTTATATCTCCAAATCAGTGCCACTGCTATGAGCACCCACATGGCCCCACAATATGCCAACATCTTTATGGGCGACTTAGAACAACGTTTCCTTAAGTCTCATCCCAAAACACCTCTTCTTTACCTATGCTACATTGATGACATCTTCATCATCTGGACACATGGCAGGGATGCTCTTGAAGATTTTCACAGAGATTTCAACAATTTCTACTCCACCATCAAATTGAGCCTGGAACACTCCACACAGGAAATCCACTTTCTCAACACTACAGTACAAATCAGGGATAGACACATCACCACCACCCTATACCGAAAACCTACTGATCGGTATAGTTACCTACATCCTTCGAGCGTCCATCCTAAACACACCACACGATCCATTGTCTACAGCCAAGCACTAAGATGTAACTGCATCTGCTCTGATCCCTCAGACAGAGACAGACATCTTGAGGATCTCTATCAAGCATTCTTGAAACTACAGTACCCACCTGGGGAAGTAGGAAAACAAATTGACAGAGCTAGACAGGTTCCCCGAAGTCATCTACTACAGGAGGGGCCCAAAAAAGAAAACAACAGAACACCACTAGTCAGCACATACAACCCTCAAGTCAAACCTCTGCAACAGATCATTAAGGACCTACAGCCTATTCTAAAAGATGATCCCTCTCTCTCTCAAGCCTTGGGAGACAGACCTCTCCTTGCCTACAGACAGCCACCCAATCTTAAACAGATACTCACCAGCAACTACAGATTTAACAACAGAAACATTGAAGCAGGCACACACCCCTGCAACAAACCATGCTGCCAAATCTGCCCACATATCTACACAACAGACACCATCATAGGTCCTAATCAAGCCTGCTACTCCATCAAAGGCTCATTTACCTGCTCATCTACTAATGTGGTCTATGCCATCATGTGCAAGAAATGCCCCAACACCTTATACATTGGACAAACAGGACGATCGCTGCGCAAAAGAATAAATGAACACAGAGCTGATATCAGGAATCACAAAACAAAGAAACCAGCTGCTGAGCACTTCCATCTTTCTAATCACTCAATAAATGATTTGTTAAGGACCATCGTCAGAGATGTGGCTGAGACATCAAGAGTTCAAAGAGAAACAGCTGAACTCGAATTAATGGCTGTATTCACATACACATAGTTATTTCGAAACAAGTTGTGTCAAAACAACTTGTTTCGAAATAACCCCTAATTTCGAAATATCTTATTCCGAATTAACAAAATGTTAATTCGAAATAAGGAAAAACGCGGGAAACGAAATAGCGTGTTCGCACTGCGAACTTGCTATTTGGTTTCCTGCTGCAGGGGGCTGCAGCCCCCTTTCTGGGCTTCAGGGTGAGCCGCAGCAGCCCCGCCTGCAGTGTCGGGGGTGCAGCCCGGGCTGCGGGCTGAGCCCAGAGCCCCTGACCCCCTGGAGGTGTCCAGGAGCAGCCTGGGCTGTGGACTGAGTCCGGCGCCCCCGACCCCCC
>ML682025.1:20748636-20855852 GCA_007922195.1 Podocnemis expansa
GAGACTATGGGTTCTCTTCCCATTTACAAAAGGTAATTTGACTTCAGGCCTCCCATGGTTTGAACCTAACAACTGCTCTGATTTGCTGTTACTGCATGACCTGATCCTATGTTTTACACCCCCTTGCATTTATTTTCATCCCATTCTGTAAATTCACCCATCTTCAAAGCATCTGACGAAGTGGGATTTTCTCCCATGAAAGCTCATGCGAAAAATAAATCTGTTAGTCTTCAAGTGCCACATGACTCCTTGGTTTTTTTGCTGGACTAGACTAACACGGCTATCCCTTTGGAAATTGTTAACGATGGTCATCAAGAAAATCAATGGGACATCAAGACTTCAAAGAGAAACAGCCGAAATTGAATTAATATGCAAATTAAATTGTATAAAAGCAGGGCTGAATTGTGACTATGGATTCTTTTCACATTACAACAGGTAATTTGACTTCACCCTCCCTCTATATGCTGTTTCCTAAAGTCTGAATCCTTACAAATGCTCTGATTTGCTGTTGCAGTATGACCTGATCCCATGTCTTACACTCCCCTGCATTTATTTTCATCCAATTCTGTAAGTTCTCCCTCTTCAAAGCGTCTGATGAAGTGGGATATTCTCCCACGAAAGCTCATGCGATAAATAAATCTGTTAGTCTTCAAGTGCCACAAGACTCAATGCTGCTGACAGAGTCCTATGATGTTTCCTGCCCCAGACTACCTCTCTATGCACAAAGGAAAAGATCTCATTGCCCCCTCCTTGTTTACATAAAATATCATTGTCGTGTTGACCAACATGATTTGAATTAATCTGGATTGGATGAGTGGGAGGAAGACAGCATAGGTTCAACCACCCAACCTGAACTTTAACAAATTGATGTGCCTTCTGGATTCCTGGAGGGTCCAGATGCTTTGTGCTAATATGATCACCCACATGAGCACCTCCAACCAAGAGGGAAGCTTCTGCAACAGCAGTTTCCTGAACAGTCAATGTGAGGAAAGTTCAAGTGAGGATCCCCATCTCCATTTTCATCCACCAGACAAGAGAATCCAAACCCTCAGACAGAGCTGTCACCTTGCCATTTATGTTGGCCTTTTTTGGTGAGTATACACAGAAAAACCATGCTTGCAGACAGTGAACATGAAGCCTGGCAAATGGTGTCATGTGTGTGCAGGTGGACTAGGAGGGAAAGGCAAGTTCATCACAGTTCATAGCCTGAAACTTTTTGAGAGGTAGCTAGGTTCTTGCTGCAGTCAAGTCCGACATCACCTTTATAAAATTTATGTACCTTGGGGGGGCTCAATGTGAATTCACTACCCAAGTCAATGTTGGAACCACTGGCTGCATACACTTGTGCACCTCTTTCTCCTGCCAAGAAGGGTCTAAGTCCTCAGGACCCGTGCATGCCACCTCACCCGACTGTGATGGAGGGCGATCCTTCCTCTTCAGGTGCAGTTCTCGACAAAGATGAGTGGTCCTTGCATCTCTGAGAGTGCCTCCATACCCTCATGTGAAACCTCATTGGTTTAAAAGTCCCTAGGCTGAAGCTGATAGGTGCTTCACAGCCTTCTCCATCAGTTATTTTTTGAGTCTCAGTTCCTGCCCCATAAGTTCTGTGTATGTGAAACTGGAAAGGCACCAGCCCACACCATCATTCAGAGCACGAAGAGAGCTATGGAGCATATGCAGGCCAACAAACACTGCTTATAAAACAAAATTCCAGACTCAGGCAAATGGAATCCACAGAGACCATTACACAAGGAAATATTAGTGCTCACTCATGTTAGACTGTCATGCTGAGTAAGAATGGAAGACGGATTGCACACTGATAGCTGCCTTATCAAAATGATGGGTGGATAGACAGATAGCTGATGCCAAATTCATCTCAACTCCCTTACGCAAAGAGAACTTGTACAGTGCAGTATGTATCCAGCACATCTCACTGAAAACACCCCAACAGGGATGTAACATTTTAGGAACTCAAAAAGCACCAGAAGCAGCATGACGGCATTCGTACAGACTGGAGTTCCTCACCTGTTTGTTAGGATGAGATCTGTCGAAGCCCAAAACAAGGTTAGGGATCCTACTGTGCAACAGGAGATCTGCGGCTCTGAATGGAATAGAGAAGCCCTGAATATTGTTGCAGAAGTCAGTGGTGATCCAGAGGTACTGGGAGTAGGCATCCACAAAGATGTACTGCAGAGTTGGGGGAAGGGGAGAAGAAAAAACAAAAGCACAGTCTGTCCATGAGAATTAGAACAGAACGTGATATAACCACACAGAACAAGGAAGTCGTCAGCATTGGAATACAGACTACGAAGGCAATGCAGGAGAGTTTACCATCTCTCCACCTATTTGCAGTGGAATTCGTCCTGTGTCTGCAGTATGCATACTCGCAGGACCAGAACAGAGCCACCTGTGATATTTGGTATGATACAATCTACACCTGAGGGTCACAGATTTATTACAAAGGGTCTGTGAATAAATCCAGCCTCAGCCGCTGCAGGCCAGCGGCAGGTGACCCAAGCCCAATCCAGCCGCAGCTGGGCAGCGATTCGTGTTGGAGAGGGCTCTAAATAAGGGGTGTCAAACTCACAACCTGTGGAGCCGGAGCCAGCCTGCCAATGGCACTGATCCAGCCCATGGAGCTGCTGCCTGGAATGCCTGCAGCAGCGAACTGCAAAGACAGGGTCCCAGCAGAGCAGGGCTAGGCATGCTTCCGACTCACTCATGATCCAAGTCATAGCACAGGAGAACAAAGGAAATGCTCCAGCCAATCCCAACTCAGCTTTGCTGTGGTCTGCCAACCAATCAAAGTCTCATTCACAGCAGGCTAGCCCGGCTCCGGAGACCCACCGCACTGCCCCTCATCCCAGCTGTTCACTGTCAGTCAGTCACCATGCTAATTTGATCAACAGCACATTGCACGAATCACAAATAAAAAGGGAAAAAGTGGCTGAGGCCCATGTGGGAACAAGCCAATCAAAGGCCAGCCAGGACTGAGCGAACCAAAGGCCAGCATTCTGAATGACTGACAATGAGTGAGCTGGGAGGGGGAGAGGCAGGAGCCTAGCCTGCCTGTGACTGAGACTGATTTTTTTTTTACCAGCCATGAGGAGGTAAGGGAAGTGGAAAGGGAAGCAGGGGGTGGGGTAGCCTAGGAGTCAGCATGGGGAAGAGGAAGCCACAGGGCAAGGAAAAGGGAAGGTGTGGGAGAGTCTGCAGGGTTGGGGAAGGGGAGCCCATGCCTCTCTGAACATGGAGGGAGAAAGGGCTGGGGTGCCCATGTGGCCACAGGGTCTGCAACAGGTATCCTGCCTTCCAGTGTGGCCCCTCACACTGAATGAGTTTGATAACTCTGTTCTAAATAATTGTATTTGCCTGATCTGAGCAGCCACATCCTGGATATGTCCCCACCCCTTGGGAGCAGGCACAGGCCAGGTTTTCCACTGCCCTTCTGCAGCACTGCTGCCTACAGTCAGTCCCTGATAACAACTGTTATCTTTTGGGGGGTCCATGAAATTTTTTAATGTTAAAAAGAAGTCCTCATACTCAAAAAGGTTGGGAACCACTGACCTACATCAAAGACAGCACCTGGAAGAGGCAAGTGCACTGCCTCAGGGGCCAGGGACTGTACGAGAAACACACTAGCGTCAGGTCTGCTCAGGGAAGAAAAGAGAAGGGCCTAGCTGCTTTTTACTCCAGTAAGTACTGCAAGACAGCACGGCTGGAGTCTGCTGTCATCCCACCACCATCAAGATTAACTAGCTTCAGTCACAGGGACAAATAGCTCCTATAGCAATTACATTGAAGACAAGGAGGTTGCACATGTGTAACTGAAGCCAGAACTTGGAGATTCAGATTCTTGTTCTGTTTCTCAGTTGCAGTGCTCTGGTCCTGTCTTGTCCCCAGTGTATGCTAGAGAGGATTTAGGATGATAAAACACAAGCCAGAAAAATCGTCACCTGACTCTCTGATCTCAGGGTAAGTTTTCAGGGCTGGGAGTTGAGTTTTTTTCTATCCTTTCACTTGAGGTTGCTGGGGCACAGTTAAAGGGACTCCCACAGCAGAGTAACTTCCCAGAGGAAATGGGAAGTCTCCCCCCATAGGGGCGGAAATGGATGCAAAGGAAGGCAGGAGACAGTCTGTCAGCAATAAGACTAGGGATGGGTGAAGTGTTGCTGACTGATCATGAACCCATTCCAACCTGGTGAGCTGGAAAGTTGAACATGAATGTTATTGGGTTCATGTTCCACTTGAGAGAGGGGAATGCAAAAGAAGTCCTGTGGAATGGGGCTGCATATAAAAGAGGGGTTATGTACCTAGATCACAGACTGAACGGTTGTTGCTTATACACATGCTAAACCCCAAGGTCGTCTCCACCATTCTTCCCTCCAAGCCTTCTTCCACATCATCCCATCTCCACCTTCACGAAACCACTAACCCCACCTCCCCCAGGAAGCACTTGAACTCAGGTGTCTTATTTGTTCATCTGCCTTCCTTTGTGCCATGCACTGTAAGCCCTGCAGGAGGATTAGGGAGTGGAAACCTGGCATCCATTTGCCTACCCACTCCCTCAAACAATGTTTTCTTTTACAGAGCTATAAAATTGGCATACAACAATAACCAAAATGTCTAGACTCCTAGAAGAGAAACTAAAATCACTGGGTGTGTATTTTTTCCTAGGAACACAGTCAGTCAATTTTCTTAATTAAATTCAATTTATAACTCCCAAGACACAAATGTTTTCTCTCTGCTGTAAATGTTGGAGATATTTCCTGCAGCGCTGCATGATTTAAAAAAAAAGATGATCAGGAACATAATGTTAAGACAAACTATTCTGGTTTGCAGTTGCAGGAGCACACTCAATATGCTGGGTGCTTTTCTGATGTGTATGGAAGGTAGCCCTGTTAAAACACCTAAGCAGACCATGTGTTCTAATAGACAGAGCAGTAGACTAAGATACCACAGACCTCGGATCTGTTCCCACTAGTCTGTATCTTACCTTAGGCAACTCATTGTAATGCTCTTAAATTTCAGTTTCTCCCCCTCTGGAAATTAGGGATTATGGTATTGATCTCCTTTGTAAAGTACTTTGGCTATGTTTACACTAGAGGGCTCAGGTAAGTCAACTTAAATTCAACTTAGAGAGTCCCCATTTGTTTAAGTCGACTTTATAAAGTCAGCTTAAGCCAGGGACCCATTTAAAGTCGACTTAATAAAGTCAACTTTAAATGGGTCCCCGTCTTAAGTCGACTTTATAAAGTTGACTTAACTGGCTCTCCTGCTTTAAGTTGACTTTATTAAGTCGCCTTTAATGGCCGCATTTTGTTATGTTGACTTCATAAAATTGACTTAACCCTTAAAGTTGACTTTAAAGGTGAGTGCTATTAAGTCAACTTAAGCAAGTACTTATGTTGACTTAATGAACTCCAAAAGTGGGCCTGGAGTTATTTAAGTCAACGTAAGACTCCAGTATAGACACACCCTTTGAGATCTACACAGACAAATGTAGGGGAGGAGAAGAAAAAGAATTGACAAGATTACCTACAGCTGCCATGGCAGGACTGTGCTTTTAAGAGGGGCTTAAAAACAGAGAGAAGAAGCTTGTACTTCTGTAGCTTACTTAGGTTTTGTCCTGGGGTGTGAATTTTCAGCTAGGGGTATGAATTTTTACTGCTATCATTACACTGGTACACCCTCATGTGTGGATGCCGTTACACTGATATAAAGGTGTCTTTATACACCAATAGCTTATTCCCCTTCACAGATGGGAATAGCCACACCACTATAAAGGACCCATACACTTGGATCATGGAAGCTGTAGAACTTCTGTAGGATGAGGAGGTTTTATTTATTTATGCTTGTTCGTTTCTTACCCTTTTGTTGTCAGCAGGGCTGTGGTAGAACTGTGAGATGGCCATATCACTGGTGTTGCCTGCACCGAAGTTGAATTTTTCAGATATTTTTATGAATGTCTTCCCATAATCATACGACACATAAACCTGCAAAGGAAAAAGCTCCTGCTGTTATGGAGACAAAGGTTTAATTTCCTTGATGGCAGTCTCAACTGTGAAAAAATACACAGGATGCAGAAGGGACAGAGTCTGCTCTCCCCTCCATGGATAGTAAGGGTGCTAGAAACCAAAAGTAACATACAAAAGAAAAGACTGAAAGAGTCTATAACATGATGCAGTCTGAACACACTGCACAGGCTGTGTGCCAGAAGACAAGGACATAAAAGTCTAAGATAATACTGTTTGCAGTGTTATTGTGGGCATGTTGGTTCAAATATAATAGAGACAAAAGAGGTGTGAGGTAATATCTTTTACTGGACCAATTTATTTTGGTGAAAAAGACAAGCTTTCAAGCTACACACACCTCTTCTTCGAGTCTTTGTAGTGTGAAGCTTGTCTCTCTCACCAACAGAAGTTGGTCCAATAAAATATATTACCTCACACACCTTCTCTCTCTACTGCACTGAGCCAGTGACAGAGTCATTTTTCTAAGCAGGCTACTGCAATTGTTTTTATCCAACTGGTAGACTACTTCCTCTGTCCAGTCAACAACAATGCAGGCGCTGACATTTTCGTGAATATAATTAATCATTATTTGCATGACCATAGCACTTGTTAGCCCCAGTAATGGACCGAGATCCCATTGTGCTAGGTGCTGTACAAACACAAAATAAAAAGACAGTCCCTTCCTCAAAGAGCTTACAGGTATTTGTGTGTCTCTGTAGTGAGAAATGGCCTGCCTAGGTGCCTGGAAATGGAATATATGACTTTTTTCCCCACTCAGTGGCGACTGTTTGACATTCACCACCAACAGTAGTTAATTTGTCACACGAAATATAGTATGTATTTGCCAGGGTGTGTATTGGTACCATAGCACTGCGGTTATTCACCCCTGCCTTGCACCTGAGGCAGTCATGGGGGCCAGTGCAAAATGAATCTCAAATGCCACTCCTTTGACCGAGGTTATGTTTCACACTTGCTTTCCACAGATGCACATGACTACACAAGGTGCAGGGCAGCGGTGAATCTGGCGCACAAGCTGTAGTTAGTACATGTTTATTTGTATTGTCAAGGACATCTGTTGCACCAGACTGAATCAAGTCTGAGATGATATAAACCAGAAGTAATCACCAGGCAATTCCTGCTTAGTGGCCTGTGTGAAATGCATTGGGAAGGGTCTCAGATAAGTTCACTCTGGGCAGGTGTCCACCATACAGTAACTGCCATAATAACTGGCACTTCACTTGCTCTTCTTGGCAGGCTGAATTGAGAGGCCAATGATTTAATGAGGCAGGGAGAATGAATGCCCTTCTCTCCCCTCCAGATCCAGGTTAAAGCATGTTGGCAGGGGCCAGTTTAGCAAGATCTGCACTGCTCTCACTCAGCAGCAGTAGCTGAAAAGAGAGAGCTCCATTTTCTGGGGCTATCAGGCTGCCACCTTTCACCTGTACTAAATTTACTTAAACAGAAACAAACTAAAACAGTGAAGTAGGGGGTAGTGTACCACCACTGTCTCACTGATGGCCAGATAAACACTCCACAGTACCAAAGGAAAGCTAAATAGTGTATTCATACTGAGCCATATGCCTCTACATTAACTTGGCAACTTTTTCTATTACAGTCCATTGAATGCCCTTCACAGAAGTCCTGGGGACAGTAGCTAGCATGATGTTCAGGGCATGAAGGGGATCACAGAGAACTAAAATCCAGCTCAGCAACATGGGGTCTTTGCAGATCTTGGAAAGAAGCAGTGACTTCAGAAGCTTGCTATACTTTGATGAGTGACAGATCCCCCTTCCCCACAAGGAACAAGATGTCAAAGAAACTCTCCAGGTCAAGGCTCAGTTTCCTGTACCCTATGAAATGTTAACAGCACCCAGCAAAGGAAATTTACAATCAATACTGTGCCAAGATCATGAGGGCTCAATGTTGTCTGCTTCAGCAGTTCATGGGTGGCGCAATCCCTAGCAGCACTTGAATCAGTTGAGCAAGAAATTTTAAATGTGTTATACTGGAAGTTCAGACGAATAAGACTTCCTTTTTCAAGAATGTAACAGAAAGGCAGGCTTTTACCAATTGGCAGATTAGATTCAAACATGTCTCCTCACACAAAAATACTTTGAAGGCTCTCTCTGTAATATTAATAATGAAAAAGAAAAAAAAACCCTCACATACTTACATCACTCTTCTTGGGCCTCAATAACCCCAGGCTGTCTCTAGCCAACGCCACAATCACATTGCTCTTTTCTCCTGCCCAGTGAACAACCATCTGATTATGAGAATCATTCAAGCTGACCTGAAACACAAAGTAAATGTATATCATGGGGGTTAGTCAGGAAAATGGACACAGAAACAGGTGGATAGCTCCCACAAGAGCCAATTTCTTTCTATGAAGGTACAAGGATGGAGAAAAGGGTTCATGGGGACTGATTTAATTCATATAAATAGCACCTTCAGGGTTACTGAAAAGAGACGAACATGTACACATTTGGTTTTAGAACAAGAGCCTGGATTACTGGACAGCTCTGTGATTGGGGTTTACACATAACACAATAATTCCCTAGGTTTCCTGTTCACAAGCAGATCCAGTGAATAGGGATGGGGAGTAGTAATTTTCAGACAGCTATTTGCATGCTTCTGTGAAATGAGTCTGGAGATGCCAGTCTATTACTGTGGTACACCCCACAAAAGAATGCCTTCAAAACTGGTCTCCCTCCAAGGACAGAGCTGGATTTAACCACATGGGCTATTCCACTGATTTCAGTGGCACCACTCATGAAATGAAATCCTTTCCTAGATCCAGGTTTTAATGACCTGGGATGACTAGAGCCATCCTCTTCCTCCCACTGGGGGTTTTCAGTGGGCAGAGGTGACCCATATGATCTTGGGAAGTTGACACCACAACTACCTGTTCTGTGGATAACTGGATTCTAGTCAGCAGGGCGCTGCATCCAGTGCCTCTCTTCAGGCTAAGTTTTGTGCTAAATTTTTTTTTAAAGAAAATCATTCTTTAGAACAACGCAAACAAGGAGTCCTGTAGCGCTTAAAAACTAAAATTTATTTATTGCATGAGCTTTCATGGAAGAAAATCCCACTTCATCAGACACTTTGAAGATGGGGAAACTTACAGAATGGGAGGAAATAAATTCAGGGAAGCGTAAGTCATGGGATCAGCTCACACTATAACAGCAAATCAAAGCAGTTGTTAAGATTCAAACACAGGGGAACAGCATATAGAGGAAGATGAGGTCAGACCACCTGTTGTAATAAGAAAAAAATCCAAAGTCCCTATTTAGACCTGAAGCAACACAGCCAGATTTACAAATGAATTCCAGCTCTGGACTTTTCTTCTTATTACAAAAGGTGATTTGACCTCATCTTCCTCTATATGTTGTTGCCCAGTGTTTGAATCTTAACAACAGCTTTGATTTGCTGTGTTACAGTGTGACCTGATCCCATGACTTACACTTCCCTGCATTTATTTAAGTTCCCCCATCTTCAAAGCGTCTGACAAAGTGGGATTTTCTCCCATGAAAGCTAATGTGATAAATAAATCTGTTAGTCTTTAAGTGCCACAGGACTCCTTGTTTGTTTTGCTGACCTAGACTAACGCGGCTGCCCCTTTGGAACTTCAGAATAATGCAAATGCTACATGAAGTCCTGAACCACTCAAGGAGAAAGCCAAGAGTACTTTGTTTGGAAAAATCATACCAGGTTGCTGTGACCCAGACCCACCCAATTCCATGGAGGCAATTGTGTATTTCAGTTCCCTTGTTCTCCATCTCCCCAGGAGGCCACGTATAAAAGTTGGCCTATCACCGTTATGTCAGACGGCAGCCTGTAATTGTACCCAAGGGAGTCCTGATACCAAAGAAAGGGGAGAGACTGACAGCCACATACACTGCCATTCAACCAGGCAGAAACCTTAGATTAGAAGGCACATGATAAACCTGACTAGACTAAAATCCCCTCTGTTTTCAGAGCCTTCCCACAGTACTAATCCTGCTGCTATTGGCTTCACGAAGAAGCAGGCAATTCCTCACCACCCTGATGAGCACTGCCACCTCAGGACTATTTCTGGCCATGCATGTTAGCACTCAGATTATTAAGGGTAGGCAGGTTCACAGATTCTAAGGCCAGAAGAGATGACTGTGACAGTCTGGTTTGTCACAAACCACTTCCCCCCACCCTGATTACCCAGCTTGTGCAGTCATTTACAGACGTGTAAAATGCAAGGGCATCACCAACATTCAACTTTGCATTTTACACCCATTCTTCAGCTGAGAATGGTTCCATGCACTGTAGGACGATGTAGACACAGGCTCAGAGAGTTGGGGAACTGTAAAAAAATGTTGGGCCAGACTTGCATTCTTTATTATGGGACAGCTCCCCCAGACCATGGTAGGACTTCAGCATGATATAAGGCTGCTGGAGGCTCTGCCAGCAACCAGAAAATAGCAACCAGAAAATAAGCCTCACTATGGGGGGGGATGGAATCAAAATGCTCAACACTCCACTTCACTTCCATAATGGCAATATGCAAGAAAAGAGGGGGAAAAAAAATCCCTGAAATGTGATGACCTGGTGGCAGTCACATGAACAACTTCCATATGCCCCCTCACTGAGTCACTGCCTGTCAATAAGAAAAGCTCGCTGATACATGAGGCTGAGCCAAAGCCACTTGCCAGAAAAATGCTGAAGCAATGTAGGTCAGCAAGCAGCATCAGCTGCACATAAAGCAAGCAATCACCTCACATGGTGGCTGATGAATAAAAGCTTTGGGGTGGTCTGGCGCATGCTCTGTGGGGAAGAGGAGGGAGAGGCTCAGAACATGTGGGCTAGGTCCAGTCATGTGAACAACTGGCTGAGACTTTAAATGCATAGCAGTACTGTGCCTCAGTTTCCCCATGATGCTGTACAAGAAAAGGTAAAAATACGTACATCACAGAGGCACTGGGTTAACCTTTGGACAGTGCTGTGGCCCCATTCCACCACAATGACATACATCTACTATTGCCGCATTTCAAGTCTAATGCCAATCAGCAACAAGGCTAGTACAAGTGCTACCATAGTGCATGGACCAAGGAGGCAAAGAAATTCAGGCCCTAGCAAGGGCAGGTCAGAGGGCGGGAGGGAATGACGGGTATGCGCACACGCACATCCCACTATGGCACCCTAGTTCCCAAATGCCTTTGTTGCAGTAGCAAGGGGGGGGGGGGAGTATGTAGAACACAGGTAACTTGGGGACGTAAGCCATCCCACCTGCTGAAGAACATCTGGGAGCCACAGTGGGGGATATTATTACTAACTGATGACAAGTGTAAAACTCAGGCTCTCATGTACCTCAAAGTTCTTAAATGGTTGGATCACCGGTTTTGATTTAGCCTGCTAACGTATTCCCAAAAACCACCTCCCTCACCACTGGCCTATAATGGAAACCTTTTGAGAGTAAAATAAGAGCCTCAACCTTGGCAATTTTAGCACCACAGGCCATCACTGTAGCATCTGGGCACCCACCACCTAAAATCAACAGCCACTGCAGTCTCTAGTGTAGTTCATGGAATTTCTGGCACTTCGCCCGTCTGGAGTAACAAGTCTGCCTTTTGATAGGATGGTTCGGTGTTTTGTTTAGGGGAATACAGTTTAGTGATTTCCTCTTTTTTTTTTTTTAAACTTGATAGTTGGAAAGGGTTTAGAGCAGGGTTCTCAAACTCACAGCCAGTGGGCCGCATGCGGCTCCTGAAGTTATTTCTTGCAGTCCACAATGACACAATTGTTATCAATAGTTGCAATATCGTTGTATGAAAAGGTTTCAGTGGGGCAGCCCTTGGGCTACCGTACTAGTCTTCAAGTGCAGTCCAGTCCTTGGGCTAATACATTAGTCCTCATGGTGATTTGAGTTTGAGACCCCTGATTTAGAGCATGTCAGTGCTGTGGCATTCTTATGGCCTTTTGGTTTTTATGAAGAGGCCAGTTAGTCAGATTCTGGATGCCCCTGATCTCCTATGGGAGTGTTTCCTAGCTGGGTCCCTTCCACTGAGACTGTTTGGGGCCTAGCTGGATTCCAGTTGAGCATATTCTCCGCTCTGTGCCTGTTTCTTTATTCTTCAAACTGGGATGAAGACAGGATTGTCCATAGGTTATATTCACCACATGGCCTATGGGGCACAATACCTCACCCTGCTTTACAGACAAGAACAAACCTCCCCAGGTCTTTCAAATTACGCTAGGTTATAGACCCTGCCCAGAACATCAATGGGAGTTAGGTGCTTGAACACCTTAGGCTCTGAGTCTAGTTCAAACTCCTGAGAAATGGGCTGGGAGAGGAACTGTGTTTGGGGTCCTATTGAAGAGGATGGAGTGGTGGGTGGGCACAAGCCCACCCATGTCTAAAACCCCTCTCCCAGCCTAAGGGGAGGTGGCACTGAACCTGTCTGCAGGTGAGTACTGGGGACACCTAATGAAATAACAGGACAGGTGTGAAGGTCATAGGTTTAAAATAAGGGATTCAGCAGGGGACACCGAGCAGAGAACCCCGGCCAGCGCCCACTGCTCCTGGAAGGTGTTGAGGGAGCCAGCAGACACTGTCCAGAAGAACTCTGCCCGGGGATGTGCACAAATGAAGGACCAGAAATAGGCCTCACAGTCGCAGGCCCCTCCCTCAGCCAACCTCCCTTCCCTGCTCTTATAGATGGCTGCTTTTGTGCAAGCCAGGAGGCGGCTGATGAGGCGGTCCCATGACTTTGTGGGGCCACAGAGAGGAAGTGCACAAATAAATAAGTGAGGGGGAAAGTGCAGCCAGAACCTCAACAAGAGGTTCTGGAGGAGCCAGAAAAGGGGCTGCAACCTGGCACACTTGAGGAATACGTGTGCCAGGGTCTTCCTCACACTGCAACAGGGGCAGGTGTCCGGGTGAAGAATGAACCACCAGGTACATTCCCGTGCTCACAGCTCTGTTCAGGAGCTGCCGACTGATGTCCCCGGCGAGCCATGGGGTCAGGGTGGCATACAGACTGGCCCACCGGGGGGTCCTCACCCTCCACAGGTGGAATGATGTCCCGCCATTTTGCATCAGGCCAGGACAGGAGGGCGAGGAAGTGGATGGTATGCAGCAGGAGCATGTACAGATATTTACAGGAGGCAGTTCAGAAACAGGCCAGCTGAAAAATCCAGCAGCTGGCTTGGAGCATGGGGTGTGGGTGACTGGGGGGGGGTCATGCGGCCAGGGCCCGATGAAAGGCTCCAGAGGGCCAGGACTGGGAGGGGGGCGGGAAGCACCCTCTCGCAGGACCTGCTGGAGGCAGGCTCGAGTAGCTGGAGGCAGAGCCACCTTCACCTCCTGGAGTAGGTGCCAGGGGGGCAGAGCTTCCAGGGGTGGAGAGCCCCATGCGTCAAGCCACCGCATGGGGAACTGTGTTTGGGGCAGAGGGAAGACAGAAGACAGGTGAGTTTCATTACCGACATCAGCCAATCAGGCCCCAGATGACCCTGCTACCTTAAATAAGCCTAATGGAGGCAGAGCCTTTATATAGAGGCTAAACTGCAGCCTAGAGGTTGGCAGGGTTTTTCTAGGTGGGATCATAGTGCTGAGCTATGTAGTGGGAGTTGTAGGGTTAGTTAGGATTTGGGCTCTTTGAACTATGAGGTGCTGAATTCAGCAACTGGGTTTTCCCTTTTTCATGCTATAGGACAGTGCTGATCCACGTTTAAGCATTCTCTCAGCTTTTGCTTTTATTATTCTGAGTTTTCTGATTCTCTGTGGAGAGACTTTTTAATCTGTTGCTGTACAATGCTGTTATGATCCTGAGAAAGATTTACTAGAAACTGAATGGCTGCAGGGATTAGTAATGGGACTTTGAACCTTCTTTTTCTAATTTGTTGGCCCTAGTCATGTTCCATGTTGGTAATGGCTGATGCTTATCACTTCAGTGTTTCTAATATAAAGTGAATTATAGAGACACCTGTAAATTAAGGTTTATGTTACCCCTGAAGCTAACAATCCAACTTTCCTCGCTAAGGAACATCTATCACATAAAACCTTTTAAAACTTGGCAACTCCTCATATGCCAGAGTGCACAGTGCTCTGCTTGATTAGGGGAATCTCCCCAGGACCTGATTTAGCCTAATGAGAGGGAATGGCAAAGTCTGCTGTTTAATGGAGACAGTATTTGCATAAATTCTACTTACTGGGGATGTGTTTTGGTCTTTACCAAGTGATTAAGCAGGCATGAAATAAGCATGACATTCAGTTGCTGTCTCTCTAATATGCAGGTTACCAAAAGATCTTCAGGAGGGAAAAATATCAACTCACAATGCAGTGAATATCTTCCTGGATTTCTAGTTAGTGTAGCATTTTGCTACTAGGTCTTGTGAGCTTTTTTTGTTCTCTCCCCTATTTAACAGCAGCTTCTCAACTGTAACAGCTGCCTGAGCAGGAGCAACAAGATGTCCACCCCAACAGTTCCATATACAAGCACCAAAGCAGCAGCCGTGTTAGTTTAGTTCAGTAAAACAAACAAGGATTCCTGTGGCACTTAAAGACTAACAAATTTATTTATTGCATGAGTTTTTGTGGGAGAAAAATCCCTCTTTGTCTTCAAAGTGTCTGGTGAAGTGGGATATTCTCCCATGAAAGCTAATGTAATAAATATATTTGTTAATCTTTAAGTGCCACAGGACTCCTGGTTTGTTCATATACATGCCCTGTCTCATGCAAATTTACAAGCAGATAATTGCTAATGTAGATGTGGGAAACAGCCACTGGGCATCTTCACTGCTCCCTTCTGTGCAAGGGTTAATAGTCTCAGATGCTTGGTGCTTCCAGTGCAGTCTCTGGCACCTAGCATTCTTTCCACTTGCTTCCTAGGATAATACAGGTATTCACATACAGTAGATAAGCCAAGAAAGATTCTGATCTGTTTAGCATGCTCTGTATAACAACTCTGATGGGGGGTGGGAGGGAGGGAGTGTGTAGTGTTTTAACATCCCTCTACCTTTATTTTTTTTGCACCAAACTTTAGTGCTTCCAACAACTACCAAGATACTGCTGTTCAGACATGTCTTGTATGTTTAAAAAAGATCAGGCTGTTTAGTTGCTGTGAGGTCTGCTTTGCACACAAAGTTGTACCTATTTAAGTAACTCAAGTCTTACTTTTTCAATCAGCTTCAGTTAAACAGGTGCGATTTTCTCGGCCTGCAGGGCAGGCTCAACCATTGCACCCAGCGTGGGAGTTTCATTAAACTAGCACAGCTCTGAAATACACTTACTAGCTTAACCTAGCTTGAAGGCAAATGTCACCACAGCTGGCACTGACTGGCATCTTTGCTAATAGTCTCAGCATTGGCACCAAGGACTGGATGGAGCACATGCTTGCCCTTTATGTTCCAGTTAGTTCTGCCAGGCCATGATTGAGGCAGCACTTGTGAAATTTCACTAGCACTGAAATTATTTAAAAAAAAAAAATTACAAACTACTAGGTGTAAGAATACTTTAAGTAAACAAACTGAATGGTGTCTGTGTACTTACCTTTAAAGCTATTCTTAATGAGCTCAGTCAGCTAAATCTGAATCACTGAGTTCATTCTGTTATGAATCAGCAATCTGACTATATGCCTCCAACAGCATAGGCCCAACCCCCCTGTAACCAACTTCATTAATGAAAATGTTGAGACACACACTTGGAGGTGGCTGCTATCCACTTCATAAAACCTGCACTGCACACATGTGCTTCTATTAAGTATCTGATCACACTTTCCCTGCTTTGTATGTCCCTTCTAAAATGTGAAATTTATTTTTAAAAAATTGTTAATCTTAGGCTTCAAAATAATGCAACAAAAGGAGTAATTTACAAGGTTGACAGCTTTGTACATTT
The DNA here is from genome assembly GCA_007922195.1 of Podocnemis expansa. Classification (NCBI taxonomy): domain Eukaryota; kingdom Metazoa; phylum Chordata; order Testudines; family Podocnemididae; genus Podocnemis; species Podocnemis expansa. The sequence continues at coordinate 20,764,516 of ML682025.1, forward strand.
AAGTTAGAGAAAATACCTCTCATTCATTGATCTGAAGCATTTTACTTTCTTACCAGTATGATCTCAGATTAAAAAATACACGTTTTCTCTGTTCTGTTTATTTACTTAAGTCACTTTGGCAATACTTTCTGGTCACCTCATTGTTTCTCATCTCTGGACCTTTCCTAGCACAACAGCAGGAAAGAACACTCAAAAGCAGACCGGTTTGAAATTAGGCCAATGCAATGCCTGAAACTGATTAGATTTCCAGGTGTCAATGGACAAGATTTTTATTTCCCTCTAAAAATATTCTCAACATCATAACACCTAGCATGCATATTCACTGCACTGTGCTCCTTCTCAAATACTTAAATATGCAGTTACATGCAATATCTCAAACTTGAGTGGTAAAGGAAGCACATGATGGCATCGATCACAAAAGAGAACCTTGTATAAAATAACTCGCTATTTTAAGAGTTGGGTTATGAAACCTGAAACAAGCTTTTTGAGGAAGCTTCCCTGTACTCTACTATCTAGAGGGCCAGAAGTGAAACTCCTTTCACATGTAGCAAGGCAGCTAGAAGGGAAGGCCACTCAAATTCTCCTCTTGTCCTTTAACGCACAACTTGCAGCACAGCTCATACATAAGGACCACACGTGCCCCTTCCTTCTGCCCAGTTCTGAGAGTTCAGCAATTTCTTGGCACAGTGGTTGGATTATCATGGAGTGAAAACTTTTAACGTACCATATATACTCATGTAAAAACCAATCTGTGCATAAACCGACCCCCCCCCCACATTCTGAGCCCCAAAAATAAACAAAAAAAGAGGTAACCTGCATATAAGCCAAGGTTCATGTGTGGCCTCAGGCCCCTAGCTCCCCCACCCTGAACCGCTGGCTTCCCCCAGAGTCTCTGACACCCTCCATATCCCCCAGGCCCTGCCTCCACTTCTCTTGCCATCCCCGACTCAGGTGAACTGCCGCCACTCCCCCACCATCCCTGACTCGTTCCCTAATCCTCAATCCCTGCTGCCACTTCCCCGCCATCCCTGACACCCCCTGTAACTCCTGGTGCTGCCGCCGCTTCCCTTGCCATCTCCGACAGCCTCCCTATCCCCCGGCCATGCCACCACTTTTCCCACCATTTCCAGCCCCCTCCCAAACCCCCAGGCCCTGCCATCACGTCCCTGGACTGGCCATTCCTTACTCTAACCATAGCTGGAGCTGACTTCCCAACGTGACCACTCTGGCCACATGCTGGGGCTCCAGCCTGGAGCATGCTCAGTGCATGCTCTGAGCTGGAGACTTAGAACGCCTGGGCTGGAGCTGCTGTATAACCCGTGAATAAACTGAGTGCCTGTTTTAAAGGCAATTTTTGGGGGACGAAAATCTCGGCTTATACATGAGTATCTATGGTAGTCTCCACACTGGTTTCTGTGCAGGTTAACTTCTTCCTAACCTCCATTCCGGTATCTTCTCTTGTGCTTCCAAGAAGCTGTCTCTGTCCCTGCCAAGATGATTCAGAACACCATCTGTGCTCTGTGCAGCAACATCTCTTGTAGCCTGGACTGAAAACACTAGTGCCTGGAAAGCACCAATATGAAACAGAGATGATTCATTTCAAAGAACTCTGTATCAAGGTGCTCCTAACAGCTTTGCTGTCAAGAAATCTTCCCTACAAACTCTTCTTTTTTAAGTTGGGGGAGGAAGCATGTGACGCCTTAGGCCAGGGCTTGACAAAACTGGCTCCCACCAGCAGTTTTATTTTTGGTTGCCAGAGAGTGCTCCTCCACTGCATTTCCACAGCAGAACTAGGAGGCAAGCTACAAACCTGGGTTGCCTTGCCAGTTTCTGTCAAGCTCTACTTTAAGGTTTTTACAAAGATGGGGAAAAGCTGGGTTCCCAGCTCAGCAGAGGGAGGCGGCACCTTGTTAGAGTCCAGCTCCCCCAAACTCATATAATGCTCCTGGTGTCCTCAGTAATCCAGCAAAAGTGGAATCTCCATGAGTAGAGAGGGAGCCTATGCAATCCCAGAGCTATAACTGGCCTTCAGCTAATGGGATTGGGAAAAGTTACGGCTCTGATGTCAGTATGTTCTAGAGATGACTTCCAAGGAGTTAAAGCCCCCACAGTGGTGCTGTGGCCATTGTGTTGCTAGGATTGTAGCTAAACATTTTACTAAGCACTCCTGCTACAGAAGACAGGGTCAAACTGTGTAGAGTAGCACCACGGGCTTCCTCAGCATTACTGCTTTCTTCCAGTGCAACTAAGAGTGAAATTTCCCCAAATGCCACACCAATGTTAAACACTGAAACCTGCTATCTCATAACAGAAATACAAGGAAACCCTGAATGTTTTCCCCACCTGCTTTAACTTACTGGAATGGTAGAAATGCTGTGACCCAGTCAACAGTTCCCAAGTAAATATCTCCCCTGCCAAGTTCAGTATGAAGTAAACATCAGGGCACAGGTAAACGCTTCCCTCCAAAATCCTAAGGGTGAGGACAAACTGTAAAAGTAGAAAAATTAAAGCACTGGCTGCAGTGCTATGATGAAACCTATAAAGGCAGTGTTGCCCAGTGGACAGAACAGGGGACTTGTAGTCCTGTCTTTTCCCCTGACCTCCTGGGCGCAATGTTGAGGGCCAAAAGTACAACTAAGCTTTTTTTTTAAAGAAAATTAGAGACACTAATGGAGCACAAGTCCATCAATGGCTATCGGCAAAGATGCTCAGGGATGTAATCCCATTTTGGGATGACCTAAACCAGGGGTCTGCACCCTGCAGCTCTGGAACTGCATGTGGCTCTTTGGCTGCCCCCTTGTCACTCTGGGCTCCAGGCCCCAACCTAGCACCAGGAGAACCATGTGAGTGGCCCATGCCTGGCTCCAGGCTCCCTATCACCACTGGGGGATCCTGTGGGGGGGCCATTCCTGGTTTTGGGCCCTCTCCCCCAGCCGTGGGACCTCTGGCAGGTGCCCTGCTCAGCTCTCCCCGACCGCCCACCAGGAGACTAAGCCCACTGCAGCTCTCAAAACACTCAGTTATTCCAAAAAAATTAAAATGGCTCTTCTTCTCTTTTGGTTTGCCAACCCCTGACGTAAACTTATGATTGCCACCAACCAGGAGGCGAATACTGGGATGATTCCTTCCAAAACTGCTGATCAGTACATTTCAAGCTCTGGTACTGGCCCCTGTTAGATGAGATCATGGGGGCCGGATGGACTAGGGGTCTGACCCACTATGGTCATTCTTGTGTGCCCTTAGGTAAATTACACCTTCATGGAGGAATGATACTAACCACTTTCGTTAACAATCTGAGTGATGCAAGCTAGGTACTTGCAGTGATTACGAATCTGTTTTTCAGGAAACTGAGCTTTTGGGCTGATTTTTCTGCATTGCTACAAGTAAGTTTGTCTGAACCAGACGAGTTATTTGACAATCCAGACACTGCCTAATGCTCAAAAAGTAATAAATGGTTTGTACTAAACTCCAGCAAATACTGGACACTAGAAGGTTAAACTCTGTTCTTGGAAGGACCGTAATTGATGGGCTGGCAAATTAGGTCAAAATTAAGCATGGTTCATTTCAAATGTAGTGAAATTGATTTCTGCATTCACATAGTTGGATGGAATTTGGCCTGCCAAGCAGACTTCTGTATCTTTCAAAAATAATGCTCTCCACCTATATCATCAAATCTAAACACAATCATCTCTGCTCCTCCACCACCCACTCACCATCAGACTGCTAAAGAAAAAAAAAAAACAAACCTACTGCTGCAGAGCTATTTTCCCTTTAAACAAATTAACAGAATTTGATCTGGTAGTCCTTAAATATGATCATGTCTAAAATACAACAAAATACAGCCAGTGGGTGGACCATGGAGTACCAGCCTGGAACTCCTTAAATCTAATCTCAACTCTGCATCTGAACTGCAGAACGGCCTTCAGCAAGTTGCATCATCTTTCAGTTTCCCCCACCCCTTCTAAAAAAAGTGTATGAAACCTATCAATCTGATATTTCTGACAGTGCTCTATAACTGGCAACGGTGCTGCAAAAACCCAGCTAAAAATACTCTAACACCACTTTAAAAGCCATCTGGGTATTTTGGATGTAGGGTACAGGGAGGAGTCAAGTGACTTCTCTCACCTGTCTTGGCCAATTAACTTTGTTCAGTCTGCTAGATGTTATGCAAACAAAAGACACAGTCTCTACCCTCAAAGAATGTGCATTAAAAGAAGTTACTGAGGTGCTGGTAGTTTATTAGGTACATTTCTTTTGTTTAACTTAATTGCTAAACAGCTTTGCAGACCATTGTGAGGAAGATGCTCCATGTGTGGCTCTGGCATGGGAATAGTGGACAAACCGGATGCTGAGGCTGGCATTATGGCTGGGGGAAGGTGATCAGAGAACACTAAAACAAGGGATGTAGTAAGGCCATCTTTAAGGGGCAGGACCTTGACAGCAACACTAAAAGTCTGAACTTGATGTGGGTGAAAAAAGTCAGTGTCTGGTTTCAGAAGGGACGCTGACATTGGGGTCAATGAAAAAGACAAGTAACGTTTACTACTATATTTTATATGAACTGGAGTGAGCAGGATGATATAGGTGACAGAAGCTGGTGTGAGGAGGAGGTTACAATGGGTGAGCGGTCTCAGCAGAGATAAAGAAGAGTCAACTCTTTACACATAGCGCCAGCACTTTTAACTAGGAGAATGCTGTAGAAATTCCACTCCTTAAGGCAGTGGTTTTCAAACATTTTTCCTCGGGAACCAGTTGAAAAAAATAATTTTTGCCTGCAACCCAATAATTACATCTTGAGCAATGCATTCCAGTCTTCTGGCAGCAGCGACAGGGTCCCAGTACTGGGTCCCAACCCTATGTTTGACAACTGCCTTAAGATACCTGTCTCCTTTGGTTTCCATCAGAGCTGGGGTAAGCACAGTGGGAAATCTCTCCTCCCTGCAGGCAGGCACACATTCTAATAGACTCCAGGAATGGACTCTCCATTGCAGAGCATGTAGTTCACATCTGGGATGTCTCAGGAAGTTTGCATTAAATGGCTGGTAAGTGCTCTGAATGCCAACAGAGATCTGTGACAGCATGCTGTGAATGACTCCCTAAGGCTTCTATAGGTGTGGAAGTGCTCTAGATCTAAGGAAGCTAGGAGTTAAAAACACTGGAACTGTTAAGACAGGAGAGGGACTGCTGTGGGGGGGGCTGGTCTTGGTTTAACCATTTGATGAGGACTTTAGCAGGGGCTTTCCTCAGGAACCCCAAACTGTGAAGCTGATGATGCACCACCAGCAATGCAGGCGCAGAAAGGTAGTCTACTCTTCTGTAAAGCATGTCTCCCCCCAGGAGTCTTGGAGCTCTGAGTGGAACCCAAGGTTGTTCTGTGTTGGTATGGTGGCTGTTTGATCTGTCTTAACTGTGCACAGGAACAAAAACCACTCTTGTCTTGAAAATGGAGAGTCTCTGGAGTCTAGCAGGCAGTCTGTGGGGTTGAAACAAAGTGGCTGATGCCTTAGAATAAGCAGGAAACAGATGAAGGAAAGGGGTGCAAAGGGAAGACCTAAAGCTCTCCATAATCCAACTCCAAGCACATAGCCCTAAGTTAACTATGGCGTATAGTACTGACTTAGGGCCTGATTTCCAGAGCTGCTAAGCACCTGTTGCTCCCACTGAATTAAGTTCAAGTTGTGGGTTGTTCAGTGCTTCTGGAAACCACACAATGGAAACCACCCAGGGAACTGTCACTTAATGAGGTGGAAAAGAAAAGGAACATCCTAACTCCTTATGCTCATACCTTAAACCAAGCATCAGCTGAGAAGGAAGTTTCTCTTGCCACTCTAACAATGTTGTCACTTCTCTGTAGCAGGGCAAGATCTTAAAGCATCCAGCACTTTGTAATCTATTTTCTAGTCTCTGAGTCCCCACAAAAAAAGTCTTCTTCTCCTGTCTCTAGCTCCCTGATGATGAACAGACACACCGCTAGGAGCCAGGGGTACTCTAGAAACAGCTAATTGCATCATTCCCGGGGGGGGGGGGAGCATTATCCACTAGTTACAGATGGGAAAAATCATAAGATTAGCAATTTGCCCAAGATTTCACAGAGCCAGGATTAGGTCTGTAAAAAACCATATAGAGATGAGAAGCTTAGTGTTGAATTTTCTTTTGGGGTCTCTATTTCATATTTGGAGTGGGCTCGGGTGGCAGGGAATAGAGCCGGCCTTCTTATCCGAGAAAAAAAATGGGCCTCTGAGACGTGACATGGGACCCCTAGCAAAGGCATCAAATTGTGTGGCTGTCACTCAGACTGGGCTTTATTAATCAGTGCATCCCCCAAGAATCACCCTGCCTCTCTGTTTTTGTTAAAGCCAAAAGAAATCAAAAGCAGTTAAGGTTGTAGTGAAAACTTGTTGCTGCATGGGGCCTGCATGAAATTTTGCCAGCTATAGATCTGTCAGAAGGCATCGTGAATAGAGAACAGAAGCAGGACAGTGTGTTTGCTTTGTCTTGCTTATTGTAGCAGTCTTGGACTGCTCAAGCCAAAGTACTTCTACTAACTGGAGTCTAAACTTGATGCTGACCCTTTTTTATGGGAAAACACCTGTGACTGAGGGACCGATGCTCTGCTGAGTTGGTGTACTGGACAGAACTTCAGTATCCCCAGTTCCAGAGTTTTTCCCTAATAGCTAAGCTAGTCGATTCCCTCTCTTTGAGTCAGTAACAGGGAACAGAACACAATAAAAGAGGGGAAATGACAGAGTTAGAACTGCAAGATTGTACCAGAAACTTCTTTTTGAAACCAAGTTTCAAGCTGCTGTTCTCCTGCTGGTATCTGGAAGATGGGCCTTAGATTTCTCAAAGCCTGTTCTACTGCAGTGGAAGGGCAAGATGTTAAATTCACATCTCAAACTGTGTATCATGCTGCTAGCATGAGTGATTCAGTACTGCAGGCAAAGACTCTTTGAAAATTAAAGCCAACAAGAAAAGGCCAAATAAAATGGAACTTTAATGTATAACTCCCACTGCTTCCTGTTTGTCCTGGTTTGGTTGGTACTGGGATTACTGTGGTCGGTCTACTTTACTCTCTGACGCTGCAGACTGCAGCACAAACTTTCCACTGGGAGGGCGAAATGAAAGCCATGGGAGGCTGAAGGGGGATTGATAGAACAGCAGAACCAAAGGTGAAAGAGGGTCTCAGGTTCTCCCAAAATGACCTCATTATGCGCTCCTAAATTCAGTAAGTGTCAGGGAAACCAACAAACTTCATTTCATAAGGTAGGAACTGTTTCCTCTTTTTTGCGCAACAAAACCAGATATTGGGAGAAATGGCTTCAGAGCCGCTTTCCCCAACTTTCTCTTCTCCACTAAGGCAGCTCTGACTGTTAAAAAGCCCACATCTCCTACTTCACATGGGATGGATCAGCAGCTTCCATTCCCCATACTGAATCTTTAGTGGATTCCCCTTGCAAAATATCAGTATAAAAAAAAATCTGTAAGATGTGATGAACAGAAATTGTGTTAAGTGCTAGACCAAAAAACTACAGCAGATTTCTCTATTTGGCAAAACCCAGAATGGCAATACACCAGCAGTTCTCAACCACTGTATCAGGACACTACTTTGTTGCCACACAGTCATAAGCGTGTCACAGGAAGATGACTGGATTTCCCTGGGGGGGAAGGATGTTCTGTAGAGTTGCGACACACCACAACGTGTGTGGCGACCCTCAAAAGGTTGAGAACCACTTCAATACACTACTCAGTGGTGACTAGCTACATTTGCCTTCAGGAGCTGTGAGCTAAGGCATGGTTCAGAAGCAAGTCCAAGAAAGGACCATCAATTGAATAACTGAATATAGCGAGGCCTATGCTTCAGTAAACTGGATAGGTTGATATGTTAGCTTCATGGCTCCATCTGACGAGCACTGAGCAAGCTGCACCGTAACACTCCTGTTCTGGAATAACTAGACTAACACGGCTACCCCTTTGGAACTCCTTTTCTGTCTCTCTTTAAAGCGACTGCTGTCATTTTCAAAAAGAGTTTCATCAATCTGTGGTCAATGCAGTGAAACTTGTTCAGTTATAGCTGGAGCCAGGATACTAGCCAGCGAAACGCATCTATACTCTTGCTGTAGCTCCACACCACCCTTCCTCAACATTATTCAGAAACAACCCCAGAGGCTAATGGAAGGCAGATTTTCGATCTGGCATATGGTGGAGTCTTAAAAATTCTTTTCTAGCAGAAGGATGGAATAATAAGTGATGTACTAAAGGCAAATCACTTATAAACATAATACAGCTAAGATGTATGTTCGGGGTAAACAAAATGCCTCTACTCAGTCAAAATGTGCATATATACTTATATATGAAATCCTCTTTCCCCATGATCATTACCTGCAGGGACCTAACGTGTTCTAAGAAGCTAACTGTAGACTTGGAGCACTGGTTCTCAAAGTGGGGCTCTTGATCCCTCCAGGGGTTGTGATGCTGAGTACGTGTGGGTTCACAAACTCTAAGTCCGGTCAGGAAAGGGGTACGCAATAACCCCAATCTCAGCCAGAAATGGTGAGAAAAGGTACATTCATTTTTCAGCACCAGGGAGTTTAAATTTAGCATCTACCAGAGTGCTAAATATAAAAAATGCATTTTTAATTTCCAGGTGGGGAGAGGGGAGGGAGTTTGCACTCCAAGGCTTGATGTGTGAAAGCAGTCACAAAATGTCAGAGAACCACGGCTGTTGAGGATGTTACCTTGTTTTAGAGGGGCATGGGTCTTGTGTATTTATCTATTGCTAACTTTTCAATGACCAAAATGCAAAGGCTCTCATTGAGTTCTGCTAGCATACGTGACTAAAGCAATCTCTAGTCTAATGCTCTTCGTGCCAGGGAAGGAGTTGGAAGTGTTTTGGGTTACAAACTGCAGGGGGAGGAGTGTTTGTGTCCAAAATCTGTCATTAGTTACTCAAAACTGTAATTTCAGGACACCAGCTAGGCTGAATAACTTTCAGCACCCAAGCTTTCAGCTCATAATGACCTGCCAACGTCCTTTCTGTGTGAAAAGGCCACCCACATGCCTATTTGCTCAAAGCAAAAGGTGAATGTTTAATATACAAACTGGGACTGGGCACAACTTTTGTGAGAGTGGAAGGGTTTTTTGTTTTTTTTTATATGGCACTAAGTGACTGAACAGAGCCTGGGCCACTGACTTAAAACTAGTTAGCTTTTCTATCTGCAATTTGTTGTTTGGGTTTTTTTTGTTTTGGGGTTGTTTTTTTTTTGTTTTGGTTTGGTTTGGTTTTTTTTGTTTTTTTTTTTTACCTATGCATAGGCAATGTGTGGTCCCCTCAGCACCCACCACCAATCTCCCTGAAGTCGTGCACCAAGCCCTATCGCTTTAGTAACAGCACACTTCTTTTAAAACCCTCCTCAAGAGGAAGTTGGATGACTTGATGATAAGACGCTCTGAGGAAGTCACCTCCCAAATGATGATTGTTTACAAGATCACAGACGACAATACAGTCTTCCTTTAGCAGCAGCTCTCTACTACAGTGGTTTCCACCCTGTCCTCTGTGGTGGCCCACCTTGATACCTTTAACTGTTTTGAGGCACCCCATTGTATAGTCACCAAATGAACACATGAATATTCAGGAGCCAATCCAGAAAGCTGAGTAATTTTTTCAAAGAATTCCCTGGCACACCTGCTCAGGCCTGAGGGCACACCCGTGTGCCACGGCACACTGGTTGGGCAAGACTGCTCTACTGCTCCCACCAGGAAAACAGTGCCATTTTAGTTATCTGATAAGAGGGGCAGGCCGGGTGATTTTAATGCCAGTCCCTTCCAAGCAAAGGATCAGTGTTGACTCCCTTGCAGGGGAATGATGCAACGCTGCTTTCTAGCTATACTAAACATCGAAACAAACGCTTTCTCACTTCAGCCCAAGCAGGGAGCAAGGCGTTTCTAGTCTCTGACTGCACCTGTGCGTTACCGGGGTTACCTTTCCTGCAAAACGGGAGGCGAGCTCCGGCAAGGTGAAAGGAGGGTCTGGAGCAGAGGTGACGGAGAAAGCGCAACCTCGGGTCGCCTGTACAAAGGGTGCGTGCAGAGGAGGGCGGAGGAAGCCTGCAGGCTCGCTGTGACGAAGCCCTACCCCAGGGGAGCACCCCTGACAGCGCTGCCTTTGCAGCGGGAGGGGAGCTGCGATGCAAAGCCCGGGCTGCCTGCACGCCGGGCTCCCTTTGCACAATGGGGAGGGAGGGCGCAGGAGCCAGGCACGCACCGCCTGCAAGGCGAGGGGGGCTGAGCGCTGCCCAGGGTGTTTGCTGCAAAGCTCCTCACCTGGCCATACACCTTGATGGGCGAGTCCGGCTGCTCCACAGCGCTCCTCTTCCTCCGCGGCTGCAGCCAGCCGCCAGCCCTGCCCGTGCCTCGCTCAGCCGGGCTCAGCAGCAGCGCGAAGCCCCGCTCCTGAGGCCGGGGCGCTGCAGCCCCCCCGGGCCCCAGCAGCGTGCGGGAGGCGGCCGCCGGGTAGGGGCTGCAGGCGAGCAGCAGCAAGGCTGCCAGGCAGGGCAGGCTGCGCTCCCCATTGCTGCTCCCTGTCGCCATGTTCCTCCTGCGGGTGCCGCGGGATGTCTGTGGGGCTGCTGCAAAGTGGGGCGCCGCCGCCAGGAGAGAATGTGTCATAGGAAGGGGCGGAGGAGCAGCAGCAGCAGCCGCTGCACCCGAGCTGGCGCGAGCCGCCTCCCGGGGCTGCTGCACGCGCCGGGCGCTTTGCACCAAGCGAGCCGGGGAGCGGCGCCGGCTCGCACTGGCCCCGGCCGTGTGGGTGCAACTTGCAAGTCACGTGTGCCTGCTAAGCTTCTTGCGGCTTCTTCCTCATTGAGCCAGGAGCAGTAGGGCAGCCCCAGCCGCGAAAGCCTTCCCCCTCCCGCTCCCCGCCGGGAAAATCCCCCCAGCGCTGGGATTTGGGGTTTTTTTTCAGGCATCTCGGGGGGTGCTTTGCTGAAAAGCGCCGCAGTGGCTGCCAGCGAGCATCCCTTGGGCAGTCTGGTGCCTCCCTTCGAAAAAGGGCTCGGGAGAAGCTTGCCAGATGCCCCAGCATGGAGAGGAAGGATGGGGCAGCAGGACGACGGTCCCTCTAATGAGTCCTAGACTGTGTGGGCAAACAGTTTCTTGGTGTGCGCAAAAACGTTTCTTTGTCAGCACCCACAGTAGCACCGCTGAATTTTTTGGTGGGCATTTGAGTTTGTGGTGGGCGCAGGCTTCATGAGCCCTGTGCGTCCGCACAGCTTAGAGGGGACGGTGGAGGACGCGTGGGGGAAATGTAGTATTAATGGAATATTCGTCTGGTTTTAGGAGGCCCGGAACGCCCCCCAAAATAGGGCGTTCCAACACACTTTAAGGCAGGGGTCTCAAACGTGTAGGGTTACTAGATGTCAGGCAAAAGGAGGACATGTTCTCTTTTTTACCTTCACATCCTCTGGCCAGCAGGCATTTTAAAAATATGCCTTACAGGGGTTAAAGTATGCTGGAATGCCCCGGAACACCCTATTTTTAGGGGGAAGCGTTCCAGGGCCCCCTAAAAACAGAAAAATATTACATTAATACTACATTTTCTGCATGTGTCCTCCAATGTCCTCCTTTTCGTATTTCCCTGTCCTCCTTTCCAGGCTTTGGTATCTGGTAACCCTACAAATGTGCAGCCTGCGGGCCGCATGCGGTCCCTAAAGCTATTTCCTGTGGCCTGCAAGGATGCCATTGTTAATCAATATTTGCAATATTGTATGAAAAGGTTTCAGTGGTGCAGCCCTCAGGCTAATGTACTAGCCCTCTATTAGTCCTCATGCAGCCCTCATGGTGATTTGAGTTCAAGATCCCTGCCCCTGTAAGTAAAAAGCCAGACAAAATTGTATTTTTAAAATGCCTGCCAGACAGAGGACGTGAAGGTAAAAAGGAGGACACGTCCTCCTTTTGCCTGACATCTGGTAACCCTAGTTCTGGATGCGGATGGAACGTAACAGAGCTGGGCCTTTCCATGAAAGGGATTTTAGACCGCCACAGATCACCGCAGTATGTGAGCGGACTCGCAAAAGTGACCTCTGTGCTTGCCTTAGTGCAAGATTTTTACTCTTCTGAGGAGGTAATTATCTAAGTACAGTTATTTTATATTAAAAAAAGGAGTCCTCTGGCACTTTTAAAGACTAAAAGCTCATATGATAAATACATTTGTTAGACTTTATAAGTGCCATAGGACTGCTTGTTTATTTTGCCAAATTAGCTTATCATAGCTGCCTGTCTGGAACTTATTTTACATATAGCCTCCAAAAGCAGGCAAGGTGCTTTATTGAACTTACTCGTCATAGCTTTTAAGGTCAGAAGGGACCAATGTGATCATGATCATCTAATCCAGGGGTCTCCAACTGAAATCACCACCAGGGCTGCATGAGGACTAGTACGTTAGCCCAAGGGCCGCACCACTGAAATCTTTCATACAACGATATAGCAAACATCAGTAATGGTAGTGTCATTGCAGGCTGCAGGAAATAGCTTTAAGATCTGCAGGCAGCCCACAGGCCATGTGTTTGAGACCCCCCTGATCTATCTGATTTCCTGTGCAATGAAGACTAGAGACCCCGTCCACTCCTGCAATAGAAACCTAACCTATGATTGAGTCACTGAAGTCCCAAAATCATGGTTTAAAGACTTCAAGGTACAGAGAAACCACCATCAAGTGACTCCATGCTGCAGTCAGTACATTTTTCTCCCTGTAACACTTATGATCTGTGACATTCGTCCTGGTTTCATTGAAGAATGGTTTAAGAACAAGAGTGAAACTCAAGTATGACAACACAAGCACCAACACTTTCTGGGTGGCTTCATGGCAATATCTCACACGAAAAATATAGATGGCCACTGGCGTTGCTTGCCTTTGTTTAACAGGGAGGCAGGAGGGAATCTAACTTGATATTTCTTGCGCCTGATTGTCATAAGCCCACAGCATTGACACCTCTATGAGAACTTCATTGGGGTTATAGACGTACAGGAAGTCTGCAAATCATGCACAAGATATCTAAAGCTGAGTGTGCATTGTGCAAAAATGATTTGTGTAATCATAGACCACTCAAAAGGGTGCTGTGTAGGCTTCTGTGAATTCATTTTTTTTCTCCTGACTATATAATGGTGATAACATGCCTAGAATCATAGGCTATGTCTACACTAGCAAATTAGTTTGAAGTAATGAGCCTTAATTAGAACTAATTTGAACCCTTGTCTACACTAGCCTTTGCCTAGTTCAAACTAAATTTTAAGCAAAGCTTAGTTCGAACCAGGAGCCCCCTTGGCCAGGGAAAAGACTGGGGGCTCGGGTGCCAGGGCTCAAGTGCAGTACGTACACCGTCACTGCTGCTGGTTTGAACTAGTTAGTTCAGCTGGTTAGTTCGATCTAGCTGCTTAGTTTGAACTAATTTGCATATTTAATTTGAACTAGCCCAATGTAGACATGCTAGTTCAAACTAAATAAGTTCAAACTAGCAATTAGTTTGAACTAAGCGAGTTTTTTCTAGTTTGAGTTTAGTTCAAATTAGCCACACCTTTTTAGCTCAAACTAAAAAGTTAGTCCAAACCGAAAAAAGCGCAACTAGTTTGAACGAAAAGTTAGTTCGAACTAAAAAACTGCACTTAGATTGAACTAACTTTCAAAACTACTTAGTTCGGACTAATCAAGTCCAAACTAAGATTTTAGGTGAGGACATAGCAATAGGGTTCGAAGGGGCCTGCATAGTCATTTTGGAGGGCAGGGTGGTAAATAATATAATTTCAGAATCTGTGTTTTGTCAGCAAAGGAAAAGGCCACATGACAGCTGAAACATGTGCAGTACATCTTCACCACCAGCAAAAGATAGGTACCAACACGTCACTTCTCTGCCCACATGCTGGGGATGTTCCACTACTGCAAGGAATAAGCCATTCACACTGCCCTAAGGTATATACTCCCTAATGGCGCTAAGGCAAAACTAAGGTGGGGCGAGCATGCATATAGTGCTGGAACCTCAGCTGGGGAGAACCTTGTGAGAAGATTAGAAGGAGTATGATCCTGAGTTTATCTGGAGCTAAGAGCAAAAGCCACCTCTTTGATAATGCCTTTCCATAGCAATATAGTCCTAGGAGCAAGCCACAAATGGAGAAACAACAGAAGAAATGTCAGGAAAGAAGAAAACAAGAATTCCTTAGCTCTGTACCCAGAACCAATGCAGATTGTGAGGGAAGTGCTGCATAGGTTACATTGTGTCTTACCTTTAATAGTGGTATAGCACACAGAATGCATGATGACAGATGCTAACAAAGACTATTCAGGCCTAATACACCAAGCACCAACTCTTCTCAGTCTTAAAACATGGCTCTTCAGTTACATAACATCTTTTCTTTTTCCTTTTTTTCTTTTTCTTTTCTTTATTTCTTTGTTTATTTTTTTTAGCTGGCAGCAGGTTTTAAGAAAAGTGTTAGCATGAGGATTTGAATGCCAATTTTTTAAATTAATTCAGAGTTCAAAATCTCTGATTGTATTTGGGGTGGGCTTTTTATTTAGTTTTTTTGTCAATTTACCTCAGGTCACAAATGTGTTCTTAGGGATCCTTGCTTCTCTTTCCAACTCACACACCTATCACCTCAGATATGTGGTCTGTGGATGTTGACTAGTGCCTTGTACAAAAGCTTTGAACATTTTAGATGACAAAATACTTCATGAGGTCACAACCATCTTATCCCAATCACATTTTCTTCCAGGAAGGTTCATTTGCATCTCCCTGTTTACCAGTGTAAATAAAGTGGTTTCATTTAACTCGTGATAGCAAGGTAGCTTCTTAAATGTAAGTAGTTAATGGGAAGAGTCCAAGGACATAAAGTGACCAGTCCTTTACATTATGAAAATATTCCATATTTCAGGTCAAAACAAACTACCGTTTAGGGACAGAGCATCTACAACAATTGGCTCTGATTGTATAAACAGTCTTAATTTAACTCACACAGCTAAAAGCTAAGAATATGCATAAGCAGTTCAGAGCTTGAAGTTGAGTCATTTGTTTTGTATGTTGATGATAGCCCAGATAAGTTGTTTTTTTTTTTTTCCCCAGTACCGTCTGTATTTATGTTTCTCATGTTGTCTTCCTTGAGCAAGTTCAGTGTATTGGAATTTTTAGTGTACCGGTAACTTATTTTACCAAGTTCCAAAGAGGTAGCCGTGTTAGTTTACTTCAGTACAACAAGCAAGGAGTCCTGTGGCACTTAAAAACTAACACATTTATTTATTGCATGAGCTTTCATGGGAGAAAATGAGATATTCTCTCATGAAAGCCCATGCAATAAATGAGTTTGTTAGTCTTTAAGTGTCACAGGACTCCTTGCTTATTTTACCAAAGCTTAGTTAAGCTAACCACAATTTTAATTCAACATCCCTTCTGAAATTGCAAGTAGAAACTGTTAATGAGAGAACCCACTCATGGGATGTTTTTCTCTACACTAAACCAAACCTCCAAATGTATTATAAATTTTTAAAATAACAAGATGTTTGAAGTGTACAGTGACTAAAGAGTCCTAGATAATGGATTTTCTCAAAGATGGAAGGGAATGTGATGAACTGAAAGCTCTCCAGCCGAATAGTTGACGAAACTCCATAGGCTACATTAAGATTGCAGTGATAACTTTAAATTTTCTGGCATTGTTTTAAATCGGCCCTATCATGTTGTTGTTAGCACAGTTTACTTTGTCTATGAATTTTCTTTGACAATTTTTTGTAGGGGTGCAGGGAGGCAGGAAATATCTATGGGAGTGGGTGAGTATGTACAATTTTTAGAATGCACCTTGTTTCATTGAGAGACTCTACAGCAAAGCAAAAGAGCCATCACTGTTTCTCATGCAGATAGGGCAGGCACCCTGTTCTACAAGCCTCAGTCAGTGGAGGCCGTGTCACTCCAGGCTGTGAAAAACTTTGCTTCCAGGGCTTCATGCTTAGATTGATGTGTAACCCCCAGGGTAGACACAGCTGAGTCAGTAGAAGTCTTCTGTTGACCTTGCTACCACCTCTTTAGAGAGAAAGATCAGCTACATCAATGGGAAAAACCCTTTTGTCAATTTAGGAAGCATCTACACTGTGGTGGTACGGTTCATCGCTGTTGCAGAGACACTCCTAAGACTTTCTACTGAGCCTGCGAAGGAGGATGCTGAGTATTACTAAAGTAGTCTTGAACGCAGCTTCTCTAGGCACTAGCCTGTAATCACTAGATAATGTCATATGAATCACTAACTGGCTGTCTGATGATGAAAGCTTTTATAGCCAAAGCCTCTTTCCGAGGCCAGTCTCTGCCCATAGGTAGGGGGAAGGAATTTTCAAAATTTCCAAACCACAAAGCAGAAGATCCATGCGTTGGGAGCAGTGTTTGTGTGCTGCTCACCCACATGGATGTTGGACTGGTGGAAAGGCACCTCCTTCCTCCAACCCTTATGCTTCATTCTGCTTTAAGGCAAGCGGCTCCCAGGGTAATTGGGACTTGTGTTATGGGCCCTCTGGAATGCCTTGATATACTGATAATGTACCAGATGTATTGCTCCTTTGGAAGGACTATAGGTTTTCCTCTTTCTAAGACTCCAAAATTTCTAGCGTCTGGTGGCTCCCAGATAGCCCTTCAACTGCCTATAGCCACTACACTCCTTGCAGGCTAAGGCAGGCACACCCTGCCATTGTGATCCACTCCCCACAGCCAACCTCCCACCTGTCCCAGAACCATGCCCCTTCTCTGGACCTCCAGAGCAAGATGAAAATCAGCAGCAGCTTCATCATGCTGCCCTCTGCTCACCCATCTGAGCTGAGCTCTGCTGCATACAAAGGGCCTGGACCCTTTGTGTGAGTCTCCCCAACACATGTGTAGTGAAACTGGACTCATCCCGCTTTGTTACAGGGCTTCCACAGTTGTGGAGGATGAGAAAGATTTACCCAGTAGTAACCACCCACCTGGCTCATACTTGAGCCAGTGACTGAGAATTACATTGACATTTTCCTACTGAGCTGCTCAGTAACCAACATTATCCCTGTGCCCCACTGAGTTACCTGTGTCATCTTGGAACAGACAAAATTACTACTCAAGTTAAGTACACAAGGTACACACATTAGAAGTAAGCCTTCCTTTTTTACCCACTAACTATACATAATTTCGAGGACTAGACCTTTTGTATCAAACTAAAACTAGGCCAACGCCGCCAGCAGAAATCAATGTACTTTCTGCTTCTGTGGCTTGCTAGCCTGCTGGACCAGCACACATTGAGTCTTTCATCATGGATATTGCTGCGTGCCTCAACCAAACAGTGGGAGGAAAAGGATGCTGCTGCTCTGGAAGCTATAGAAATGCAGAGGATGCTGTTATGTTCCTAAAAAGGAACATGATGGGAAAGTGTTGATGTGAATAAGAAGTTAGGGCCCAGTCCTCCAAGTTATTTAGCCATCTACCACTCATTGATTGCAATGGGAATTGGCAGTCTACATATTTCAGGATCTGGCCGTAGATCTGTACACTGCCCTCTACTTGTTTGGCTGTGTTTTTATTAATGCAAAACTCCCCACTGAATTCCATGGCGGGTTCTGGATATAGCTTCTTAGCACGCTGTGGCATTTAATGGGTGTAATAAATAAAGGAATGTTTCCAGTTCCCAAGGAAATCGATCAATGTCTTTCTGTTGGCTTCAGTGGGAGTTGGATCAGGCCTCAAATGCAAATGAGACACATGATTGATGATGATGTAGGAGCAATTCCACGCTGGTGACGAGATGTATTTGGTGACCTAAGTGATTTTTTCCCATCTCTGGCTTGTATGATGAATGGCTGGAGTGAGGCACTCAAACTCTCCTTCTTGGTTAAGAGTGTGATTAACTTCATTGCACTTGCTGTATTGATTGACTTTCCCCATTCCATATCATGTGGGTCTATTACCGAATATTAACCCTCTTTTAGAATTACCCACTGCAATTTCTTTCTTCATCTGACCATAATGTCAGGTCAGAACAGGAGAGATGTGGCTGCTCCTTAGCAACCCATGAAAGGGAGCCCATTAGAAGGGGTATAAGATCATGATAAACAGCTAAATAGGCATCCCCACCCCTGCAAGAATAGGATATAGTTACTGGCTGCAGAAGGGCTTCGATATTAAACTGATACAGTTTATCTTAGCCAAGAGGCAGAAAAGAGACGTAAAAGGCTGTTGCTCCTCACAATGAATCATCCTGCTGTTTCTTTTGTCCTGGCACGGTATGCTCATGCAGCAGAAACCCACCCTTTCCTTCATGCCTAAGCTCTATGTTTCATCTGAATTCTGCCATTCGCACCCCACTACACTTTTTCCACTTAACACAGA
The DNA here is from genome assembly GCA_007922195.1 of Podocnemis expansa. Classification (NCBI taxonomy): domain Eukaryota; kingdom Metazoa; phylum Chordata; order Testudines; family Podocnemididae; genus Podocnemis; species Podocnemis expansa. The sequence continues at coordinate 20,782,893 of ML682025.1, forward strand.
GCCCTCCAAGAGGCATGCTAGGTGTAGCAACATGATCCACCCAGTCAAAGAATTCATCTGCCTGCCCATGCTATGTATGGTTACATCAGGGCAATAAAGGAACACTTTTCGATGACAGTTCTGTACTTCTTGAGTCAGCAGCATGGTCTTGCACAGTCTTGAAACACAGGGAGACCCCAATAGTTTAATAAAGCATCACCCTCTGATACCCCAGGCAACACACTGGGCATGAGGGCAGTAGCTGTGTTAGTCTGTATACAGCAAAAACAACGAGATTCCTGAGGCACCTTAAAGACTTAAAGACTGTGGGCTCAAAACCACAGTTGCTGATGAAGTAGGTTGGAGCCCATGAAAGCTTATACCCAAAGAAATCTGTTAGTCCTTAATATACATCATGGGTAATTCTAACGTGTGTACCACTGGGTTTCAGTTACACTGACTATAGGAACATTTGGAGAGGTTAGACTCTTCCTTGCAGAAAGGGAGGAAAGGCACACCATACAATAGATTTTTCACCCACAAATTCAAAAGGAGACCTGAGGCTTAAATTGGAAGCTCTTTGGTACAGGGACTGTCTTTTTGTTTTCTGTACAGTGTCTAGCGCAGTAGAGTTCTGGTCCATGACTAGTGCTACTGCAATACAAATAATAAATGTTATAAAATTAAGACTAAAGTTTATTTAGATCAGTACACTCAAACCAATCCTTAACATCTTATTAATAACATCTTAACTTTGAAAAACTAAGATGGGAAAATTGATATCACATTTCCTTTATTATTCCCCAGCCCACCCTCAAAGCAAGTGTTTTCATTTTCACCAACAGAGGTAAGCCATGTTTCAGGAACTGGTGCAAAAGGAGAAATTTACAAAGGAGAACTAGGCCACCAACAGCCAGTCACTTGTAATGTCATTCAGGCACCCAGCTGCTGTGAATTACTGCAATTATAGCATGTGTTACGCATATATTACCCCATTGCAGCACATATCTACTTAGCGAAGTGCTAACCTAATGTAAAAAACTTATTTCCTGTCTGGCCTTTTGAAACTCTCATCTGCATAGTGTTAACTCTTCACAATGACTAGGTGCTTTAATAATTCATTTTTCTTTTGGTAGCTAATTTGCAACATTACTTTCCTCCTATCCCTTACACATTTCTTTGGCCCCCATCACCATAGGTATCTGAGCACCTCCTAATCTTCAATACGTTTATCCTAACAACATATTTGTCAGGCAGGGCTGTCTTCCATTTTGCATAAAAGGAACTGAGGCGCAAACAGATTAAGCAACTTCCTCAAGATCACATAGGGTGTCTGTTGTGGAGCAAGGAATTAAGCTCTCCCAAGTCACAGGCTATTGATCTAACCATTGGACCATCCTTTCTCTGTCCATCTGTTTGCTTCTTACCATCCTGGGATATGATTGTACTCTGGTCTTGTTCTGTTGACCTTCCCTTTTCTTTTGGCAGGGTCCTGAGTGGCAGGATCATCCAGTTTCAGGCACGTGGCCAGCTACAGCTCCCCTTTGTTCCTGTTTGAAGAAAATAATAGCAGTGATCCCAGAGGACTCAAAAGATGATGTGACTGTGGCTTTTCATTTTCACTTGGCACTGTTTGGTCTGTTATGAGTAAACCAGATGTCTTGCAGGAATGGTAGCTGCCTCTTTAACGTCCAGTCTATACTTGCTGCACTTTTCGGCATCAGTCATTGGGGTATACGCAAGGTATGTAAATGCCTTGTGTATCTCCCCACAACTTACTAAGAGCTCCCTACACACTTCGGTAAGCCAACTGGAAATGTCTTCCAGTCAGCTTAGCGCAACTCCAGTTCTGGAGCTGGAGTTGCTATGTTGATTTCCAAATTGATTGAGCATGTTTACACAGACTGCTTGATCAAACCCGGAAGATCACGCTGCGATTTTGCTGCCATCAGTATAGACTTACCCTAAGAGATGTTCTCAAGTCTTTTCCATTCATTGTTTTTCAGCTAGGAGGTTGAAATCAAGATAGTAGGTTTCTCTTCTTGCTTCTCGTGTGCAAGCTGCTAGGATTTCCATCTGCTGGGAAATATATAAAAAGATTACAACTGGCCACCAATGTCTGAAAATCCATAAATCCCACAAACAACCCCTGACTCATTCAGTCCCTCCTATTTTCATTGATATTCACAGTATTAATATCACTGTATTGTCCAGATCTTTCTCTGGGAGTACTTTTCTCCTAGAAACCTGGCAAGTGTATTTCGCTTACTGAGTTATTGATATTATAAACCTTACAAATAAAGCTTTTAGCTCTCCTGCCTCAATGTAAACATCCCTAGAGGATCAGAAGTTAGGATGGATAAGGGCAGGGTCGAATACCATGCTTATAAGATTTTTATGATGTAAGAATCTATAAAAACTGATCTTTATCAGGAACAAATGTGCAGGGGAGATAAGAGAAAGTGGGGCAGGGAACATGTCATTATTTGAAAACCATGACTAGACTTTGATCACTTAGACCATTCCTATGAATTAACAGAAGCCCCTTTTTTGAGAACAAATTTGGGGAAATCTTTATAACAGCCCTTCTAATTTGGGTTGTAGTCAAGGTTTGAAGTCAGGCCCTTTCAAGCTAAAGTCAGGAGACTTTACCCCTGAAATTAAAATAGTAATTCCCTTAGGGCAGTGGTTCCCAACATTTTCTCTGCTGTGGCACACCTTGCTACCTTTAATTAATTGGAGGCATAACACCATATAGTTTCCAAATAAATCATGAATATTCATGAGCCAATGAGCCAATCCAGAGCTCTTTGAGTAGCTTTTCAAAAAATTTTGTGGCACACCTGTTCAGACCTGATGGCACACTGGTTGGGAAACACTGCCTTAGGGTGAACCTCTTACATGGATCAACCATTAGATGGGTAGAAAGACTCATACGCTCCACGTATGTGTTGGATCAATTAAGACTACAGTAACTGACTTATTATGTATTTCAGCTCTAATGGTTTAGGTTTTGCAAAGATATAAGGGGTCTTATAATGGAAACTGTTGGGCAATCAATAGGCAGCACTAATGACTTTGCCTGTAATAATTATGATTTGGCTTATATAGGTTTTGGGTTAATTATACAGGATTTGGCTTAGTTGTATAGCACTTTTCTTCAGCCGTATCATAGTATTTCACAAATGCTCTGGCCAAGATATTCAAACCAGCTGCCTACAGTAGATTCCTAAATCAATATTAGGTGCTAGATTTTTAAAATAGCTTGATATTTTCACCTAATTTGAGAAAGAAAGAGAAATTTAGTGACGCTGTGTCCTGATCCATGTGTTTCCTCTTCCTTCATGTGAGGGATGTGGAAGTTCTCAGCTAGGTGAATTCTACCGTCTGTTGTTTTAGTATTTCTTTGTTAAGGATTATGGGCCTGATACATCATCCACTGGAGTCAGTGGAAAGGTGCCCATTTAGTTCAATGGCTGTTACATTATATCCTGTCAAACAGGGCCAGTGCAACACGGTAAGCATGGTAAGCATTGCAGAGGGACACCGATGTTTGAGGGGTGCCAAAATGCGCTGCACTGCTGACGTCGCTCATCTGCCCGGACATAATCAATCTGCTGCACTGCAGGGGGCACCAGAAACCCTAGCACCAGTGCTGCTGTCAAAACTGGCCTTTACCATGTTCCATATAGTGGTTTTCAGAGTGGACAAGTTATCCGACCGTCCACTGTACATGGAAGCAAGAAGAGAATGCCTGTTTCATTTGTTGTAGAACTCGACTGTTTGAGGTTGTTTGGTTTGGCTTTGGCAGGAGGGACCACCAAAGACCCTTTGAGTGAATTTATTGCTAGTAAAATGGTAATGGATGCATAGCCCTTTCTTTGGTTGGGGAACTTCCTGTCCTTCCACCAAAGTAGGTTTTAAAATCCATCCCATACTATGAAGTAGAAGGGGATAATATGGCAAAGTTTATGTTAAGATATATCTGGATTTAACTGGCAGTGAGCAGTGTGCATTTGGAGCTTTGAGGTAAGGTAAGGAGCTTTTTCCCCTTCCTTTTTTACTTTCCTAAAGGCATTTGTGCCCTTTGAGGAATGGTTAAGTGCATTCTTCCCATGAAGTGGTAAGATAAAAGGCGTCAGCCATTCTTAGGGTATAGTCTACAATTGACTCTACAGAGGCTTAAGGATAAAGCTGATAAAGCAGTTGAAAAAAACAATCTCTTATGTGGTTGGCAGGAAAGAAGCAGAGTAAAAGGTGCATTCTAGACCCTGCTCCACGCTGTGAGGGGATTTCAGCAGCAGTCGTAGGGAGATACATAAGTTACTTAAAATAACTTGCCTATCTCCCTTCAACTGCCTAACACCTACTTACCGCAGTGTCTTCAGTGTGCTGAGTTGATGGGAAATGGCCTCATGTGGACTCAGTGCTATTCCAATTGAGGGGCTGGAAAAACTCGATTGACTTCCCAATTGACTGAACAGGTCTTCACAGACTCCTCAATTAATTGGGATTATTGATCTGATGGCAGAAAATTTGCCACAGTCAGTGAAGACCTGCCCAAATGGGGCAGTGACGTGAAATAGGAATCCTTTCCCTGAGCAGTCAGAGGCCAAAATCCATGACTCAGTTCATGGGGCTGAAAATTAAAATGTAGATGCTCAGACTCAGGCTGAAGCCCAGACTCTGAAACCCAGTGAGGGGTTGGTTCCCAGGGTCCAGACTCCACGTTGAAACCGAACAGATCCACAGCTTGTTTTAGTCCTGGAGCCTGAGCTCCAGAAGCCTGAGCAGTTGACCAGGCTCTGAGACCCAGTGCTGCAGATTTTTTAATTGCAGTGTAGATGTACCCTTGCTGGTGATACACACAACCCCCACTCTCCCAAAAGTGAGCGGCCAGTGTTACGCAAATGATTTTCTAACAAAGAGAGTAATCCACCACAGGGAAGAAGAAGGCTAAAGAGCAAAGTCTGGTCATAGCAAGATAAGAACTGTACCAGATATGACTCTCCAGACCTCTGTGAATACAAATTTGAGTCAACAATGTGATGTAATTACAAACAAGGCTAATATCATTTAGGGGCATCTTATCAGGAGTGTCATATGGAAGATATGAGAGTTAATTTGTTTTTCTTACTTGATATTTAGCTGGAGTAATGTGCCCAGCTCTGAGTGCCATGCTTTAGGAAACCTGTGGGCAAATTGGAAAGACTCTGGAGAAGGGCAATGAAAGTGATAAAAGGTTTAGAAAACTTCATCTATGAGGAAAGGTTACAAAAACTGGGAATATTTAGTCTTGAGAAAAGAGGACTGAGGTGGGACCTGATAACAGTATTCAAATATATTAAGAGCTGTTATAAAGAAGAAGAAGATCAGTTGTTTTCCATGTCCATTGAAGGTAGGACAACAAGTAATGTACTTAATCTGCAGCAAGGGAGATTTAGCTATATATCAGAAAAACTTTCTAATTAAGTATAAGTGTAGTGAAGCACTGGAATGGGCTTCCAAGGGAGGTTGTGGAATACCATGTCATTGGTGATTTTTAAGTACACATTGGACAAACACTTGTCAAGCATGGTCTAGGTTTACTTGATGTTGTCTCAGTACAGAGGTTGGATCTGATGAATTTCTGAGGTCTTTTCTAGTCTTAGATTTGTGTGTTTCTATGATTCTATTACAAACAGAGTACTATAGCGCAGGATGTTAGGGTACAATTGCTAATAGGGTCTAGGATTTTTAACGTTCTCTTCAAACACAGGTCTAAGACTGGGGTTTCAAAGGCAGGTAGCATCTTCCATCTTTCTCTTTCCACTGAGAAACAGTTCTCCTTTTGGATCCTATTCTTCCACCCTTCTTCCTGTCACATAGCAGCTTAGTCTCTGAGAGCTTTCATTGAAGTCAGGCTATTTATATAGTAAGTCACTGCACAGAGAGTGGCAAGATGTGGCCCTTTATTTGTGATGAGCAATGGGATGTTTCTATATTTCTTTTTCTCTTTTTGTGTGGGAAATGCACTTTTCTCCCTAAGAAACTTTTTATATGTTTAAATTGTGTCAGCTGGCTGCTCTCTATCTGAAGGCATTTTCTGTCCATGGTATCCCATTTCAGACAGGGCCAGATTTTGGTGTGCGTAGGCTCTAGACACTTTCACTCCGAAATGTGCAAAAAGAGGGGTAAATGCCAATTGAATTACGTCAATTGACATGATGCACTTTAAACTATTTTAATGCTAAACCACATGATTTTCCTTATTTTTCCTTATTTTTTCTGCTTTTTAAATTTTTTACCTCCTTCACTGGCCCTAAAAAATTCATAGGCCCTAGGCACTGTGCCTGCAGTGCCTAATGGGAAATCCAGCCCTGATTTCAGATGAGATGAGAAGAAAAGATTATCATATTACAGAGGATTATACCTCTGCAGAAGAATTTCAGTGTTAGCACATTTTTCCTAGATCATTTGTATCAAAGTGTCCCCTTAGAAATTTCTAAACTTAGAGGACTGAGAAACAACATCCTCCATGTTTATATGCCTTTGCTTTTATTGGTGCTACATCAGCAAATGAGATCTTTGCCAAGGCTGGAATTTTCCCTGGAGCGTGAAAGAATTGTCTGCCTAGCCCTTATTGACATTAATAGGAGCTGGGCCTGGTCTACACAACCTTGCACTAGTAAAAGTGAATTGTTGTGGTCAATAAAACTGATGTAGTTAAACTGGTACAACAAGCCCCCGTATGGAAACATCTTTCAGTTTAGGACTAGTTAGTTTTGGTTAAGCTTAAACCAGTTCCTAGTTGACTAAGGACTCATGTACAGTGTACCAGCTTGCCATTCATGACGTGTCCGTATAAACAAGCCTTTAGGCAGTATATGACCTACACAGCCTATGCTAGCATAGCTAAGTAAACATAGTCCCTCCACCCCCAGTGTAGATGCTGCACATGCCAAGAGAAGAAAGAGCCCTGCCAGCATAGTTACACCACACTTCCCCAAGAGATGTTAGCTAGATAAAGTTGTACCCAGGGCTAGAACCTTGTTCCATTGTGGTATATTACTGAGATCCCATGTATGTATCATTTCTCTACTGTCTGGTCACGTAGGGTATGTCTACATAGCAAGCCACATCCTGCAAGTGTCTGAGCCTGGCTTAGCAGACTATTTTTGCTACAGTAGCATGAATCTGAGTCTCTTGAGCCAGGTTTGGTGCTTGGCTGCTGTAAGCGGTATAGACTCTTGCATCGAGACCCCACTGTGATTACTGAAGAAAACTTTGTAGGCATTGAGAAAATTGCTTATGTTTGCTTCTATCCAAAGGAGTAGCTGTGTTAGTCTAGTTCAGTGAAACAGACAAACAAGGAGTCCTGTGGTTACCTAAAGACTAACAAATTTATTTTTTGCATGACCTTTCATGGGAGAAAATCCCACCTCATCACACGCTATCTTTGATGCCAGAGGAAGAAGTCTTGATTTATGTCTCTGGTTCCCTCCGGAGCTACTACCAATCTGGTAATATCTAGAAACTGGATGGACAGGATGGTGGAGGATACTGAGTGTTTGGAGGAACTGAGTACATGAGAAAATCTAACTATGACTCCTTAAGGCATGGTAACCAGATATCCAAAAAGAAGTATATCAGTTTTCAGGTGTTCGTTTTTTTCACTGAAAACTAAGAATTTTCAGCAAAAAGTAGATGGTTTTTGTTGCGGGGGGGGGGGGGGAGTCTGACTGGAAACTCAGTTTTCCAGCCCCATTTTTTTCCCAGTGAAAAAAAACTTGACCAGCTCTAGCTGTAGGCATCTTTGCTGCCAAAATGGGGGTAACTGTTATGCTGAAATGACATATCAATCAGGTTAAGATCCCAGAGTCATTTCCAAAAGCTAGCAAACAGCTTTCAAATGGTAACAGCCTTTTCTCACCATAGCCCTGTTTTTGAATGAGCATCCAAGAATCAACAACAGAGTCTATATTTCTGAGCCTACCAGCTCCTTCTGGAGTTGTCCTTTGTTGAATTGTAAGAAAACATCTTGTACTGGGATGCAGGAAACCCAGAGCAGAGATGATTCCTATAGATAAAGTGAGCATATTTGAATGCTGATGTAGGTGGAACATGTCACAGGAACCAGAACTATTTGCATAGCAGAGTAGGGACCATGGCACCAAAGTTTCCACCCTTTGGAAAAGTACAGATTTGACCAACCACTTAAGCTGTATTTTATGGGTCACCTAGCTTTTATGTGAGCAATTAGTAGCCTATATCCTAAAGTGCCAAATCTTTCAGCATGGTACAAATGTAGCTCTGCAGGCTGCTAATCCTGATCTCTCCCACCCACCTGCATTCTCATGCCAAGATTCCCTGGCTTGAAATCCAGTGTAATAATCATTTCCCACAAGGTCTTGGATCTTACTGTTCATAGAACTACAGAAAAGCCATTTCTGATTGCAGAGGAAGGTAAAGCAAACTACCAGAGGGAGCTGTTGGGAAATTTAGATATGCAAAACTTGTGACAGACGCTGGCAAGGAGACAGAGCTGAGTCTTAAATGAAAATGACAGACAAAACTGGAACAAATCCTTGTCAGTTGCTATCTGGTCTTGCAAACAGAGAACATGTGGGAAGTGCCTCAGAAGCATACGCTGGTGGTAACTGGGTTTGCCTGGAACACTCTTTCATCTCTCTCTGTCAAACAGGGGCTGAAATCTTACCCCAAGTGAAGTCAATGGGAGTCTTACCATAGGATATTATCCAACATGTGTGTGGGTGTGAATATACATTCACAGTTAGGCACTTTTGACCATTGTACTCATACATACAGATGCCCACTCCTGAGGTTACAGTAATGAAGCAGGTCTTTACAGAGGGGGAAGCCTAATTTTTTAGGGTGAAAATTAGTGAATGAGAAAATTCATCTGCCACTGACCTGCTGTACTATTGAGGACAGAACAAACAAGAAATCCTGGAGCATTTAAAGACTAACAAATTTATTTATTGCATGAGCTTTTGTGGGAGAAAATCACACTTCACCGGATGCTTAGAAGATGGGGAAACTTACAGACTGGGAGGAAATAAATGTATCTAAGTGTAACTCATGGGATCAGGTCACAGTGTAACAGCAAATCAAAGCAGTTGTTAAGATTCAAACACTGGGGAACAGCATATAGAGCAGGGGTCTCACATTCAAATCACCATGAAGGCCACAGGAGGTCTAGTACAGGGCAGCATGAGGACTAGTACGTTAGCCCAAGGGCCACACCACAGAAGCCTTTTCATACAATGATATTGCAAATATTGGTAACAATAGTGTTGTTGTGGGCTGCAGAAATATCTTAGGGGCTGCTTGCAGCCCATGGGCCACGTGTCTTAGACCACTGATATAGAGGAAGATGAGGTCAAATCACCCGTTGTTGTCAGAGAAAAATCCAAAGTCTCTTTTAAGCCCTGAAGCAATACAATCAAATTTGCAAATAAATTAGAGCTCTGCAGCTTCTCTTTGAAGCCTTGCTCCGGTTTTCATCTGTCTGAGCACCGCAATTAGTAAATTGTCAATGAAGTGCCCAGCCCAATGGACAATCAATGGAAGGAGGCACCTAAATACCATTGAGATCTGACCTCTTTGTATCTCTGTTTCTATTCCCCCAGTCTTTGTGTGGCTTGTTTACTTAGATTGCAAACTCATCTGGGCAGGGGACCATCTCATTTGTTTATCTGTGCAGCACCTAGCACAATGGAACAGTGAATATGATTGGGGCATTTAATTGCTACTATAACATGAATAATAATATCACATTTTAAAAGTGGAGCTTCCCATAAGTCTTTTTTCCTCATAGGCGTAGATGTTACCAAGCAGCTGTTTGCATAGTTGCAGTTTTGTTTACATTCCTATCAGAATTGTCAGATCTCAGCAGTCATGTCTACACTGTGATAAAAGACGCACAGTACAGCTATGGCTGGCACAGGTCAGCTGATGCAGGCTAGGGCTGCAGTGTTGTAAAACAGCAGTATAGATATTTGAGTTTGTGCTGGAAACCTCCATTTTGCAGTTTCAGAGCCCAGGCTCCATCCACTGCAGTTTTGAAGCCTCAGTCAGCTGACCCAGGACATGAAACTCGATCCCATCGATTTTTGATCATAGTATAGCCATACCCAAAGACTTTGTATTTTAAGGAAGTGAGATGCCTTGGTCAACGCAATTCTGACAATCAGTTATGGTCCTTGAGAAGATGTTTGAAGGGCAAGTGAATTTTATTTTGCTGGGAGTGTTATTTTGCATAGGATTGTGATGATCTAGTCACATAAAATAACACCTAAAACCTGCCTGCCTCTTGGTTACTGTGTCCCTATATAGTGTTTTACAAGGGCATTCTATCTTCCTGAGAAACTCTTTGGCAGACTCCTCTCCTGGTAGCATATTCTTTGCAAGCGTTTCTATAGAATCCCGCCAACAGCTGCAATATAACTGTAATACTGGTGTACAAAGCCTCCCACCCATGTTATATTGAATTTTATGTTTCCTGCTTTTTTTGACCTGCAGTACAATTGGAGTTTGCCAGCTTTGCTGCTTAAAACCACTGCACAGCCATAGATACTTTTGTGGCTGCCCATCTGACATTTTATCTAGTTTTATTGCTGTTGTGGGACCCATATGGCATCTGTATGTGGTTTTTGTAATCTGCAATGTGATTCTAGACATAGAAGTCTTTAATTTACAAAATAAATTTCCTGAAGGAGATAACTAAGAGTTCAAGAAACCTAATGTATTATAATGCAGTCTAACAATCTTGGTGTTCATGGCAAATCTTAAAAACCACAGAATATTCCTTCCCTTGCTGTCTTCATCCTTAAGTGGCATACCAGGGAGTGGATTCCATGTGCGGCTGCTGCTACTGTTTTGTTATAAAATGCAGAAGATGAATTTCTACACAGACATTTTCTGATCGGGGTGGGGTGGGGTGGGGGGGCTTGCAGTTGGAAATCATGATCCTGGCACCGATTTCATGGTGTGTAGGATCTTCCTCTTCAAGCAGTCCCAGATGTGGTGTGATGCTTTCCTATTCATCACAGAGGTCTTTGCAATCTTTAGATGGAAGGTACCATGGAAGTGAGAGTATTAACATTCTTGCTAGTGGGTCACCTCTTTGAAGTCACATGCTGGGAGTTATTTATTTGTTGGTATAGCTGAAATTACCCCAGTCCCTTAGCCATCCAGATACATCTAACAAAATCAGAGGTCCCTGTTATGCAGTCTGCTTCCACCTTTCACTGTGATAGATGCTTGGCTTTGGATGACTCTGATGCTGAGACTTGTTGCATACTCTCTTGAGTGTGTGGGGGGGATGTCCTCTTGCTCCATATTCATAGCTCCGTAACAAACTGTACTTAAGTATTTATTGGGACTCCAGCTGCTTACGTGGTTCGCTTACCAGTCGGCAAGGGGCCTTGCTCAGAAAGTGATAAAGTTTGTTGACTGGAGAAAATAATTTTTTGCAAGTAAATATTTGAATAATGTTTTCCATCACTCTTTTATTTATTTATTTATTTTATTTAACCGGCTCCAGGGGCAAACTTAATGTTATCTTTGCTGGGAACTTGGGTACATGGTTATAAAGTAGCTCTTAAGCCATGGCACTATCTACAAGAACATAGACTATTTTTTCCCTTGCCTTCTTAGTGTGCCAATATTTTGGAAGCTTTGTGAATGTAGAGAAGCGATTTGTTTTGATTTCCCACTCTCATCTGAGGTTGATTAAAATTGTCCATCTTATTGGGAGTTACTTCAGCTTGTCCATGTCCTGAGATGCCTGAAGGTTGCCTGGTGATTTATATCCCTCTAACTGGAGAATCCTCTATTTGCTTAGATTTTACAAGGCTGATTCAAATCTCATCCAGGTCTGTGGGAGTCTTTCCATTCACTTTGGATCAGGTAGGAATGGGATAAGATTATTGTACCTATTAAAGAACCTGGGTGGTCAGTCGGCGTAAGCCCACCCACTTCTAAAACCCCTCCCCCAGCCTATGGGGAGGTGGCACCGGACAGTTCTCCAACTGACTACATGGGACAACTAAAGAAATAACAGGGACGGGTGTGAGGGTCACAGGTTTGTAATAAGGGACTCAGAAGGGGACACCAAGCAGAGACAGCACCCACTGCTCCTGAAAGGTGTTGATGGAGCCAGCAGATGCTGCCCAGAGGAAGGCTGCCCAGAGACTTGCACGAACGAGGGACCGGAAATAGGCCCCACAGTCGCAGGCCCCCCCCTCAGCCAACCTCCTTTCCCTGGTCTTATAGATGGCTACTTTCGTGTAAGCCAGGAGGAGGTTGACGAGGAGGTCCCGTGACTTTGTGGCTTGTAAGCCCTGCAAGGAAAGGCCCATTCAGTGGCCTCAGCAGATAGCAGGAATGCAAAGGTATTGCAGCTTAAATATTTAGTCCTATTGAGTTTGGAAGTGTAAGGCAGGTCTAGAGCCACAGCACTTCTTGTGCTGTCCTTGTGCTGTCTAGCTGAAAAGGGAGGCATCTGATCTACAAGGGTTCTGTATTAGCATGAGCACAAAGAGCACAATGAGGTATTAGCACAGTGGGTGCAGCACATGATGGTTAATGGTATTTAGGTTGATTTGGCCACAAATCTGTCAATACCTGTAACTTTACTAAAAAGAAGCATGAAACACTGTCTTTTGTAATATGCTACTCTTTTACTTGTTCAAACTCTGTTTTAGGTTAGTTGAAGGGTGAAAAGCCACCATTAGCAATAAGGAACTTGAAAGAGGGACCAACTCTCTGTTTTCAGCCTGAGAAAAGCAGAAAGGGGTGGGGATTAGCATTAGCTCATTTAGAGCTATGCCTGAGGCACTGTCTCAACCCCTGCCCCTCTGTCAAAAGACAGATCCATGGCCAGGTTTCTCATGGAGCCTTTCTTCTGTTATTTTGATCAGAGGAGCTGTTTGCAGTATTTAAGAGCTGAAATCATGAGAGCTGTGACTCTCTAAGTGCTTAAATCACTGAGAGAGGAGACTCTTCTTCTCTCTGAGCTGAAATCACTGAAGAGCAGACGGCTGGAGCTACCAGTGGGCAGTGTCAGTGGACAGCTGGACAGCAGGAGCAACCAGTGGGCAGTGCTAGTGGACAGCGGGTGGAGCCAGCAGATGGCTAGACAGCATAAGTAACCAGCAGGCAGAGCTGGCAGACAGTGGCCGGAGCCAAGGGACAGTGCAAGCGGACAGAGTGAGCGACCAGTGGATGGCACCAGTGGATAATGGGTGTAAGAGACATTTCCTACATACCCTGGGATTTGTTGGGATCCTTGTTCTGCACTAATTCTCCAGATCAGTGCTGGTTTTGCTATTGAGTTCATATGTTCTGTTATGCTGTGTGGGACTTTGGTGGGAATCTTGTTTCTGCACTGGTTATCCAACTCAGTGTTGATTTTTGCTATTCTGTCTTTACATTCTTTTTAATACTATTAAAAGTTCTGTACACTACACTCAGACTGATGCTTGCAAGGGGAGAAGCATTACCCCTCTGGGGTACTCAGGGAAAAGTGCAGGATTTCCCAGAAGACTGGGTGGGGGTTCGAGCCGGTTGGTGCTGTACATTATTTGGAAACCCCTGGATATAGAACCCAGCCCTTGTTCTGCCATCTCACCCTGGCAGAAGGGTTGCAAAAGAATGCTTTACTTTGCCATCACTCTGAGCATATTTGGCCACAGCCAGAGTCTTACAATCTACAGGGCCCTCAATCTGCTGAATGTGAAGGAGGGCAATGGGGATAGCCAATCATGAGGTGCGTTCCCATTTGGTCATGCTGCTGCAGGGGATCATGGTGGCTAGTGCATACTTCCCATCTTGCTCCACTGCCAAGTTTGGACCTTCCTTTGGGTTTACCTCCTTCTCCCCCTTACAAAATAGCAAGGTCCTCCATTGTCTGCCTGACTTCTTTGTGCTAAGGCTGTCTCAGGTCACAGCTGATCTTGGGCACATTGATACAAAATGCTTCCTGACATCTGAGGAATTTTATATCCTGAGAATGTCTGGTATGTGGCAATCTGGCCCCCATTCAATACAATGACTGCTCAGTCCAGAGCATAGTGCTCCTAGAACCCATATCAGATGTCAGTAGGGTGCATGGTAGGGTGAGCAGACTGGCTTTTCCTTATATAAAGACACTTGCTCAAATTGTTAAAAGCAAAATGTTTTGCCATGGGAGAAGGACTGGACTGAATGACCATTCAAGGTCCCTTCTCATCCTACAATTTTATGAAGGGAACAGTAGAGAGAGTGTCTCTGGATTTAGTGCTGCATTACCCTGGTATGTACACTACAATCCATCTCAGAGGGAGCTAATGTGTTATTATGTCTCTCGGGCCTTCTCTGACTTTTTGTTCATCTCTAAGGCTTGGCATTGGATCCTGGCAGAACCTCAACAGCCAAGGCCTCCAGCTTGGTGCCCAAACATTTTGCTTGTTTTTATTTAATTGAAATCAGAGCACTTGGGGATGCAGAACAGAGGCATAAACTCCTTTGCATAATTGTGTAGGTCAAGGCACACAGTCTCACTATGTGGTTCATTGTGCTTCAGACACCCTGGTTGAGTCAGTCCCTTCTGTGGCTGTTAACTAACTGTGAAGCAGGGGGAACAAGAGAGTGTGCGGCTTTAACTTGATGCTTTCAGAATTGCACTGTAAGCAAGCAACTGTCTTGTGAGCAATTCTCACTGTACTTGCAGTAAAGCAGGGGTGTCAAGCTCCAATCACCATGAGGGCCACATGGGGACTACTAGAGGGCTGCATGAGGACTGCTACGTTAGCCCGCGGGCCACACCACTGAAACCTTTTCATATAACAATACTGCAAATACTAGTAACAATGGTGTCATTGCGGGTCGCAGGAAATACCTTTAGGCAGAGGCGTCGCTGGCCTGGGGGGGGACCCGGGGCACGGGCCCAGGCCCCACCTCTAGCCTGCAGGCCCTGCCCCCTGTCCGGGGACAGGACCAGAAGCTGCCACGGGTGGCTAGGCCCTGCCTCCCCAGCCAGGGAGGGGGCCAGAAGCGGCCGCAAGAGGTTGGGCACTGCATCCCTGTCTGGGGATGGGGCTGCTGCTGCCGCGGGTGGCCAGGCCCCAGATCCCCAGCCAGGGATGGGGCCGCCGCAGCTGCTGGCAGCTGCGCCCCAGATCTCCAGCCCAATTGGGCTGGAGACTGGGAGAGGGGTGGCCCCCACCAGATCCAGGGCACTGGCACTGGGATTCGGGGCATGTGCCCCAGGTGCCCGGCACCAGCGACACCTCTGCCTTTAGGGGCTGTATGTTTGAGACCCCTGTGCTCAGCTAATGGTTGAAGGACGACTAGAATGCACCACACATGAGGGCTGAACCAAAACTCTGAGCCTAACACCACCCAAACTTCAGGAAAGATCAAATTTGCATCCAGTTTTTTTTCCCATTCTGCTTGAGAATTGCTGTTTCAGTTCAGACATGCAGCCTGCAATAGAAATAATACATCTAAATGTAGCAGCATGTGTGTTTTTGGAAAGGTATTTTGCCCTTTCTGCGGGGTCCATTTTCTAGGCAGACTTGCCTTTTTTAGAGTCTCTTAGATAAGTGAACAGATACTGAAAACATCATCCTCCATCCTTCTGCTACTGCAAGTGGAATTACTGCTGCGTGAGGCATGTAGGCCTACTGTTGTTATGTTTCCAAAAGACAACTGATAAGCCAAATAAAACAGGCACCGGTTCTTGAGCAGATATAGCATATTTATTTTAGCATGTAAACACCAGGCACAATACATTTTCACCCAACTTTATATAAGTCTCTTTTATTCAGCACAGCAAGGATCCTGTACCTGGAGAAGAAAATCTGTCATGTGTTCTGTAAAGGATGTATTAGCTATTCCCAGTGTAGATTGTCTGTAAAGTTATGTAAAATTTGAGGTGGATAAATTCCAGTTTGCATCCCTCCAGCACTAGAAGCTGGAATGTTAACAGACGAGACAGAATTTAAGATAGGTAAATTATACAAAAATACCCTGGAAGCATCCTCTACTTTAAAGATGTAGAAATAGAGATGAAAAGGGCAGAGAAACAAACCAAAATTAGTTCTGCTGTGAGTTAGCAGAACAATGAGAGAGTGGAAGTGTGTGTATGTAGAAATGAAGACAAGGGATCAACACTACATTCAGTTTGTGTTCCGTCTCCACTCACATGAGAGGACAAATGAGCCTTAAATATTTTAAGGAAGGATACCTCCTCTGTGTCCCAGCAAACAGGCAGAATTCTTGGTGCACAGGGGATCAAGACTCTGTGCATAGGCTGAGCAAATTTATTGCTTTATCCTGTGCAAAAAAACTGCACTGACCCTACTGCTGTGTTTGTACCCTGCTATTCTCAAGGAAGAAAAAGGTAAGGCAGGATTTTCCCCTTAATGCAGTTAGATGGAAGTGAAAATTGTTACCCCTGGCTATGAGAGAATTCTGATGTGTTTGGTAACATTGAGGAGATTAATCCAGTACTTATTAGAGTCAACAGAAAAACTTATTAGATGGGTCCTGCAAGCCTAGAGATCTTCCTGTTATGGGAATTTCCCCCTTTTCCCTTAGTTATTTTTAGTGTTGAGGCTTTTATTTTATTATTACTACTACTATTTGGAATGGCCTATTTTTGCATCCTTTATTATCCTTACCACTGTGCATCAGAGAGATAAATTTATTCTCATCTCATGCTTCCTATTGTTACGAAATGACAAAGTTAAAGACAACTTATTCACAGATTACTCCATTCAGTGATTAGCATGTCACATAACGAAGCATTAACATCATGGGATTAGTACACTCTGCCTATTTATAAAATTCTTTACAGAAGCCCTTCAATTTTCTTTTGTTTAAAGAAAAAAAGTTACATCACTCTTTTTTCCACATGGAAGAAGAAAAATCCTCTAAAAAAGTTCCTTGTTTTTAAAGAAATTTCTGATAATAGCTTAAAACCAGATCAGAGAGAGCTCAGGAGGATATATTGTAGGAAGAATGTTGCACTAGTATTAATGATACTAGGTACATGTGATCTAGATGCTGAAAGTGGAGAAAACCTATGATTTTTCTTGGATAATTTCTCAAATGATTCCAGTGCCTTTGCTAATGAAATGTATAACTCAGAGAGTAAGTGCTTTGTTAATAAGCAAGGAGTCCTGTGCCACTTAAAGACTAACAAATTTGTTGCAGATAACGTTTAGCCTCTTTACTTTGTTTCTTTCCTTAAGTACAGAGTGAATTACAAGTTTCACTGAGGCCCCATCATATTGTCCTTATAAACATCTATCACCTTCAGAGCACATATTTTCTGAGTGAAGGATGCAGAATCACCCATTGGTCTACAATCAGGGGTAGCCAAACTTATGGAACTCAAGAGCCACACATGTTGATTATTAAACCTTTGAGAGCCGCACTGAGGCATATAGCCATATGCTTTTACCTACTACAAAATTGCTAAGTTTACAGTTCATTGCAAGTATTGAGCCTACTAATGTCAGATTCTAATAATCACTTAAGGTTACCATGAAAATTAGGCCTATACAGTAAAAACTTACTGCTGCTCAATGTAGAAGACTGCAGGCTAGTAGCAAGTTTTTTTAAATCCCGACCATGCTGTGCTTCTCCCCACCATCCCTACCCCTCCTGAACGCCTAGGCTGGGGCTGCATTCTTAAATTGATTTGCTGATGTTCTTCCAGGAGCCACACTTCTTCATTCAAGAGCCGCATGTGGCTGCAGAGCCGCAGTTTGGTCACGCCTGGTACATTTTCAAAAGTGCCTAGTGAATTTGGAGACCTTCTTTTCTGGGTGCCAAACTTGAGATGCTCCAGTTTTTCTGAAGGCAGGTGCTTAGCACTTTGTGGACATTACAGCCTTTTAAGGTCTCTTGCGCTGGGTATCCACAAATGAAGATCTTCATAATCACTAGCCTCTTTTGCAAATTTAAGTCACAGTTTTTCTCCAGGTGCTTTCATAGCTTCTATTACCATAGCACCTATGCACTGAGACCTGGAAACTTCTAAATTGAAATAAATTTGCTTATAGTTTAATCCCCAAAATAATTTTTTACTGAAGTCATGTTGAACCACTAGAATCATTCCAGGAAGTGCTGCAGTATCTTAGCAGAATAAATTTAGTTGCACAGGTGTTTTGCAGTAGAGAACCATCCAGCCTAATTTCCTGACCATCCATCCTGTTCTTTGAGGTAGAAAACAGATACTTCCAGGACCAGCACCCAATCCAGCAAAGTGCTGTGCAGCCTCAATGCTGATTGATTTCAGAGAAGGGTGAGCATGTGCCTCATTTTCACAGGGTGGAGAACTTGCCCTTTTACTCCAGACATAGATAAAAGAGTAGGCGGAGCAGTATTTGCTATGCTATTATTCCCAACAGCTCTATAATTAGAACTTAGCCAGATGGCCTCATCTATTTCCAAACAGACATAAGGCAAACAGGGCCAAAAGAAACTGGATAACACAGATGGGACAGCAGTGAAAAGCTAGCAACCAACAAGAGATAGAAACCTACAAACTAGGGAATAACTGGATCCAAATTTTGAGAGCATCAGCAGCTTCAGGAAAAATATTGCCTATATGAGAACTTTGCTCAGGCAGCTCTAAACATAGGTGGACACTAATCAAATGCGTCCCAGGTTGGCAAAAACATCAGCTGGAATCCCCCAATATGTGCACACAAAAAAACCCCTCCACCAGATGCATGTAGTAATTAAAACCATGCATTACTCGTAATTCTGCTTGGCCAGTATATTTTTAAAATATATTCAGTGCATTGTGTTGCATGGAAACTCGTATCCCAAAATACTTTGAAGCTCTAAATGCATATACTGAGTCATAAATGGGGTTAAAAATGAGAGATACTAGCAGGGGGGAAAAGCCCTGTGTTTTCAAATAAGATTTGAAAACACACTGGAGAGCTAGTAAAGTGGAGAGAATCTAGAAGGTTGTTCTAGATGACAACGGCTGAAGAGGAGAAAGATCTTGCACCCACCGAAATGTTAAGGAACATAGAGAAATTGGAGAGGGGGCAAGAAATAATTGTACACAGACTTTTATATGCTGATTCACACACATCTGTACTCTTAGAGGGCTAGATCTCTGCTGATGTTAATCAGCAAAGTTCCACTGAAGTCAGTGGAGTAGTTTTTACTGAGATCAGTGGAGCTATGCTTCACATTGGGCTCAGAATATACAGCTGAATTGCCAAATTCGGATGTATGGCTAACAGCACAAATGGATCCTATAGATGGAACTGAAAAGAACAGCTCTGGAGTCTGTCATTTCCAGTAGGGAAATGGAAGACACTTGTAATTAATTTTGTTTCTTTCACCTGTCACACTCATTAATAACCACTCCTTTGCCTCAGATTTCTTGGCATGTGATGCGGGAGTCATTATCAATGTCTACTGCTGGTCCCTCATTTAGAACACACCACTCAAGCTAATTACAGACTAAAATTCTCACCCAAAAGTACCACCAATGCATTAGTATTTTTGGAAACACGGGCTCTTTACTTACCGTCTTTATAAATAACAATATCAGGATCATATATTAAAATTCCCCCCCTCCCCCTGCAGCCCACCCTCCCAAAGATTCTGAAGCCATCTCTTCTAGTTTAGAAACAAGCTGCTGAAGACAATCAGATTAAATTTGAGTCAAAGATGCTGCTGTGTGTTTGGCCTAGCAATGAAACCCAAAAGCAGTTTCTGACTGTAGCTTATCTATGTACTGCATTAGTGGTAATTTAATAAAGTGGCTTAAGCACACAGTGGCAGCCTTATTGTTATCAGCATATCCCAATAGCATCTGATAGCTGCAATCTGGATCTGGTGGTCTTATTGTGCCAGGAGCCATATAAACAAGTTGGAAGACATGGTCTCCGCCTCAAAAGGCTTACAATCTTAGATAAAATAATACTCTTTGCATTTCTACAGCACCTTTAACCAAGGTCCTCAGGGCGCTGTGCAAACTCTAATTAATTAAACTTCACCTGTATTTAAGTAGCCCGTTTCTCAATTTTGCCAGAGGGGTAGTCTGCAACTGTTACTCCAGGCCACAGAGTGAGTGACTGGAAAAGCCAGAAGTAGGTGCCAGGAATTCTGATTCTCAGACCCAGGGTAAACCATAGAACACAGCATGTTCACTTTTTTGGTTTCTGTCTTAGGCATCCTAATTTCTACATCAGTTTTTGTTAGTAGCATTAAGGACCTGAGATAGAGGATCCTCTGTGCTAGCCACAATGCAAGAGACTCTGCTGCTCTGAAGAGATTATAGTTTAACCAAGAGGACCAAGGAGATGAGAATGGAAGGGTTATCATCTCCAGTTTACAGGTTGAATGACTTACAGAGTCAAGAATTGAACCTCCATCTTGCAAAGCCCTCCCTTATGCCCCAGCCGCAAGAGTACAGCTGTTTAATTGTATTAAAAGTAGTGGAATAATAATAGATTATGACTGGAGATCATTCTGTGCTAGTAGTTACTATAGATGAATTTCTTTTTCTAAGCCCCCTCAGCCACGGAGGGGGAGGGAGGAGCCAGGTCATGAGGTGGGGGGCCCCATGGTCAGAGAGCCCAGGCAAGAGGGGTCCTCATGGTGGTGGGCAACCTGGGGACCCCAGGCCACTTAATCTGGCCCTGGCTCCAATAAGAGCACCTATTATGGTCTCACTTACCTTTGGCTTTCCAAGTTCAGGTCAACTTAGTCCGTGCCCTTGGCATCAGTGGCTCCCTGCCACTCATCATCCCACACTTTCTTTGAGCCAGCAGCAATCAGAACTGACTATGAATTATAAACTCATTGGGTATGTCTACACTGGAGCCTCAGGTCAACTTAACCTGTCTTAAGTCAACCTAAACAGCACCATGGCCAAATTTAGAATTTATTAAGTTGATGTAAGCACTTGCTTATGTCAACTTAATAAAGCCTGCACTGAAAGTTGACTTAAGCTTTTAAGTTGACTTTTCAGGGAAGGAAGGGTCAGGGACCAGGACCGAGCCCCACCCCCTGCCCCACTCCAGGTCCTGATCAAGCTCTGGGGGCCAGATCTGGCTCCAGGAGCTTGATCTGGCCCAGCCGCCACAGGTAAGCAGCTGGGAGGTGGATCTGGCACCTGCCCTTGCCACAAGCATCAAGGGTATTAGAGCCAACTCCTGCTATCTCTGGTAAGCAGGTGCAATCCAAGCCCTGCCACTGCATGTAAGTGGCTGAGAGCTGGATCCGGCATTGAGCCCCTTGCTGCAGGCAGCAGGGGGCTCGGACCCAGCTTCTGCCACCACCGGCAAGTGGCTCGGGGCCAGATTGGGCTCTGAGCTCCTTGGCGGCAGCAGCAGGAGCCGGCTCCAAGCCCCCTGTCACCTGTAGCAGGTAGCTCGGGTGTGGATTGGGCTCTGAGCTGCTTGCTGGCAATGGCAGGTGCCAGCTCTGAGCCCCTTGCTGCCTGAGGCAGGAGCCAGCTCCGAGTTCCCTGCTGCTTGCAGCAGATGGTTCAGAGTGGGATCGGAATCCAGGCCACTTGCTGCCTTCAGCAGGCGGCTTGGAGCCCAGTTGGGTTCCCAGCTGCCTCCCAGCAGCGGCTGGTGCTGGGTCTGAGCCTCTTGTCGTTTGCTGGAAGCAGCTCGGTGCCAGATTTGGCTCCCAGCCACTTGCCAGTGATGGCAGGAGCTGGATTGGGACCTGTATGGGGCAGGGGCAGAGCCTGAGCCCAGGCCCCGGACACATGTACTAGTGTAGACATGCCCCTAATTCGACTTAAGAAGTTCAACTTTAAGTCAAACTAAAGTTGATCTTGTTAAGTCAACTTAACTGAGCCCACCAGTGTAGACATAGTCATTGACTTTAAGCCAGAAAAGACCACTGGGACCATTTGGTCTGACCTCCTGCACATTGCAGGGCACAGAACCTCACCCCCACACTCCTGCAGTGAACCTATAACATCTGGCTGCTTTACTGAACTCCTGAAATCTTGATTTAAAGATTACAAGTTAGAGAATCTGCTATTTATAGTATTTCAAACCAACAAGTGATTTCCATGCTACAGAGAAAGGTGCAAACCCTCTTGGATCTTTTGCAATCTGGCCTGGAGGAAAATTCCCCCTGGCCCCAAATGCTGTGATCAGTAAGAGCTGCTAGTCAGAGATCTCAGAGCGTTCCTTGGAAAACTCAGAGCTCTCCCCCCATCTAATGTCCCAACTCTGGCTACTGGGGATGTTCGCTAGGAGCAATTACACACAGGCCATATGCCATTGCAGGCAACCACCTCTTACCACCCTCTCCATTAACTTACCAAGCTCAGTCTTGAAGCCAATTAGGTTTTTTTGCTCCCTCTACTCTGCTTAGAAGTTTGTTACAGAGCTTCACTCCTAAAATGGTTCGAGACCTTCATCTAATTTCAAGCCTTGCCTTGTTGATGGCTGGTGTATATCTTGTACCAACACCATCCTTTAATTTAAAACTGATCATTGATGCAGAAGCTCTCAGTGTCACTATTCACTGCAGGCGATGGGTGTGCTTCCTTGCAAGGAAGTTCCTATATGCCAGGCTGTGGAGAGCTAGATGCAGCTCATAGGCCGGAGTGTGTCTTTTTATACAAAATCCAGGGGGATCAGACACTGCTTCTGCTTGCCAAAGGGGAACTACTATATGCACAGCTGCTGTTGTATTTTGTGCCATTACAATCTCAGTGTGGGTAGGGTACCATCCCTTTCCGCATTCTGCTGACATTGGTCCCTGCTTGGTTAGGTTACAAGGACAACAGCCTTCTCCGCAGTATTTGGGCTTCTGGTGTGTTTCAAGGCAGGATCCATGGGAGAGCTGAGTGATTGTTGCTGGTGAAAGAGCCATTTTGTCCCCTTTCCATGGGCATGCATGCACACAGAGCTGTTACTGCTTGCTGCACCAGAGAACACAGTCCAAACTATAGCTGAGGTTTCCAAAGGGATCTGCATGCAGAACTTGCCCTCTTTCAAATTGTTGTAGATTAGAGATGCCAGAGGACCCTACCGGTAGGAGACGGGTGTGCTCAGCTTATCTCTAAAGCCCTTTCTTTGTGTACTTGTTGTCAGGGATAGGAAGTCAGATGCTCTAGTGTAGACAATAGCCACAATTACTCTAGGAATTACTTCCATGCAGGTAACTGACACCAAATCCCTATTCCTTCAGCTCCATAACACAGGCCTCTGCCAGTTGAGATAGCCAACACCTTTCTGGCTGACACTGGTATCAGGTCCCATAGCCTCTCTGTGGGCACAGTGACAATAAGGCAACATCGTTTAGTCATGTTGTATAGTGAGTAGAGCACTAGCCCAGGACTCTGAAAACATGGTTCCAAGTTCTGCCACTAGCCTGTGGGTATCCTCAAACAAGTCACTTAGTTCATGCCTCAGTTCCCCCATCTGTAAAATGGAGATAGTGGTACTTACTCTTCTATATAGCTAAGTATCCTTTGGAAAGTATGGACCCACCAAGATACACTGAAAACTGCTTCTACTCTTCCAGTGAGAGCTTCTTAAAATTGGAAGCAGTTTTGACAACTGCAAGTACTAAAGGCCAGCCCCCATTAGACCATTTGTCCAGCCTGTTGGTGTCTAAATAAAATCCAGGTAAATGGCCTTTCTACTTGTAAATGGTTTTTTTACTATTTGCTGTGGATTCTTCATCCTGATACCTTGATGGGAGCTAGGCAGGTCATTGGGTATTTCACAGCCCAGTCTTCTTTCTAAGGGAAATGTTGACTGGCAACAAGACTGCAGTAACTGTGAAAGAGCAAGGTTATGGTCATGTGTGAATACTCAACTAGTCCACCTGCCCACTGATGTTATGAATGATTGCTAGGTCCAATTTGCAGCAACCCAGTTTTGAGGCATGGAGTGGTGTGACAGCTGCTCTTCCAGGCATGATTCACTTTCTCGATGATGTCATTTTTCATTCTCTCCAGATACCCAGCGGCATTAATGCACACTGTAGATGAAATAGCAGTAAAATGTCAGTGTTAAGAAATGAGCTGGTGTTGAGTCATGAAAGCATTGCCATGCACCAAACAGCAAACCACTCTATTTACATCCCTGGAACTTGGAGTGAAATAGAGGGCTGGCTGGTTCAGGAAGTAGGTAATGCCATGTGAGCCTTCCACACTGGAGCTCAGATCTATGATGTCAGCAAGTTTGCCACCAGCTGCTGACAGCTGTTCAGTGGCCCGTGTGAAATGGTTCCTTGCTCTTAATCCTGTTCCTGGCAGAAAGGTGTCACAAAACCAACCATGCAGCTGGGACTGACTGGCTCTTTTCTAGCAGTTTGGGGAAGAACTGAGGACTGAATGAGCCTGGGAGACAATCCCCTCCCCCATTTCCCAATGGATCTTGAAGGTCAAGCTTGATGCAACGTGGAGAGAGCTTGATCCAGTCCTGCTTGTGCTGCACCTATTATGCAGAGGCCTTGAAGCCCCCCAGTTCTGCTACTTCTTGCATGAGGATGGTTTGCTCAGCTCAGGCCTTTCAGTATCGGACTGGCCTTTTGGTAAAAGATAACCCCACCCAACCCTGCTTAGAACCTGAATAATTATGGTTTTAGCCAGCTTGTGGACCCCTTTCAATGGAAAACCAGACACTTCCCTAAGAGTGAGAGACTGATCTGGTAACCAGCTGCCAAAGCCAGCCTCCTTGAAGGTAGAGACCCTGCCTCTCAGTGGTGCTGAGCTCCTATAATTCTAACATAGTCAATGGGAGCAGCAGCATCTTTGCGTCACCTTTGCAAACAAATCAGGCCCAAGCCAAGCAGCAGCTTCAGAGACATACTGCTGAAACTCTTTAGTGTAAAAAAAAAAAAAGTTGTTTTTTTTTAAATTATTATTATTTTTGCAGTTCTCTAGCAGGCTGGTTCTGAGGCTCCCCAAATATTTCAGACATGAGGCAAATACCTCCCTTTTACAGGTGAATAAACCAAAACACAGGGTATTATTATTTATGTAACCCTTCTGCCAGAGCAAGATGGCAAGACAAGGGCCAGGTTCTGTATCTAGAGATTTCCAAGTAATGATACAGCACCAACTGGCTCGAGCCCCCACCTAGACTTCTGGGTAATCATGTACCATTCCCTGGGCCCCCCAAAGGGGTAAGGCTTCCCCATTCGCAAGCACAAGCCTGAGTGTGATATACAGAACTTTTAATAGTAGAAAACCAGTATGTAAAAATCCAATAGCAGAAATCAGAACTGATCTGGAGAATCAGTGCAGAATAAAGTTCCCAACATAATCCCACATAGCATAACAGAACATATAAATCCAGTAGCAAAACCAGCACTGATCTGGAGAGTCAGTGCAAAACAGGGTTCCCCAACAAACCCCAGAGTATGTAGGGACTGTCTTTCATGCCAGCTCCCACTGGCTCTACCTGCTGGTCACTCACGCTCCACTCTCACCATCTGTTGGCTCTGCCTGCTGTCCGCCGACTCCATCTGCTGGTCACTTGCACTCTGGTCTCACCATCTGCTGGTCCACCTGCTGTCCGCTGACTCCACCCGCTGGTCACTCATTCCATCTGCTGCTCCTCTTCAATGATTTCAGCTCAGAGAGAGGGTTTGCCTCTCTCAGTGATTTCAGCTGTTAAATCTCAAGTAGCTGCAAACAGCTTCTCCCATTAAAATAACAAGGAAAGGCCTCATAAAAAGCCCAGTCAAATCTATCATTTGACAATGGGACCAGGGGGTGAGGCAATACCTCAGGGTATAGCTCCAGAAATAGCTATACAACTCCCCTATCCCTGCCCTGACTTTTTCAGGCTGAGATAGGCAGAGGCCTCTCTTACAAGTTTCTTTTTTTGCTAAGGGTAGCTTTTACCCTTTAACTAACCTAACAGATTTTGAAGAATAAAGAAAGTAACATATCACAAAAGACAGTATTTTTCATGTTTCCCTTCAGTAGAATTACAGATATTGACAGATTTGTGATCAAATAAACTCAAATACCATTGCCTATATTGCCCTGCACCTATAGTTTGATTATGCTAATGTGTTCTTTGTGCTCATGCAAACACAAAACCCATGCAGATTACTTGCCCCCCTTCAGAAGCTGTTAGGCACAGCTCGTAAGCCTGGCGTACATTTATTTGTATAACAGTAACTACCAGGACACACAATCCTGGACAAGTTCCAAACAGGCAGACATGTTAGTCTAGTAAAGCAAAAAAAGCAAGGAGTTTTGTGGCACTTAAAGACTAACAGATTTATTTATCACATGAGCTTTCGTGGGAGAAAATTCCGCTTTGTCAGATGCTTTGAAGAGGGGGAACTTACAGAATCTGACAAAGCGGGATTTTCTCCCATGAAAGCTCATGCGATAAATAAATTTGTTAGTCTTTAAGTGCCACAAGACTCCTTGCTTTTTTTACAGTCCTGGACAGGATCCTCTGGTCATTCCCCCTTGTGCGACTAGAGGGATTGACTGTAGCCTGTGGGCAAAGGCAGGCATGTTTCTCCCCATTCCCTGGAAAATCTGCTTTTGGGTGACAGTATCAGGATGCTCAATATGGAGGCACAGGTTAAGACCATGGCTTGGATTCCTGGGGGCTTGGGAATGTGGCCAAGTTCAGTCTAGATGGGGGAAGGCCAGAAGCAGCTGACCCGCAGTGCCAGGACTAGACATTTTGGTGCCCAGGGTGCACCTGGAGCATGCAGCATGGAATGTGCTGTCAATCAAGTGGTGAAACGCAGCCGCTTGGTATGGCCCCCAGGGCAAAGCCACTATCACCCCGCCCTAGTACAGCCCTGACTGACCGTACCAGCATCACTCCATGTGATCACTTGGGGTTGAGGTTGATGAGCTGTGCTGGGCTTGTGCTAAATGAGCCAGCCAGAGTAGAACCAACTGGAAATGAGGCATCATAAGCAGGGCAGAGGACCAGAACTGAGGCCTGATCAGGTATCAGGAGGAGGGCAGGGAACTAAGAACCAGAAATAGATGTGAGACCACATAGCAAGAGTACAACTGGGGCCGGGAGTGCGGCAACACAGACCACAGGGTCTGTGTGCAGCTGTGAGCCTGGGAGGAGGAATCTGTCTAGTTCAGGGATCAGCAACGCAGGCTCAGTGAGCTGCCTGGGGGTCCCTGAGCATACCCTTCTGGCTCCTTGGCAATCTTCTCCAGGGAGCCGGGTGCACTCCAGGGACTCCTGGCTGGCCCCAGCATTGGGGCCGAATAATGCGGCTCCTGGCTTGTGCAAGCCCCACTTCCATGGCGCCAGGGTCATCCCCACCCTCCCACCAAAACCGCATGAGCCAGAAACAGTCCAGCGGCCGTACTCTGGCCCCAGCACTGGCGGGTGATGTGCAAGCAGTGTGTGCTCCCTCCCTCCCTCCTTCTGCTAGCGGGGTGGAGCAACACTGCCCTGTCTACCCCCAACTGGCCACCCCTCCCAAGAGTGGCCGGCAGAGAGCTGCAGCTTGCAGAGGTGGGGCCCTGGAATGGCCCCTCATGGAGTTCAAGCCGCTTTGCCCAGCCACCACAGGGCTGAGCAGAGGCTGCCTCACCCCCAGGCCCTGAATTGGGCCCATTCAGCCCTGGAGTGGCTGAGTCAAAGCGGCTTGAAATCTGGAGAGCAGGCTGCTCCAGGGCCCTGCCCCCACAAGCTGCAGCTCTCCGCCAGCCACTCTTGAGAGGGGTGACTGGCTAGGGGTAGGCAGGGCAGCACTGCTCCACCCTGCCAGCAGAGGGAGGGACGGAGGAAGTGTGTGCCCCCTCACAGCCCCTGCCAGCATTGGGGGCTGCACCGCAGCTGCTGGGCCAGCTTGGAGGGGGAGAATGGCTCTTTGGCTCTTCTGGGTTGCTGACCCATGGTCTAGTTGTTCAGAAAGCCTTTGGGTGTTTTCCCTAGTTCTAAATAGCATGCCTGGGCCAATTGGGAAAACATGGTAGGTTCTGCTACTCAGGACCACTGTGACTGAGACCTCCAGTGATGCTTGAACCTACAGGACTTCAAAGCTGCTGTTCTCACTTCTCCAGAGCTGTTGGAGATGGTGTGGTTGCAGCATCCACCCAGGAGCTAGCAGATCCAGATTCCAGATCTCCAGAGCCTTACAAACAGCCCCTTATATCATTGTATGTTGTTTGTATTGTGGTAATAACAAGCATCCGTAACTGTAGACCAGAACCCCTTTATGCTAGGTACTGTTGTAGCAAACCTTGGGGAGGAAGGGGTTAACACTCTGGTCAGTGAGTCCCAGGACAGCCAATAGGAATGAAGCACAGCTTTTTGAATTGGAGCAGCAGCCTGGCCTGTTCCTGTGGGATGCAGCAGAGCTGCTGGGAGGATGAGGAGGACGCCAGAGGGGCCTGAGGAAGAATCCAGCAACATCCTTGCCAAAGATAAGTTAAGTTTGTTACTGACCAGGGGTGAGTAGAACAGGCAATGTTTATTTAGATGTGGTCAGGGTATTTTCTTTGTTTTTGGTTTGTTTTTGGATTTCTCTGTGCTGAGCACATGTACTCCCCCCCCCCACTACCCTGTAACTACCTAAGTTAAATCCCAGAGAAGCAAGTCTCTGTTTTTTATGTGTTCTTTTTAATTAAAGATTTTACCTTTTAAATAAGTTCTGGTTCTGTGTCCTGGAAGGACAAGAGGTTTCTGTGCATGTGCCTCAGACTGCACAGGCAGCTACTAAAGGGGACTCTGTTCCAGTTTCAGCTGATATTCCAGCTGTGGTTCAGTCACTCTCCAGGGAGAGAGATAAAAAAGTGATTGAGGATACCTCACAGGAAGAAATTCCCAAGTGCGCCTTCCTGGGTTTTGAGAGGTTTTTTGCATTTGGATGGTGGCAGCGATACCACTCCAAGACCAGGAATCGGAGGCCTTGGAGAGTTTTAAGAGCAGGCTTTAAGGCCAGTAGCTGTTCAGGCCTGTTGCGGGCCCCCACCTTCTGCGCTCAGAGTGTCAGAGTGGGGAACAGCCCTGACAACTGTACAGAGAAAAGAACAACAAGAAAGCCTTTGCTTGAAAGAGCTTGAAACCCATATATGAGACACAGACAACAGATGGGTACAGAGAGAGAGCTGGGCAAGCACAAGGAAACGATGACAGAATATTGGGTCTGAATGATAGGCAACAGTCTCAACACTGGTACAGATGTGCCATGCCTAACATTGCATGCACTGTCAACATGGGAAAAAGAATCAACGAATCCTGGTTCTCTATCCTTTGCTCACCCTTCTATTGCAGTTACTGAGAAGCACAGAAGCTTCCTAAACCATCTGTTGGGGATAAGTTCCTGCCTACTATTTGCATAACACAGTGTTAGACTGAAACAGATTCTGCCACAGACTCTTTACAATTATTATTCTTTCAGAACCCTTCACGCATTGCCCAGGTTTCATCCATGAGTACCACATATGCATTTGAAACAAACAAGGACCTGTGTCACTTTTAGGCTATGTCTTCATCTAAAAATTTAGTTTGAACTAAGCACATTATTTTTAGTTTGAACTAAGTTTTAGTTCAGATTAATCATGCTTTTTTTAGTTTGAATTAATAAACTGAGATTAGTTTGAACTAAAAAGCCATGCTTAGTTCAAACTAACCACTAGTTTGAACTTATTTCATTTGAACTAGCATGTCTCCATCAGGCTAGTTCAACCTAAATTCTGAAATAAATTCAAAGTAAGCACTTAGTTTGAACTAACCATTTGAACTAACATTTGATTAGTTTGAATTAAAATAGTTTTTAGTCCGAACTAGACAAAGCCTCGTGTAGACTGATTTCATATTAGTCTGGACTAAGCTTGCTTAGTCCAGACCAATTTGTAGCATAGACATAGCTTTAAAGACTAACAAATTTATTTATCACATAAGCTTTCATGGGTATAATCCCACTTCATCAGATGCATGAAATGGAAACTAGAATATGTAGGGGAATATATAAATGCAGAGAAAGCTAAGTCACAAGATCAGTTCAGACTTTTTCAGCAAACTGAGCAAGTTATTTTGATTCAAAAGTGTGGAACAACAGATAAGAAGATGGGAAGGTTAAAAGAGCAGAAAATTGCCTTTTGTAATGAGTGAGCCAGCTCAAATCTCTATTCAGACCTAATTTAATGGTGTCAGATTTGCATATGAATTCTATCTCTGCAGTTTCTCTTCAGAGTCTTGTTTTAAAGTGTTCCTGTTGAAGCACTGAAACTGTCGTGTCATTCACAGAATGTGCCAGGTGGTTGAAATGTTCCCCTATTGGTTTTTGAATGTTACCATTCCTGATAGCTGTTTTGTGTCTATTTATTCTTTTGCTCACAAACAGTCCCATTTGGCCAATGTATAAGAGGGACATTGTTGGCACATGACAGCATATCTCACATTGGTGGTTGAACAGGTGAATGAGCTCCTGATGGAGTACCTGGTTTGGTTAGGTCCTATGATGGTTTCACTTGAGTAGATATGTGGGCAGAGCTGGCAGTGGGGTTTGTTGCAGGGACAGGTGTCTGCCTTTGTTTCTGTTGCATGGTGTGCAGTTGCTGGTATTTGTTTAAGGTTGAGGGGTTGTCTGTAAATGAGGACTGACTTACCTCCCAAGACTTGAAAGAATGAGGGATCGTCTTGCAGGATAGGCTGTATATCCTTGATGATGTGCTTCAGACGTTTGCCGTGGGGGTGTAGGTGTAGAGGCGACTTTTGAGGTAAGTTAAGCAGGTGGCCGCCTAGGGCCCTGAGCTCTGCAGGGTTCTGCAGGGGCAGTCACCTGTTTCACCTAACTTAGTTGTCCGGGGCAGCTCAAGGGATTGTGGCCTGCCACATGCACCCTGAGCTGGCTTTTGCGCTCGGCGGGGTGGGCGGCGATGGAACGCAGCCTCTGCTCTGAGCCAGCTCACCCTGCCCCTGGGGCGGGAAACAGACAGCCCAGGGGCGGAGCAGGCCAGCCCTCTGGCCAGCAGGGAGCTGTACCTGGTTGTAGTAGCAGCAGCTCTGGTGGCCAGCTAAGGGGTTGAAGGGGCCCCCCTGGAGAGGTCAGGGATGGGGTGCTGGCAAGGAAAGGTGACGCGGGAAGACACTGGGGTGGGGTGGGGGGCAGAACTCGGGGGGAAGGGTCCTGGTAGTGTTCCCTGTAGGCTGTGTGGGCATGCGGGCACGCAGTCCCCATCACTCACCCATGTAGGGAACGCTGCCAGACATGCACATCTGGCAGTCGTGTCCCCTACCCAGCCAGAAGGCACAGTCTTCTGGCCAGCATGGAGCTGTTCCAGGATGGGAGTTTTTAAATCTTCTGCTCTAAGCTGCCCTGAGCATGCAGGTAAAGGAGCCCTGGGTGTGGGGGTCAGGGTTGGACCCGCACACACCCTCCCAGCTGGCATAATAGAGCCGGCAGCAGCCATGGGGAAGGGCCAGTCCGTGGATGGCCAGCTGGGCAGAGGGGCACAGGAGGCTGCGAAGCCACAGTGCTGAGAGGAAACCAAGACAATCTGTGATAGTCTGACCCCTAAAAAGATACCCATGCCAGTTAGAGCCTTTTGCCTTGCCTTTCCTCTGGGCTGATCTGATCCGATCCAAGCCAGGCTGAGGCTGGCCCACGGCATAAACCCTCCCCTTGTCAGGATCGCTGGCCCCCCACCTACCCTGGGATGGGGAGGACTGTGGATTGCTCCTGTCCTGAGCAAAGTCAAAGGGCTGACGTCCCCTGTTACTGTGCAAGACCCACTGGGTGCGTGTTGCTTGCAAAGCAGCACCCCTCCTCCATGTCAGTACAGCCAGGTGGTTCCTAGCCCAGGAGCAAACTCCCTCTTTGAATTGACCCACATCGTGCCCAGCAGCTGACTTGCTGGGGTTGGGGTGACTCTCCTTGCTGCTGCACCCAGAGTAGGTT
This sequence comes from Podocnemis expansa, assembly GCA_007922195.1. NCBI lineage: Eukaryota > Metazoa > Chordata > Testudines > Podocnemididae > Podocnemis > Podocnemis expansa. The sequence goes on from ML682025.1 coordinate 20,814,735, forward strand.
GAGGCTTGAGGCAGGTCAGGGTCCTAACACTGTGTCCTCGCCATCTGGTTAATGTCCCTGGTCTATGCAATGCATCTTCTATGCATCTTGACTTAATTTTTTTTGGTCTAAATTTGAGAATGCTAGAAATTGCAGATCATATTTATATATGAAAAATGTAATTAGTGATGAGCTTTAAACTTAACAATTTACTGTGTTGGAACTCTTTTAGAAATAAAACTATTGTGGGGAAAGACACTGATTTCAGTGGGAAAAGAATCTTTAAAAAATCTTTTGTAAGTTGTATTAAGGTGTCATATTTGATATAATCATCTTTGTAACTTCTAGGAGCAGTGAACAGCTAATTTCCCTCATCTGATGCAAAATGGCTTCAGGCATCAAAAGAACAAACAAGGAGTCCTGTGGCATTTTTAAAGACTAACACATTTGTTTATCACACAAGCTTTTGTGGGAGAAAATCCCACTTCGTCTCCCATGAAAGCTCACGCAATAAATTTATTGTTGTTCCGAAGTGCCACAGGACCCCTTGCTGTTTTGTTGAACTAGACTAAAATAGCCTTCCCTTTGGAATGAGTCAAAAGACTGTCTTTGGTGGCCATTTTGTGAATCCAAGTAGAATACTGTGTATATTACACTCTGTATTTCTTGAAGCAAATGGATGTAAGCCACCCATGCAGGTAATGATCTTTATTGTTTTGTTTTGTTTTTAATCTCAGATCTTCAACAAGAAAGGCTTTTGGACTGGCTGTTATTTATGCTTTTAAAGTTCTACTTAGCTTGTTCTAATTGATACATAAATGATCTTTACAGCAAGGAACTACAAATGAATGCTGCTTTTAAACTTCCATTGTATTTGTAAGCTTTCATTTTTTTAAATAAAAATGGATTCCTGGAAAGTCATCATAAGGCACAGATGACAGTAGAGGCTAGATAGGCAACAAGTGTCATCGTCTCACATTTGTTTAAGGAAAATGTCAAACCGAAATACTGTAGTTTGATTAATTTACTAAAGTTTGATGGTGCTGAATGCTAATAATGTCTGGAAACATTAGTGTTAAGTACCCAGTTAAAAGTGAAGTGCAGTCAAATGCCATAGCTGAAGCTGAAAGTAATGACCAGAAACATACACAAGTCTTCCACTGACCAGCTGTTAAGGGGACGCAACACAGTGGTCATTTGAAATTGTTCTTTTCTTCCACTGTGGTGAAACGCTATTATTTCCTAGTTCATTGTGTGATGTTGCTAACCCTTGCACCAGGGGCATCACTGGCTGGGGGAGGGCCCTGGGGCAAGGGCCCACGCCCTGCCCCTGGCTCACAGGCCCCGCCCCCAGCCTGCAGGCCCCACCCCCTGGCCGGGGACAGGCCCAGAGATCCAGGGCACTGGCACTGGGGTTTGGGGCATGTGCCCCGGAGTGCCCAGCGCCAGCAACGCCCCTGCCTTGCACAACATTTGTGATATTGAGGAATTGGAATTCTGGGATGCTTTCTGCTAACTTGGAAGAATTCCTTTTACTAAAATGTGTTGACATTTTATGAATTTTGTTGTTGTTCAATGAAATTTTACATGTTGGAAATGTGGTTGCTCTGTTGCTGTGGCATTGTGATGTGTTGTGACACTCATTATTTCATTTGCAGGATTGTATTGTGAAGTTCAACAGGAAAAGGATTATTAGTAATAAAGAATAAGGATGAATGGATGGCAGCTTCCATGAGAGATGAGGGGGGTGATAAAAGGAAGTAGGTGTCAGGTGCTGAAAAAAGCAAAAAAGAGTTGTGTGTTAAACAGACCGTACTGAAGCAGGCCTGTTCACTGTCCATATTCTTAACCATACCAGTAACTGTTGCAGCTCAAAAATGCAGCTTTTCCAGGTTTAAAACTAGTGAAGACTTAGCTACACTCTACTATCATCCAAGAGAAACTGTGCTCTAGCTGTCCTCTCAGTTGAACAAGACACTATGCTCTCTGTTGACTACCAAGACCTTACTTTTGATTTTTAGCCACAGAAACAGTAGGAAAGTGAACTTTTAGATTTTTAAAAATTGATTTAAAAAATAAAATAAAATAAAATATTGTGCTTTTTATTATGTGAGTTTAGTTCTTATAGGGGCCCCCACAATGGGCCTTCACCTAGGAGCCCAGATAGCCTAAAGCCACCACTGTCTGGGCGATGACCAGTGGTGTTCTGCTGTTTTCTTTGTTGGGCTTATCCTATAATAGATCATAGAATCAAAGGGTTGGAAGGGACCTCATGAGGTCATCTAGTCCAACCCCCTGCCAAAAAAGCAGGACCACTCCCACAAAATTATCCCAGCCAAGGTTTTGTCTAACCGAGCCTTAAACATCTCCAAAGATGGAGATTCCACCACCTCCCTAGGTAGCCCATTCCAATGCTTCAACATTCTCCTAGTAAGAAAGTTTTCCCTAATATCCAACCTCAACCTCCCCAGCTGCAACTTGAAACCATTGCTCCTTGTTCTCTCCTCTGTTACCACTGAGAACAGCTGAGCTCTATCCTCCTTGGAGCATCCCTTCAAGTAGTTGAAGGTTGCTATCAAATCCCCCGTCAATCTTCTCTTCTTCAGGGTCAATAAGTCTAGCTCCTTCAGTCTCTCTTCATAGGTCTTGTGCTCCAGCCCCTTCATCATTTTTGTTGCCCTCTGCTGAACTCTTTCTAATTTGTCCATATCCTTTTTGTAGTGGGGAGCCCAAAATTGGACACAGTATTCCAGATGCAGCCTCACCAGTGCCAAATAGAGGGGAACGATCACATCCCTCAATCTGCTGGCAACACTCCTTCTGATGCAGCCCAGTATGCCATTGGCCTTTTTGGCAGCAAGAGCACACTGCTGACTCATATCCAGCTTCCCATCCACCATGACCGCCAGGTCCTTTTTTACGGTGCTGCTACTTAGCTGATTGCTCCCCAGCCTGTAGGAGTGCATGGGGTTTTTCCGTCCCAAGTGCAGTACTTTGTACTTGACCTTGTTGAACCTCGTGAGATTTCTATTGCTCCACTGCTCCAATTTCTCTAGGTCTCCCTGAATCCTGTCCCTGCTCTCCAGCGTGTCTACCGTTCCCCCCACCTTGGTGTCATCCGCAAACTTACCAAGTGTGCAAGCTATTCCTTCATCTAGATCATTAATGAAAATGTTGAACAGAACTGGCCCCAGGACGGACCCCTGGGGCACACCACTCGTTACCGGTTGCCAACTAGACATGGAGCCATTGATTCCTACTCACTGAAACCGTTAATCTAGCCAGTTGTCTATCCACCTTACAGTCCACATATCCAACCCATACCTCCTTAATTTGCCGATGAGACTGCTGTGGGAAACCGTATCAAAAGCCTTGCTAAAATCAAGGTATATCACATCAACGGCCCTTCCCGCATCCACAAATCCAGTCATCTCATTATAGAAGGTGATGAGGTTGGTCAGGCACGATTTACCCTTGGTGAATCCATGCAGACCGTTCCTGATTTTTCCTCCAAGTGTTTCAGGATGGATTCTTTGAGAACCTGCTCCATGATTTTTCCAGGGATTATGGTGAGGCTGACAGGCCTGTAATTCCCCAGATCCTCCTTTTTTCCTTTCTTGAAGATAGGCCCTATATTTGCTTTTTTCCAATCCTGTGGCACCACCCCTGTTTGCCACAAGTTTTCAAAGATAATGGCCAGCGTTACTGCTATCTCATCAGCCAACTCCCTCAGCACCCTCAGGTGCTGTTCGTCCAGCCCCATGGACTTGTGCACATCCAGCTTCTTTAAGTAGTGCCTACCCTGACCTTCCATCACCAAGTGCCTCTCTTCTTCTCTCCAAAGAAGACTTCTCAGTATCCACCTTATTCTGTCAAGCTGTTTTCTCAGTACGTCACATTACATATACCACATTACATTTAGTATACCCCATAGGCATTCAGAAGCCTTCGTGCATTTCCAAAGTTTCTCCCATGAATACTACTTATGCATTAGTAAACCACATATGCACATAGTATCTGCTCATTTCAGAAGATTTAATGTATTTATCTGCAAAACATCCCTGTGAGATAGGAACATGCTAATAGCCCCATTTTACAAATGGGAAACTGTGATAGAGAGGGTAAGTGACTTTCCCAAGGTCGCACAAAAACTTGTGGCAAACCAATAAGTTGAACCCAAGCCTCCTGAGTCTTAACCTGTGTTCTAACACTGAACTAGCCTTCCCTTTATCTTGCCCCTTTCCTAAGAGGATCAACACTAGTTAGCAGGGTGGAATGTTCCAAGCATATGCTGCTAGCCCTTTACCCAGGGGAAGGTTATTCTGTTTATAAATAAGCAACCTTTTAAATAAATCAATGTCCTGGAGGGATTGGACTTTTTTATTTGTGCATTAACATTTTGTTGTCTGAGTAAAGGTCTAAGTAACAAGCTTGAGTTTATAAGCAGAATTGTAAACTACTTCTTGTCCATCCTGTGAAACTGTTGTTTAAAAGAAGACAAAGATTTTCAGTGTCTGGAGTTCCCATTCATAAGATGTGAAAGTCTCTTAATAGTTAAACAGGGTTTTCCATATACTTAGCAACATGGAAGTGTACAGAGCCAGCCACAAATAACAAACAGTAACACTATACACCCAGGGACTCCCTCAAGCTGTTCAGATGACCAAATCAGTGTAATCTATCAGACCACAAATGTGTTTCTTAGAGCCTGTCTCATGGGCACTGTGGTGTAAATCTTGTGTTATATTCTTTGGATTGCTGACTTCATGATTCTGACTTTGCAAGTAATAAAAAGAACATGTAGGACCCTCAGAGTCAGATAGCATGATCAAGAAGGGGTTGTTTAACCTGTGTTATTATGGAGAGATGGAGTCAAACCTTTTTTTGAGGGGCTGGTTGAGCAAGGCTTTCTTCTTGTTAGGGTGAAGAGCATGGGTGTAACAGATTGATGGACCTGTACCTCCAAACACTGGAAGCCTGTAGACCCACACATCTGGGCACATATTTAGGGCTAGCCCTGGCAGTGGTAGACAATATGTGACTGTAAAAGCTCAGAAACACAAAGGCAAATAACAGCCCTAATTGACTGAAAAATCATAGTTTGTTTATTTATTTATTTAAATATGCTCTCATCACTTCGAGGAGCTTGGGGCTGGCAATACTGTTCATCACCTATGTCAAGTGAAATATTGAAATGCTTATACACCTCAGCCTTGACATTTTGCAGTGACTACCCATAGTTAACTAAGCCCACAAAAAAGATCAGCTGGATTGCCTTCGCATAACAGCAACAGGTTGGAAGAAGGACATTTGAATTCTGCAGGAATTCCAGTCTTATCTTATTTGTTTTTGTTCTCATTTGGAATTAAAAGGCAAAATTTCAGAACTGACCATGGAACAGAAATTCAGTAAGCCATTCTGATTTGAAAATATTTCAATGTCTCCATTTGAGAAACTTGAGTTGTTTCATTTGGATAATGTTGAAACCTTTTAGTTTTATTTCACCAAAGTCAAAATGTGTCATTTAGATAATGCCAAAATGTTGTAATGTAAAATTTAAGATCACAGGAACATACTAAAATATATCTAAATTAAATGAAACAAAATTACAAAATCAAGAATAAACATTTTATCTTGTTGAAACACAAACTTTCAGATACTGATGAAATGAGAAAGTGTAACCAATTAGCATGTTCCCTTGAAAAGTTAAGATTTTTGACAAAATTTTTCCAGCCAAAAACTGTTCTGTTAAAAAATTTTCAACCAGTTCTACTGAGAATGAAGACATCCACCTTCCTAAATGCCACTCAGTCTCTGAACCTTCAAGGCAATGAAGCAGTAAGTGCTGTGCAGACTTCTGTTTCTGTATATATTTGAAATCCTTCATCCACCTCAACCTGCTTATTAGGCATTAGTTAAAGGGATATGCATCTCAGTGCCCACATGATTGTGTGACATGAGGTCCTAGGTCAAAAGTGAGACTTTTTGGATGGAAAACTTCCTTTCCTTCAATATTTAATGATCTGGAAGAGTGGGATCAGTCTTTCTGTTTATGTACAAAAGGTTGCAGAGATAAGGTGGGAGGCAGGGAAAGAAAGATATACTGTATTTCCTCCCAACCTTGCACTCCCCCTCTCAATGTAGCTGCATAACTCATACCTTCGCCTCCCCCTTCCTTTTTAAAATGTATTGTTTGTGAGATTTCAGGCATTCACTCCAATCCCACAATCCTTTGCAGTTTTAGAGGAAGCATGTCTTGGAGAAGAAGCACACATCCAACTTCCCAAGCACATTAGGCATGACATTTTTAAACCATGTTGCCTTTTCTTTTCCAACACTAAGATGTGGATAATACTTCCCTAATGAGCAGAGGGTGTTGTAAGGCTAAATGAATGTGTTTGATGGCATTTGAGATGCTTAGGTCAAAGGCAATTATAAACTGAGATCTGGCTACCCTATGTCCCCCCATTGATCCAGCAAACCAGCTGTCTTTTCTTTGGCAGTTGTTAACATATAATCCATAAAATAGCTTGCCACCTCTGCAAATATGATTGGGGAAAAGTTTCTTTTGATTCCTGCATTGCTAACTTTGTAACCTGAATCAGATTTGACCACCCTTGTCTTCACCTTCATAAATTCCAACAAATTCAACTCCTGAACATGAAGGGAGAAAGTGGGAGTGAGAGCTATGGGTGCTTAAGTATTTATCTGCTTTACGTTTTTAGAGGCAATCACTTCTTTAATTCCATTACCAGGAACCATCAAATACCTCTATAGTAGTCCAGCTCATCAGTATAGGATACTGTCCTATAAAGATCCAAAGAGTGTAGCCGTGTTAGTCTAGTTCAGTAAAGCAAACAAACAAGGTGTCCTGTGCAACAGGACGCCTCGTTTGTTTGGCCTATAAAGGTAATTATGTGACTGAATTAATATCCTCAGTGCCTACAGGAATATGTGGTCAGTATTGCATATTCTCTAGTCTAGCATATTCCTGAGGGGACTTTCAATGAAGGAATTAAAATTCCACAGTGGCCTAGGATATGCCTTTGTTCTGGCTGGCAGCTGTTACCCCTGACCATAACAAGGTTTAACCCAACCCACAGGAGTATCATAAATCTTTATCAACACAAAGTGCATCAGGATTGTCATTTGGGTTTGCATGGGAACTCCCTCAATTGTAGATTATCGGAAGGGAGATAATGAAATCTGGATCAAGGCAAATGGAAACTCAGAGCTCAGGAACAGGACATTGATCCTTAATGTACAAGGGTAATCTAATTCAAATCAATAGCCACCAGAATTTACTTTTGTCAGAGCTATTTGATGACTGATTTGAATTAACTTAATGGCCTTAGCATAGCTTCTAGTGAACAGATGTCCAGATGTTAAAATCACCACTTTACCATTGGCACTCACTGGCCCTGTGGTTGACATTCTCAGGCCCTGTTAGGAATGCAGTCTAATTTCAGTATACAGGGACTGACCACTGTTTGCTGGAATTGGGCCTCCGCCTATATCTACACTGACTGCGGCAAAATCGCCACCATCAGCCTAGTGTTCCGGAAGTGCTTAGCAGCAAGTCTGAACTCACTGCTGCGCTCCCAGAAGTTGGCTCTGGAAGTCCTGGGGGCCAGGAAGCATATGGAAAAGCCAGCCACAAGGGATTTGCAGTTGGCTTTCCCAAGTGTGTCCCAGCGGCTAAGAAATTCACCATCATTTACGCAAAGTGTTTTATGTGCCTTGTGTAAATGCTGGTCAACTGGCGCCAGGAAGACCCCACAGTGTAGATTAGGGCTCAGACATGAAAACTAGACTCCTAGAAGTGGTTCCACGCATTTCAAGTCTGAGAACACTTACCCACCACTGCCCCTGGCCCTTTTCTATCCATGGATCTGTACAGGAATTCATTGCCTAAGGGCATCAATTTAACACTCAATTCAGTAAACAGGTATCTATTTGTAAAAATGGCTTGTTCAAAATTCAAGGGGGGGGGGTTAGTAGCCCTGTTAGTCTAGTTCAGTAAAACAAACAAGGAGTCCTGTGTTACTTTTAAAGACTAAAATTTATTTTTCACATGAGCTTTCATGGGCAAAGTTGTCAGCCTGTGAGTATCCTTCCACCATCACATTTGCTCCAAGTGGTTCTTGGTGATCACTGCCGAGTAAGTTGCTTGCTGACAACACACACACTTAATAAGGCCTGTTTGAGTTCATGGCTTACTGTGAGAATTCGTGAGAACTACTTTGCTTTGTCCAGAGCTTAACATTTCCATAATGCCCTTCATCCCCATATGTCCCAATGCACTGCACAAACAATATACAGTGTAACAGAAATGCCGCCCTCCCTGGAATATGGAGGGTGACCCCCAGATGAGAAACAAGAGCAAGACAGGATGCAGAAAGATGGGATCAGGAATGGAGAAATTTTTGCCAAAATATTCCTATACAAACCATCATGCTTAGGAAATGTGCCATGGGTATTTGCATATCCAATCATAGCAGAGACAGTATTTGCAGTCTTTAAAATCTCAAGCCCATGTGATGAATGCATGTAGAACTCAATGAATCGCTGACTCTCTTGTTAATGCCAGTGTGCTGTTTTGAAACCAGTGTCATCCTTCTGTTGAGTGTTGGGAGATCTTTGGGGCCTTGCAGGTTGGCTTCCTAGTGGAAGAGAAATCAGTGATGTGGGGGCTGGGTATATTCTAAGTATAACACACCTTATTTACACATAAATGCCAGTCCTGGAACAAAGGTGGTCAAACAGCGTGCAAGGCCATCCCTTTTTCTCAGAATCTCCAACACTACCAATGCCTAGTTCCCAAGGAGCAACTTTGCCCTAAAACTCAACTCTAGCCACTGCACAACGCAGATGGCAAATTCTCACACAGCTCCCTCTCCCCAAGCTGCTTCTATGCAAAACCTTGCATAATATGCAGTCATATGAACAATATATCATGTCTTCTGAAGAGTCAAAATTTGTTCACATGCCATAAGAAATTATAGAAGACTGTATAACAGGACTGTTGGCGACACCTGCTATAACAGTATGTACCTGCAAAGGGAGCAGAGTTGAAGCTTGCTCTGCCCACGGACAGTGTTGATCATCTTGAACGGTTACCCTAGCTATGCACCATTGCACTACAGTGGTTAAAAGCAGAATTGTTGAACTCTGTCATAGGCCTTGTGCTGCTCACTAAATTTAGAGCAGAAAAAGCAGACATGAAATTTGCTTCCCTTATTAACATTTCAAATAGAAAATGCTCATTTGGCCACCTCTGCGGTTAGTGGAAATTTTGTTTTTAGCTCAAGCCATAGGATTTTGTGAATCTGGATCATGAGAGATGAGTTCTATCCTTGTTACTATTATGAAATTCCAAAGGGCAGGAAAGTCATGACAATGGAAGTTCAGAGTCACCAGGTCACTGTTTAACACAACCTGTTGGTGACACCCGCTTTAATAGTATGTACCCCTAAAGGGAGGGGAGTTGAAGCTAGCCCTGACCATAGATAGTGTTTATCATCATGAACAGATTATGCTATCTAGGCACAATTGCCCTGCAAAGATTAGTTGCACAATATTCTTGTGTTGTTTTAGCTTTTTCAGCTCTTATCTCCTGGTGGGCCGAGATGAGGACGTATCCTGGCCTGTGATACCAGGAATAGGCTTAGTTTTTAACCAAGAGTACCATTGTGGAAGTATCAGACATTGGTTTGAATAACTTGAGTGCTGAATCAAATGTCACAGCACACTCCTCTCATCTTTTTTTAGTACACTTTATAATCTCTATTCGCTACTCTCCCATGAAGCTGGCATGGTAACGACTAGGCAATCATAGTGAGAGAGAGAATGTAACTTGCCATTCCTAAATTGAAAGAACCAAATAGCTATGGATAATCAAGCCTGCTAAAGTCCTTGAACGTTGTCCTAACTTTCTAAGAAATTGTCAGTGGAACTTGTTGTTGATTGCTATATGTTAGGAGGAGTTCTCAAGGAACTGGCCAAGTTGTGCTGGGCACTTGACTGTTTGGCAGAAGTAAGAATGTTTTAACTTAATGAAGTTGCTCTTGCATTAGATCTCTTGTGAAAATGAAACACCCACAACCACAAAGGCTTATATCTGATCTCTGGCAGCTAGAAGTGTGAAAGGCAGCCATCTGCCAGCGTAGGAGGATAGGGTTTTAAAATATTCCTCTCCACACTTTTCCAGAGCAGGATTTGGCCTACCTGACTTTCACTGGTGGAAGGAGACAAAAAGTGTGATGTTAGGCGCCTGAGGTTCAAATTAATTAACCTGACAAGCTACCTAAGAGCCCCATTCTTCATCCCTTGCTCTTGTGAGTCATCCTCATTCATGCAAGTAGCCAAGTTGACTTCAAATGGACTGCCTGTGTGAGTCAGGATTATTCAGGTCTGCAAGTGCTGGAGAATCTGTTCCTAAATTTGTCCCTAGTATAGAATCAGTATTTAGTACCACTGCTATAGCACAATGGAGGAGATAGCCTGTGAAGAGAGGATTGCTGCTTAATTGTTCTTTATTCCCTCCTTAATTCACCTCTCAATCTACATGTGTATGATTTACTGGCCTTCAGAAAAGGATTCCCCTTTGCTTTTCCCTTCTGATGTTTTTAACCTTGAGACCCTATCATTGGACAAGTAATTTTATTGATTTAGGGTGGGATTTTCACAGAGCTTTTAAGGGAAATGAGTATTCAGCACCCATTGCAGTATTTGCCAGTGCACCCTTGGCCTCTGTAGCTCAGCAAGGTGGCTGGAGCAAAAGCAGAAATGGTGCTTCTTCTGCAGTTTTTTTGCCCAGCCTGACTTGTGCCAGCAGCTATTAGAACCTTGCAAGAGACCCTGTTCTTGCCAGATCCTTGTCAGGACCTATTTGTTGACATTAATATCTTGGGCTGTGTCTGCACTGGAGGCTGTGTTAAGTCTACCTAACAAGGTCAACTTTAAGTCAACTTAAAGGTGACTTTGTTAAGTCAACTTAGAGGGCCCACATTGAAAACTCCTGTCAGCTGCCTGCGTCCACAATGGCAGGTGCTAGGTCGACCCTTCCTGGTGGCTGGGAAATCTGGGAGTGGGGATGGAGGACAATTAGGTCGACTTAAGCACTTTCCTTGTCTCCATGGGCGTAAGTCAACTTAGTAAGGTGGACTTAAGTGTTAACAAGTGGTGGTAAGTTGACCTAAGAATCCAGTGCAGATGTACCCTTAGACTCTCTTTTATTTCCTTCTTTGCATTTTTGTAGATTATTCCTCCAGAGAGGCTCTCTGACTTACTTGTATATGGGTCCCTAGATAATGACCTCTTCTTTTATGCTCAACACTAATCAATACAATCAATCTATCTTCCAACCTCAGGTTGGCGACATAACCTCAACTGCCAAACGGTCCCCTCACACATCTTGATGCAAAATAAACCTACAGATCTAGCCCTGAAATCTCCATTTATAATTTGGTAAATTTCAAAGCCAGAATTAATAGCAGTTGACATTGGATTAGAGCTGGATGCAAATTTTTGCATGATACTTTTTTTTTTTCATAAAAATGCTGATTCAATTAGGCAAACATTTACCAAATTTTGGGTCAAAAAAACCCCCAAACCTTAAAAGTCAGAAAAATGTGACTGTTCTTTATTAATATTCTCAAAATGCAACGTTTTGATTTGTTTTTTGGTTAGAAACAATGTTCTGTTTCAAAATTTTATTTTTTTAATAAAAATGTTTTCAAAGAGTCAAACGCAAACCATTTAGCTAGACCTTACATAATTGTTCTTAAAACTGTTTGATTTACTGATTTTTTTTAAAAAATTGGTTTTGGTCCTAACTGCCATGATTATTTTTCTTTTAGTTTTTTGGAATTGTCAGTGAACCAAATAAATAAATAAAATAGAAACCCTCTTTACTCAGTTTAGGTAGGTTTCTTTATTTGTCTCTCACTTCTGTTTTTATTCCCTGGTTCACTCCCTTTTTGCATCTGTGATTTATTTGCATTAAAGTGTAGATTTACATACATTAAAATGAACTGAAATAAATCCTCATAGCATCACAGTAAGGTAGCTCAGTCTCCATTGTGGTAGCCTGGTTTAATCTTATCACCCCCATGTTCACACCTACTGCAAGGCCCAGAGATCTACACAAACAGGACCTGGGAGCAGGAAGGGTTGCGACATGGTAGTGTCCTATATACTTTAGCCACCAACCATCCTGCTGTGAGACTTTCTAGGAAAAAAGAATTGTGCAGCTAGGCTCCCTGCAGGGAGATGAAGTTTAGGAAACAGCTGCTACACACTCAGCATATTCTGACTCCCTTGTGGTACAGACAGCATCGTGAAACCCAACCTGCAAACCCTGTTCTCAAGTATTATCCCCCAATGGTGCTGGCCATGCTGAATAGCTAGAGCAGGTTCTGGGAAGAGACCTCAGCTTGATGTTCCTCCTGGATTTTAACTGTTTCTTGTATTGTAGCTCTGTGGTCAGGCAGCTATTTGGCATCCCCATCATCCAGTCACTTGGAAAGAGCTTCTCCCCAGTGAGCACAGGGATGCTGTAGCCAGAAGTCAGACTAGACATTCAGTGAGTGTCTGGCCTTAAAACCTATGAATCAAATAAAGTTCTTGGTCCTGTCACTTAAAGAATGTGTTTCCCTTCTCCACCTTGTAACATGATGGGGGAAATATGTGGACGAATGGGAGGAAAGATAATCTTATGGAAGTGGTGACAATAGTGGCTGGGGGGAACACCCCCACATTTAAGGGTTTTGCACTTTTTCAAAGTCCGATAGGTCACAGAGTCAGGGGGACTGTGGCTTGACCATTTTTAAGCAGTGGTCCCAGACTAAATCAATATAGCTGCTGCCCAAGTGATCCAGAACATCATTCCAGCGGCAGTCACAACGCCACTGAAATTTGACCTAGATGATCCTCTGTTCAGATGGATGAGGCAAATGGTGCTGGGACCTGGGCCATGGAAAGTTCATTCTTGTGTGGCAGAGAGCAGGGGACTCTGTGAAGAACTGGACCTCTTGTGACCCTGTAAACTTGTGAATTGTGTAGGGAAAAAAAGAGGGGACATTCCCTGGCTGAGGGAGACTAGGGATCCTGGGGTGGGGGAAAGAGGGAGTAGAAGAGATTGGACAACTGGGGACCAGAATGGGGTCCTTTCAGAGGGGCAGGGGACCAGAATTTGCCCTTTCCCCAAGCAATATTTGAATTGGTGCCAGTTCCACTAGCTGATGTGTAGGACACTGAGTTGGATCTTAGAAGAGCTGAGTTCAATTCCCAGCCCTGCAACAGACCCCCTCTGGGGCTTTGGGTAAATCTTGTAGTATCTGTGGGCCTGAGATGCTCATCCATACAGCAGATATAAACAGAAGAAGGACAAATTCAGCCCTAGTCATTGACTTCAGGGGAGTTGCACTAGATCTAAAGTTGACCTGTAAAGTTCCTCATTTTATTGTAAGTTACCCACCAAATCTGACTGTCTTCCATTCCTTTTAACTGGTTTTCTGTTTGTCAGAGCTGGTTATAGAATAATAGAGTAAGGAGCATATAAGTACCTAAATAGATATAGAGGAGGCTGGGGGTGGGGGTGGGGGGCTTGTGTTATGACAATGGTCAGGAAAAAAAAGGCCCATTGGTTGTTAGTATTTTGAGCTCTTGGAACATGTTCTTCCAATCCTGCCGACATCCCCATGGAGCTCTCCAGTCACTGAGTTCCTCTTGCCTAGATGGCAAGGTGTTGCCCCTGCCTGTCTGCTCTCAGTCCCTGAAGAACAGGAAAGGCTTATTCTGTATTCTGATCTTCTAGGTCAGTGGTTTTCAAACTTAGGGTCGGGGCCCAGTACTGGGTTGCAGGACCCTCTGTTGCCACTCCCAAAAGACTGGAATACATTGCTCAAAGATGTAATTGTTGGGTTGTGGGCATAAATGATTTTTTCAACTGGGTCCTGAGAAAAAAGTTTGAAAACCACTGTTCTAGGTCACAGTGGGAGATGGTGCTGGGGAAGTATTAACTGCACCATAAAGCAGGACTGTTACGTCAGTCTTGCCCTCTGGACACTGTCTGCACATTGTTTCTGTGCGCTTTCCCAGCTGGATGGAAAGCTCAGCCAGACAATTACGCTGCAGAGGGTAAGTAGGATGAGTTGGTGATGTTTCATCGTTTACTCCTGTGTCCTGGAAGTTTCCCCCTGGCCACAAAACATCTCTTCATTTTATCGTGTGTTCTGTTCTCAGATCCAGCCAGGACTATGTTTCTTGGGGCATTAATAAGTTACTTGAAAAAGTACTCGAAAGGTATTTAGTAGGAAATGTTAATTAAAAAAATGTACTACATATTCTGTGTTTGTTTAGCGATCTATATATAAGATCTTTGAGGCAAGAACCATCTTTTTGTCATATGTATGTATAGCACCTAGCACAAAGGTCACGAGGAGATACTACAATAAAAATATTTGCACATATATTTGTGTGTGTGTGTGTGTGTGTGTGTGTGTGTGTGTGTGTGTGATGAGCATGAACAATGAAGGATTGTAGATAAATATAGACCCACATGTCTTACATGTGTTCAATCCAAGCCCCTCCAAGCTCTTTATAATTATTAACAAATTTAGCCTCACAACCACCTGTGTGGCAAATATCTTCATTTGTACAGATGAGACCCAGAGACGTGAAGTGACTTGTCCAAGGACCCATAGTAAGTCAGTGGATGAATGCAGACTAGAACTCCAGATCTTCTTGTCTCTGGTGAGACCTGCAAGAAGGAAGCTGCTTAATGTTCTAAAATAAGTCTTTTAAAAATATCCCTGGAAAACCACCATTTATACTGCAACATTATCTTGGGGGAGGATTTTGCTCGTAGGCCCATTTGCAGCAGCTCTGACAATTCAGATAGAAAATGGGAATTTTAATAGAGCGTGTATGAGTAGTTTGAGTCATCTGCATTTGATAGATAGTAGTTTGAATCATTCTCGCTTTTTTAAGAAAGGTGAATTAGCTTTGATGTCTTTTTGACAATGATCACAGAAATACTGATTAGCCCCATCTGATTAAGCAGTAGGTGAATGGCATGTGCTAAATACACATGATAATTAGCTCAGATTCATTTTTTTTTTGGGCTTGGTTGGAAGCCGGTTCATGCTTGGCTTTAAACCAGATGGGACAATTGGTTTAATGATTTGCGAAAGGTTTTTGGATTACTGTATTTACCTTTTAGTCTCACTGGCTATGTCTACACTACAGGGCTCGATTATGCCAGCTTAATAAAGTCTGCTTAAAGTAGACCTTATTAAGCCGGCTTAGCACATCCACACTCAAAATGCCAGGAGACTGCCCAGGTCCACACTGGCAGATTCGAGGTCGCACGAGGTGTGGTGCATTGTGGGTACCTGGCCCATAGTGCACCACAGCAGAGGTGCCCCTGTCTTCCAGCCACTCCTTTGCTACTGGAAGTGAGTGACCACACCGCCCTCCATAGTGTGTGTGGCAACAGGGAGGCCAGGGAGTGTGACATAGCTCAGCAATGTGCCAGCACAGCACTCCACAACCTCCCTGCATTGCCCAGACTCCTCTGGCTCTGGAACCAGGTGCTGCAGGGCAACTGCCAGCACAGGGGCAGGGTGCAGCAGTTGTTTAGACTCAAACACTGGGTAACAGCACATAGGGGAAGGTGAAGTCAAATCACCTGTTATAATGGGAAAATAAAAATCCATAGTCAGGATTTAATTCCTGCTTTCACACAATCTAATCTAAAAAAAAAAAAAAAAAAGCAACTTTCTTTCCTTCCATGTGCTGTTTCCCCATGTTTGAATCTTAACTACTGCTTTGATTTGCTGTCAGAGTGTGACCTGATCCTATGTCTTACACTCCCCTGCATTTATTTCCTACCATTCTGTAAATTCCCCCATCTTCAAACAGATGAAGTGGGATTTTTCTCCCATGACAGCTCATCCAATAAATAAATGTATTAGTCTTAAACAGTGCTAAGAAGGGGGGGAGACAGGCAAGGTCGGGCTGTGGTGTGGGGAGATGCTGGGGTTGAGCTGTGATGGGGGGAGATGCTGCGGTCCAGCTGCGATGGGGGAAGATGCTGCGGTCCAGTTGAGAATGCAGGAAATGCCAGGGTCGGGCTGTGATGCCTGGTACGGCTCAGAATGGGAGAGATGCTGGATCAGATCGGGCAACATGGGGAGTTTGGCTGGGTTGCACACAGCTGGGAATGCTCCCAGCTGTGTTGTGCCTTCTAGCCAGCCCTCATCCCCATGTTTTCTGTGTTTGGGAAGCCAATTAAGTTGACTTAAGGCAACTCCCACTCCACATTGCCTTAAGTTGACTTACTAAAATTGACTTAACTGTAAAGTCGACTTTATAAGTGGGAGTTATAAAATCAACTTTACTTGATGCTAAAGTTGACTTTATTGCCCTGCAGTGTAGACAGGGCTTTGTTTAAGTCAACTTAAGGGCCCTTAAGTTGACTTAAACACACAGTGTAGACGTACCCACTGTTTTTCATCTCTGGGTATCCCCTATAAAGACAAGACGGCCAAATTCAGCTCTGGTCATCAACTTCACTGAAGTTGTACCAGATTTCAAGTTAACCCATAAACCTCTTATTTTAATATAACTTACTCACCAAATCTGATTGTCTGCAGTTCCATTAACAGGTGTTCTATTTGTCAGAACTGGTTATGGAATAATACAGAGTAAAGAGAACCTTGTGAACCTTCAGGGCCCTGTACCCCTCCATTTTCATGGCCCGTGATATACAGTAAGTCAAAAGGGGTGACTGGGTGGCCACTCCTGACCTTAAACTCTATAGTTCTGTCTTTGCTCCCAATCTTCTTCCTGTGCACTGCTCATTCCTCTCACCCCATTACTTCCCTAGTCTCCCTTGTGGCTTATAATTTTCTATGGCATCTTTCATGACTGAACTGCATCCCTCTTCTGTGTATTTCCAGCTATCTATTTTAGATGCCTGAATGCCTCCAGGACTAAAGTATTTGAGTGCATTACAAACTTCAGTGTGCATGTCCTCACAACACCTTAGTGAGGCAAGGCAGGGCTTTAGTCTGCATCATATAGACCAGGAACCAAGGCACCCATAGGTTACAAGGTTGTAGGAAATCTTTGGTGCAGCAGAGAATGAAACCCAGGTCTCCCAGTGCCTACCTGCCTCCCAGGGGCATTGCTGGCGCTGGGCACCCGGGGCATGTGCCTCGAATCCCAGCACCAGTGCCCCAGATCTCTGGCCAATCAGGCCGGAGATCTGGGGCCCAGCCACTGGTGGCCACGGCGGCCCCATCCCTGGTCAGGGATCCGGGGCCTGGCCGCCTGTGGCCATGGCTGCCCGCGGCCATGGCAGGGAGTCTGGGATCTGGCTGCCTGCAGCTGCTTCCAGCCCCATCCCTGGCCGGGGATCCGGAGCCTGGCTGCCCGCGGCCACGGTAGGGAGTCCAGGGCCTGGTTGCCTGCGGCCACTTCTGGCCCCATTCCCGGCTGGGGATCCAGGGTTCAGCCGCCCGTGGCCGCAGCGGGGAGTCTGGGCCCGGCTGCCCGAGGCAGCAGCGGCCCTGGCCAGGAATGCAGGACTCCGCGGCCACTTCCGTCCCCGTCCCCAGCAGGGGATGCAGGGCCTAGCCACCCGCGGTGGCGCGGTGGCTTCTGGGCCTGTGGCCAGGGGGTGGGGCCTGGGCCCATGCCCCGGGTCCCTCCCCGGGCCAGCAATGCCCCTGCTGTGCCCTAACCACTGAGCCATTCTCCTTGTCTCCTGCAAACCCCTCACAATAAAACCTTTTTTTCCCCCTGCATAATTCTCCAAGGGCCATCATACCTTCAGTGCTTCCAAGTGTCTGTCAGGCATCCAGAATGACAGCCCTTTCATGCTAGTCTGATTTTCTTGCATATGTAAGGCAGGCTTAGGAGCTGTGCCTAACAGCTTCTGAAGGGGAGCAACTAATCTGCATGGGTCCTGTCTTAGCATGGTATTTTCATACTGGGTGCAGGGCATAGTGGGTAATGGTATTTGGGGTTAATCTGCTCACAAATCTGTCAATACTGTAATTCTACTGAAGGGAAACATAAAATACTGTCTTTTTGTAAATTACTACTCTCTGTTTCAAATCTGTCTGGATTAGTTAAAGGGTAAAAACTAGCCTTAGTTAAAAAGAGGCTTGTAAAAAAGGTGACTGCATATTTCAGCCTGAAAAAGGGAAGAAAGGGGTGGGGAACTCCCCCTCTCTGAGCTGAAATTACTGAAGAGGAGCAGAAGATGGAGAGAGCGGGCGGAGCCGGCGGCTGGTGAGAGCAGCAAGCTGGGTGGTGAAAGTGACCGGAGGGCAGAGGCAGTGGACGGCAAGAGAGGCTAGCGGTGAGCTGGGCGGCGTGAGTGACTGGCGGGCGGAGCCAGCAGACAGCGGATGGAGCCAAGGAACAATTCTAGATGATGGAGTGAGTGACCAGTAGATGGCGTTGGCAGACAGCTGGTGTGAAAGACACTTCCTATGTACCCTAGGGTTAGTTGGGAGACTAGTAAGTACTGATTCCACAGATCAGTGCTGGGTTTGCCATTAAGTCTTGTATGTTCTATTATGCGATGTGGGTTGTTGGGGACTTTGCTCTGTACTGACTAGCTGGATCAGCGCTGACTTCTGTTATTTGGCCTTTTACACTCTGTTTTGCTACTATTAAAAGTTCTGTTTACTACACTCAGTCTTGTGCATGTGAGTGGGGAAGCCTACCCCTTTGGGGTGCCCAGGAAACAGTGCAGGATACCCAGAAATCTGGGTGGGGGCTTGAGCCGGTTGGTGGTACTACATTATTGGGAAACCCCTAGGTATAGAACCCAGCCTTTGTTCTGCCAGCCTGCCCTGGCAAAAGGGTTACACATGCTTGGCTGAGCTGCAGCCAGGAATTTCTTTGGGAAAGTGTATGTCAGGATGGACAAGATTTTTGGTCTGAGGACCACATCTGCCTCTCAGTGGGTGAGGAAGAGGTGGGGCTGGGCCAGGAGAAGGAAGCTGCTGCCAAGTGTCTTCCAGGGTGCCGCTGCTTTACACAGCAGGAGAGGGGTGGGGCTGGTAGAGGGAAGCAGCCGCCATGCTCAGGCCAAGGTGCCACTGGGCCCACATCCCAGTCATAGACCAGGATTCCATTTGTGCA
Source organism: Podocnemis expansa (assembly GCA_007922195.1). NCBI lineage: Eukaryota > Metazoa > Chordata > Testudines > Podocnemididae > Podocnemis > Podocnemis expansa. Next base: position 20,833,881 of record ML682025.1, read on the forward strand.
AGGACCACTAAGCATTTAAAAATCACAAGTCAGGTCCCAAAAACCATAAGATTGGTTTGAAAATCATGAGGTTTTTATTTTGTTTGTATATAAAAAGCATGGGGGGTTCCTTTTATTTGTCTGTTGGTGTCTGAGCCTTTAGGGTTTTCCCAATTGTCTGCAACAGCAAAAGTCAGTAATTATTTGTTGTATTACCTATCTGTGGGAGTAACTAAGGAATCAGATTTCAGCTGTTTTTCTGTTGGAAGAATTTCTGCAATGGGTTGCTAGTTTGTACACATTTTTTAGCATTTCCAATTATTCAGTAGAATTTCACAAACAGTATTAATCCAGTGGCTTGCCAAACTATTGATCCAGTGGTTCAAAATCCATAATTCAAACTATGCTGCTGAGTTGCGATCAGTTGCATGATATTGTTCCTGTTCCCTGGTTGTATGAGCCTAACTCTGGAACAAATGCTCACAGGAGGCAAATTGTGAGCAATTCCAGGGACTCTCTCTTTCTTGTGCAGGGATTTACATAGCCTCAGGCTGCCAGGAGAACTGCTGTGTTTTTGACTTCATGATCTTACAATAATAAAAACACACAGTGCACCATCCATGGGCATGCTTGATATGTGGAAGACGTGAGCTGCAATAGGTGATGATAATGACAGAGTTTAGGAAGCAACATCGCCATCTAATGGGGAAACTACTTTAACATTCAGACACCCTACTGACTTCCCTTATGAGACATGCTACCTTGAGGCTGGAGTGCGCCTGGAACATGTCAAACAGATGATCTGATTGTTTTTATCTGTAGCACTCTATCCCTGTCCTGAGGTAGATACACCAGTAATTTTACCCTTCAGGTCCATTAACTTTAATAAATTCATGTCCATCACTGTGACAGCTATAGGGTAGGGCAATCAGAAAATGGTTAGAGGGAAGAACTGGGCGGGTTCTCTTCTGGGCTCTGATACTCACTTTTGTCAAGTCATTTCACCTCGCCCTATGCCAAGTTCCTCACGTGTACAATGGAGATCATACTTTACCTTCCATATCTTGTAGGGATATCATGAAACAATGTTTTTGAATGTGGTCTTCACTATATAATGTAATGTACAGTGACTTTATTTATCAATGGATTTGTTGCTGCAACCCTTGTGTTGGTTCAGATTTGAGCTTCATCTGTTCAGACTTGAGCATTTCATCTGTTCTTGCAGTGCCCCCATCTGCTGCAAACACTGATCATTTTTGCAATGTTAGGCTTTTGGTACCATGTGCTACTGAATATTGGCTCCCTGACACATCAGACATGTTGAAAACTGACTAAACTGGATCTGTAGCTTTTATCTGCTTGCTCATACACTGAGTCAATTTCCAAAGGAATAGCAGTGTTAGTCTAGTCCAGCAAAAGAACAAGGAGTTGTGTAGCACTTACAGACTAACAGATTTATTTTTCTCATGAAGCATCTGATGAAGTGGGATTTTTCTCTCATGAAAGCTCATGTGAAAAATAAATCAGTTATTCTTTAAGTGCCACACGACTCCTTGTTTGTTTGTTTTTTTCATACACTGAGGCCTGGGTATAGATGGGATGATGCAAAGCTTCAATCTTTTGGTGAATAACTTTGGATAAATGAAATCTTAGGGTAAGAATTGTGGCTATGTCCACACACAGGGAGTTAAATAAATTTAACTTGAAGAGATTTAAGTTAAATCAATATAACTATCACTAAATCAATTTAACAGGTCCCCACAAAAAAACCAAATCAAACTAGCTTGTCCAGGGACAGGACTTGCTAGTTCGATTTAGGAGAGGGGCACCCTGGGAGGTGTGGCAACAAGGCCCCCTGGCAGGGCCATGTTGCCAATGCCACCCAATCTCCTGTCTGGCTTTCCCCAGGAGAGCCAGTGGCAGGAGGAAAATGCCCACACTGGCTCTGGGCTCCCGGAGCCCAGCAAGGGAACAGATATCCCCCCAGACTGGCTGCAGCCTTGCAGCTCAGCCAGCCATGGGGGAGATGGGACCCCAGCACTTCCCGCTCCCCCCGTGTTAGCCAAGCGTGCAGGGAAAGGGAGCCCTGCGTGCCTGGCTCCCCCCACACTAGCGGGGTGCACAGGGAGAAGGAAGCCCAGGCGTGCCTGGCTCCACCTGTGCTATTGGGCATATGGGGAAAGGGAGCCGGGCACATGGGGGAGGAAGGTCAAACACCCTGGGAGGAAGGTCAGACACAGTTATATCCATATAGTGTTATATTGATATAACAGGTCCACAGAGGGTTATATCGAAATGACTATTTCGATATAACCCTCATTTCAATATAATACTCGGTTTTATTATATTGAAATGATTTTCCTTATTTCAAAATAAGGAAGATTCTTATTTCAAAATAAGAAAATGTCATGTGGACCTAAACTTTTTAAAATCAAAATAACCAGCGTTATTTTGATTTAAAAGCTGTGTGTCAACATATCCTGTTTGTCCTATGACAGAACTGCATCAGATTCACTTACAAACCACGTTTTGTGTGTTTGTTTGTTTGACTGTGATTTTGTCCAGCTGTTGCAACTTCTGACATACCACAGTCAGTCAAACACATGTAATAAATAAAACCTCAAGCAACAGTTTTCATGATACCAAACAGATTCTCAATCTGCTAATCCTTATTGATTGCATAGCTGAGCTTCATCAGTATTTATCCTGAACATTCCAGTTACATTATCGTGATCTATGGTGTATTTCTTTATCCACTTGCCCATGCAAGATGCCTCTAAGTTTTGTATGGGTGTTGATTGCTAGATACGCTTTCCAAAAGCATTTCCAAAACATCTCTGCCGTGCTGTCTCCTGATGCACACATCTCTGTCCAGCTCTCTGTCCAGATGCAACATAGTCTATTGAAGCCTGGCCCTTAATCCCTATCTCTGTATAATGTTCTTGAATGATATGTCAGATCAGTTCATTATGCCTCAGCCCAGATATTTTCCATTGACTTCCCAACCACTTCAGAAATGAGTAAGAAATCTGGATCCTCAAAGACTGTCAAATTTTCTTTCATTCTCTGTTCTAGACATACCTTCATTTTTCAATGCTTTTTATTCTTTTATCCTTGCTCTGCACAGTAAACCCTGGTTCTTGCCACTTTGCCTCAAGGGACTGGAACACACCTTTCACCCCACCTCCAGCTGAGTCTTTTTGCAGTCCATTTCTAGATTCTGCTGGGATGCCTCATATTTTCTCTAAGGTCTGGTCCATGCTATGGATTTGCCTCAATTTACAACAATGGGTCCTGGTATAGCTGTGCAATGCAACCCCCTTTTGTAGACAGGCAAAGCCTCTGTTTGCACTAGTGGAGTGAAACCACAGAGATCTGCATGGGTGCAAATTATGAGCAATAGCAACTTAGTGTCTCCACGAGGTAGTTTGCACTGGAAGAGATACAAATGATTGCTGGCTATAACTGGGGCAAATCCCCAGTGCAGATTTGACCTAATGTATTACACCTTGATGGTCTTCAAATTCTAGGACATGAGGATCCTCTCCCTTCCTAGTACTTACTAAGCCATGCTGTGCTTTCAGCCACAGCTGTCTAGTCTTGTTGCCTTCGGCATATTTGAGGACAGAGTCTGCTCTTCTGCATTTGGCAAGGTTCAAAAGCGAAGAGAATTGTGCTGAATGCAGACAGGCAGGAACTGGAGAGAGCACCCCCAGATCACTTTTACTCTATTCAGAGTAGGCTATGTAAGGTGGTTCCTTGAAAGGCCTTTTTGCCCTAACTAGGTCAATTCCAGTTGAGCGAGTGTCTTATTTAGTTTGGTTCATTAAAAAACAGCAAACAGAAGGGTGGGACCAATGTTTTAATCCAGGAAACTGATGCCCTGACACATCAGCTTGTGTGTGACACTTAGTCATGGACTTGATCATGCAGCTGACTTGGAACTGTCAGCATTCATTTGACAGAACTGATGTGCAGTGCTAAAGGACCCAAATCTTCCTGTTAAATATGGAGGCAACCTGCTGCATCTCTACCTTTTGTGCTGAAACAGAAAAGAATCATCATCTCGGCCTATGCCCAGGTGCCAGAGCAGCTCGGGGATGGAATCTGTGCCGTTGATGGCGTGTGTTTGCCCATCAGTACGCCCTGAGATGAGGATAGGCATTTGAGACTGGCAGAGGATTTCAGAAGCATTGAGAGCTGAAAGGTCTCTTCCATTACCATGCACTTTCTGCTCTCATTCCTATAGCATCCTGGATGTAGTTTGTTCTGGAGGTAGGATTGTCTAGGGTGGAGAGTCTGCCCATAGGGAGCTGCCTACCTAGTTTAGATCCATGCTACATCTATTCCAGTATCTTGTCTGCAACAGTAGCTAACAACACAACTTTCAGAGGAAGAAGAAAACCTACAGCAGGCATAATCTGCCCCAGTGAAGATCCCATCCTAATGCCTAATAGTTATAGCTTGGTTTCAAATCTGGAGTAGATTTTATTTCTCTTCCCAGCATTTACTGTGTTAGCTCTGGATGTTCCTTTTAGGTAAATAACGAGGTTGTCCTTTGAAACCTTCAGTTCTCAGCTTTATCAAACTCATGTGACAATGAGTTCCATGGAGTAATTATGTGCTATGTGGAAAAGTACGTCCTTGCATCTGTTCTGAATTTACCATTTTTCAGAGGACTCTTATTTCCTATTCTTCCCTCATAAGCAGTGAGACACACTTTCCCATTCTGTGCTTTAGTTTCCCAATCTGTAAAAGTAGGATCTCTATTATGGTTTTCTGCTATTTCCCATCCCATCCCCATGGTATCTAATCCCAAGTACTTGGAGATCAGTGAATGAAAATAAAATGTGAGAGGTTAGGATTCTTGTTGATTAAGGGGTGACATTTTCAGAAGCACTCTGTCCTAGTCCAACTCTCCTCCAACGGTAAAACTCTCAATGACTTGTGTCAGAGCAGAGTTCAGCCAACGCTGAGAGCTTTCTAAAATTCTAGCCAAAGAGTCTCATCCTGGAATACTAAAGTCAGTGGAAACATTGGCTTAGTATCAGGCCTCATAGGAGCAGCTGGTGAATGAGAGAATGACAAGATCCCAGCTTTAACAGTAAGAACACTGCAGCATCTTAATTACGAAGCACTCTATAAATAATACAAAATGCCATTTTGGATGCTCAAAGTCAGGGGTGTTGCTGGCGCCTGGCACATGGGGCACATGCCCCGAGTCCCAGCACCAGTACCCTGAATGTCTGGGGCACCAGCTACCTCTCCCAGCCCGGTCCCCAGCTGGGTATCCGGGTCCAGGCTGGCAAAGGCAGTGCCTGCATCTCCCAGCTGGGAAGCAAGATCTGGGCTGGCCATGGCAGCACCTGCATCTCTCTGGCTGGGCTGCCCTGGCAGACACAGTCTTGCCCGGGCCAGTCCCCAGCTGGGAATCCGGAGTCCAAAGCAATCTAAAGCTTCTAGAAACTTGCTCATCCAGTGCAGTGGTTTTTAGATTTTTTTTTTCTCCAATTAGCAAGAGGTTGCTAGCCTATGCAGTGCATTTTAACCTGGCATCTGCATTTTCAGAAGGTTTGTGGTGAAAGAAAATAAATAAAGAGCCCAAAGCTGCAATTTTCAATAACACAGCAACTCATCCTCTCCTTTCCCTGGAGCCTGCAGCGGCCCCACCCCAGTCTCAGGCCCGGGCCCACTCTTCCCGGCCAGCCCATGCCACCTGCAGCCTCCCTTCCCATGGCCTGGCTCCTCAGCCACCTTGGCGGCACAGGTAAGGGGGACCTGGGAGGGTTGAGGCAGCTGGCGGGGTAAGCACATGGGGAGTAGGGTAGGAAGAAAGCGTTGGGATGAGGGCTGAGAGGAGGACATGGGGGGCAATAGCTGGGGGAGGAGGGCCAGGAGTTTGGGGGGCACTAGCTGGGGTGGGGGGGCAGGCATTTGGGGGGGTATTAGCTGGGGTGGGTAAATGGGGGCCCAGACCTACGTGAGAGGGGCCAAGACCTGCAGGAAGGGGGCCTGGAAATTTAGGAAGGTTCCAGGCCCTGCCAAATTATACCTTAACCCCTGCTCATATGTACATTTAATTTGATTGGATACTAAGGCTACTTCTTCACCTTCCTACTGAAATGGAATACTGAAGTACAGCAATAAATTCATACCAACCCATGTGCAACTATTGCTGATTTAGCCATCCTGTGAAAATATGTTTGTTTTAATTTCAAACATGTAAACAGCAAGTGGGTGGGAGCAACCTCATTTTAAAATTGTCTCAAGAATCTCACCCTCATTTTTCAAATGCATGTTTGAAATGTAAATTGTACAGCTTCTACAGAAGCTGCAACTGGAGAATAACTACCCACAATTGTCCTGTGCGAAAGAGAGCTTGAATGGAATGTGTCAGATTTGAATATTCCCCTTGGATTTGAAATCCCCACTCGCATCTCAGGCAGGGGCATCACTGCCCTGGGTAATGACCCGGGGCCCAGGCCCAGGCCACACACCCCTGGCCGCAGGCCATGCCCCTGGCCAGGGACAGGGCAGGGAGCAGCAGCAGCAGCCACGGTTGCCTGGCCTTTGAAGGGGCCGGAAGTGGCCATCGCGGCTGCAGGCGGCTGGGCCCTGGATTCCCAGCAGGGGACAGGGCTGGGAGTGGCAGCTGCGGTCATGGGCAGCTGGGCCCCAGATCTCTGGCCCAATCCAGCCAGAGACAGGGAGACGCAGAGCCCCACCAGCATCCGGGGCACTGGCGCCGGCATTTGGGGCATTGGCTCCATGTGCCAGGTGCCAGTGACCCCCCCGATCTCAGGCCTGATAGCAGCATATGCTTCATTTTGTGTGCAGCTATTAGTCTCATGGGCTATGTCTACACTACTGGGCTCAGTTAAGTTGACTTAATAAGGTCTACTTAAAGTCAACTTTAAGTAGACCTTATTAAGTCAACTTAGAGCCAATTGCATTAAGTTGACTTTATAAAGTTGACTTAAGCCAGGGGACCCATTTAAAGACAACTTAATAAAGTTGACTTTCCAAAGTCAACTTAAATGGCTCCACAGCACTAAGTCGACTTTATTAAGTCGACTTTAATGGCCACACTGTGTTAAGTCAACTTAATAAAGTTGATTTGACCCTTAAAGTCGACTTTAAGGGCAGGAGTTATTAAGTAAACTTACAAAAACCCTTAAGTCAATGTAATGAACTCCAAATGTGGCCAGGGCTTTGCTTAAGTTGACTTATTGACTTAAGCCCATAGTGTAGGCATACCCATTGACTGCTCAGATATCTGGGCTTAAACTGTTTGCAGAATCAATTTCCAGTCCTGCAGTTAGATCTGCTAGCATCAGCCTTGCTCCCTATTGCAGCCCAGTTGCTGAACTGGGCTCCTTTGGATTCAGGCCTATTCCTTATTTCCCTTCAGGAAAAGCCCTGGAGGAACCATTCTTTCAAGAAGGTTTTTTAACCATCCTATAAAATTTAAAAGAGAATTATGCCCTGGCACCATTATTCTTGAGTATACCTGTGGAAAATCTTTCACCATAGCACATCTCAGAGTCCAGGTCAGCTGACTCACACTGTCAGGACTTGCCTTATAGGGCTAAAAATAGCTGTAAAGAGGGCCTGGGCCTGATCTTTGAAACCCAGCAAGGGGGTTGAGTGTCAGAGTCCAGGTTCCAGACCTACCCTAAACAGCTACACTGCTCTATTACTGTCAGGGCTTGTCTACACTGAAAATGGTGTGTCAACAGATCAACACAGTAGGATCAATTGAGTGGGCAATGTAGACCCACTCAATCAACCCCAGAAGTGCTTTCCCATCGACTCAGTAACGCCACACTTCCAAGTGAAGTAACGCTGCGTCAAAAGGAAAGCCCTTCATGTCAACACAGTTGAATAAAGACACCGTGGTAAATGAGAGTAATTAAGCTGAGGGAAGATGCACATTCTGCACCACACAGATTGCATATCTCCTGTTGATTTAGCCCTGCAGTCAGAGGCGTTGAACCCAATTGGGCTGGAGATCTGGGGCCGAGCTGCCGGCAGCCACGGTGGCCCCCTCCCCGGCTGGGGATCTGGGGCGCAGTTGCGGGCCACAGCGGGCAATCCGGGGTCTGGCCGCGCGTGCTGGCAGTAGCCCCATCCCCGGCTGGGGATACAGGACCCCGCTGCCCGCAGCTGCTTCTGGCTCCATCCCCGGCTGGGGATGCGGGGCCTGGCCGCCTGCAGCAGCGCCTGGCCCTGTCCCTGGCCAGGGGGCGGAGCCTGCAGGCTAGGGGCGGGCCTGGGCCTGTGCCCTGGGTCCCTCCCCTGGCCAGCGACACCTCTGCCCGCAGTGTAGACTAAGCCCCAGAGTGAGAGCCTGAGTCAGTCAACACAGCACAAAAATCTAAGAACAATAAACTGCCTTACACACATTGCTCTGCCTCCATTTCCTCCCCACTCTTGAGCATCGTCTGGGCTTGGATCAGAGTCTTTGAAGGTCTCTGGGATCCCCCTCTCCTGCAAATGGCTTTTCCTCCAAATCATGGAATCTCTCTTGGATCTCTGCAGTTATTGCTCTTCTGCTCTCCCTCTGTCTGCCTGTACCTTTGTTCCTTCCATGAGTCCCCCATCTTGCCAGAGATTCTCTGGCTCTGCTTTTTAAGATCCAGGGTTAGCCCCTGATCTTTGTTCTGCTTGTCAAGAAAGTTCACCACCAGGCTCCAGCCCCAGCCCCCTGCAGAGTACTTAGAGAAAGCTGATTCCACTAACTGCAGTCAGCTCATTGTCTAAAGGCAGGGGTTTTCAAAACTATGGGTCAGGACCCAGGACTGGGTCTCAGACTTTCAGTTACTGGGTTGTGGTGCCTGGCCCCTGCTGCTGCTGCTGCAAGATTGACATGCATTGCTCAAAGATGTTATGGTTGTGTTATGGGCATAAATGACCTTTTTCCACATAGGTCCTGAGGGAAAAAAAGTTTTAAAATCATTGTCATAAGGTGCACCCATTTAATGGGCAATCATCATAGTTCAAAAACCTGACATTGTCCCCGGTCTGGATGCGAGGTGACATTGCCTGGTAGTAGATGGTGGATTCCATATACACTGAAGCATCTAGTGGTACAACAATTTCATCAAATCAACCAGGCTTCATAAAATGTACATAGAGAATTCTGCAAATTATCACACCATCCTCCTGATATTTATTAATTGTACTACCACGGCATCTAGGAGCCCCAATCCCATGCTTCTTAGCTCTGTACAAACACAAAACAAGAAGACAGCCCCCTTAATAGAGAATTATACCCCACCTAGTCCTCTTGAAGATACTGAGCATGTTTTATAGAAAAGACCTCAGTGTTTGTTTAAATTCTGTTTTTAAAATAACATCTATAGAATTCTATTGTCTATCAAACCCTGTCTGATGCATCCCTACTGAACTCTATAGGGTTTTTCCATCAGAATTATTTTATTATGATTTATTTAAAATCCAGTCCAAAGTTTTGATGCTTTAGTAGCCATCTCTTCACCAGGCCAGCCAAAGGAAATGTTTTTAAAATAAATTTAATAGGAACTGCCCTGGAGTTTAAAGGAACAGACCAAAGTAATTACATTTAATAGAAGCTGCAGGTTCTAAACTAAACTATATGGCAGCCTGCATAGTAAACCATTTGACAGGACATAAGGTGCAAAGCAGTTTGGTAAGATGTTATAGAATGAGAAAGTTAAAAAATAATCAGTGTACCCAAAGTGTTTTCATATCAGTGTATAGAAATATTGTTAAGCAGCAGTGATAAATGGAAATTTTCCTCTGCAATGACAGTGTGTGTGTTAAGTTCTGAAAGAAAATTTTGTTTTTAAACAAGAAGGGAAATAAGGGGAATTCACTTTGTGTGGAAACAAAAGTCGCTCGTAATACAGAATAGATTCAGATTTTAATGCCAAAAGAGGTATAGTTATGGTAATCTAGACTCTCCCCGCCTTCCCCACACTAACATAGTGTCAAATACCTAGTATCAATTATTGAGTTTTTGCCTAACATTTTCATCCATAGATCTCAAAGCATTTTACAGCAAAAGCAGCATTCATTATTCCCACACTATTGCTGATGTGACCAGGGTCTAGATTTCACCTTGGTCACCCAGTAAAACTGGGAATAGCATATTGCCTCTTGACTCCCAGTCCAGTGGTCTAGCCACTCAACCACATTGCCTCTTTAATGACAAGCAATAGCATGCTCCTTGTATGTGGAAATAGACTTTCTTTCTTTTAACTAGAGGTAAATAAAGACTGAATCATACCACTAAAAAAAGCAGGGGAGGGTATCATTCCAAGCTCTTAGCTATATATGTGCACTCATGATTTATACGGTATCAGCTCATTCATAATCATACACGAGTTCAGATTTGTTTTGCTACTTTTCTTCCTTTGCAAAATGCCGTACCCCTTGGACTCCACTGGTGGGCATTGAGGCTATGTCTATATTAGGAAAAGTCAGTTCGCACTTGTTAGTTCGAACTGATTAGTTCGAACTATCCTCGAACTTATTAGTTTGAATAAACAACATGGACTACTTTGAACTAACATTAGTTCAAACTGGTAGACTTTGTTAGTTCGAACTGACTGCCCTTAGTTTGAATTTATTAAGTTAAAACAAACAGCTAGTCCTGGTCTCCATTGTACTTAGTTTGAATTAACACTTGAACTAAGCGCTTAGTTTGAACTAAAAGGCGGTATTTACTAGTTCAGACTAAGTGTTCCTTAGTTCCAACTAAGGACTTCCTTAGTTGGAACTAAGGAAAGCCTGATGTAGACTGGTAAAAAGTTAGCTCGAATTAAGCCTCCTTAATTCGAGCTAACTTGCCAGTGTAGACGTAGCCTAAGTGTCCTATAATGCACTTTAATCTACTCTGGCATGAAAGAGGAGTAGACTAAAACACACTAGGCAACTTCTGAGCATGGCTGTGGAGCGCACATGAACACTTAATGAGCGGTACATTTAAACCCCAATCTATGTTCATATAGACAAGCCCTGAGCTGCTTTGTCTATCAGTTCTCCATCTGTAAGACAAGGATAATAGCACTTCCTATATCCCTAGGGGCTCTGTGAGTATAAATAAATTTAAAATTGAAAGACACTCAGACCTTGTGGTGATGAGGGACCCAGATAAGGACTCATGAGAAATTAGGTAGGTTTCATAGTCCAAATTAAGCCAAAGAAATTAATCAGTTCAAAGACACATAGCTTGTAACTAAGCAGCTAATGTTCCCCTTGAATAGCCCACCTATTTGTTTTGCTTTTTTCAAAGGCTTTAATTCCTATAACCCTGATGGATCCTTTAGTTTGCCTGACCTTTGATGTTGCTATTGATTCCAAGTTAATCTTCAAACAGCCATACAAGTTCATGAGCATTCTGCAGAGAACAATTAACAGCACTGGAGCAAAACAAAGACAGGCTGCCATAAACACAAGGTCTGTGCAGGGGCATGGTAAATAAGGGGTTGCTGGTTATTAGATGGTCTCCTAGGCAGCAAATTACTACCCTGCTGCAGTGCAACCCATCTCTCTGGATGTTGGGTTTTTCCCTCTCCCCCCAAAATGGAGAAAATGGTAGGTCAGGACGCAATAAATATCAGTTGCTATTTTGTAATAGCTTGTCCAGGGGCTGAAAAGATTTTTCTAAAGGTCATCGAACCTTTTTGATGCAAGAGATCTTAAGCTACTTGCAGCAGTGCCATAAAATAAGCTGGAAGATGTGCTCTGAAATCTTTAAGTCTTCAAGTTAACCATTCAGGGGTAGTAGGGATGTTGCTAAAAACAAAATAGGAGTTCTATAGAGAAAAAATCTAAGGTGGAGAGAGATTTCACTTGTCATATATGACATCTGGATTCTGTTGCTGGTTCTGTCATTGACTTACTAGGTGTCCTTAATGAAGGTAGTTAAGCACAGTGGTTTTTACTCTTGCAAGTCACAGTCCTGGGCTGTTCAATCAATCAAATCATAGGGTTGGAAGGGACCTCATGAGATCATCAAGTCCAACCCCCCAGGGCATGAACCCAGGACCATCTGCATATTAAGCAGAGGTGCTAGCCACTACACTATTCACAGGGCTGTCAGCTAGAGGTACCTAGGATTTATTGATGTCAGTGGCAGTTTCACCATTGGTTCAGCAATGCTAAGATTTCACCTAAAGAGCCAGATTTTAAGAAGGAATGAAGAGCTGCAGCTCCAGCTGGTGTCCAGGGTAGATTTGATACTCAACACCTCTGAAATCAGGACAATGGTATCTAAGCTGGATGCTCACAATTACACACCACTTTAAAAAATGTGACCCTTCGTATTTCTGTGCCTCAGTTTCCCCATCTGTAAACTGGGGGTGATAATTGTTGTTTACCTACCCTTTGTAATGCTCTTTGAAATCACTGGGTGAAAAGTCTGTGTGCTAAATACTATTATTTATGTGCTATGGTCAGGACCAACTCTACCATAAGCCAATGAGACCCTGGCTTGGGGCACCACTGGCTTAGAGGCACTGAAGTGCCACACCAGGGATGGGGCAGGCCAGCCCAGAAGCCGGACCCCCCAAGCTCCTGCCCCTTCCTGAGCCAGCAACTATGCCCTGGCGGATGGAGCATGCCAGCCCATGGGGCAGACTCTGCTGTCTAGCCCCACCTCTGGGCTGGCCCCCCCTTACCCCTAGGGTGAAACAGCTGGGTGCCACAGCCCCTTGAGCCTACCCTGGCTACCACATTTGTGGGTCATGCACTGCAATGCTGAATCAGCATATTGGGATTGAGGGAAGAGAATTACAAACATATGGGCATGATTAATCTCAGTGTCACATGAGGGACTTGAATCGCCATAACATTGTTCATAATAAGATTTTACCAGGGCATTAAGAGAGCATATTAAACACTTAATATGCATTCATTTTAGCCAGCACCTTAAAGAAGCTAATGAAAGATAAACACCACTTAATGTCAGAACAGCAAACAAGCGGGAGCTAATTATCTTGCTGCTAAGTTGCAATTTTAGTACCTTTTAATAAATTTAACACTGTTTATTGCTCATGTCATTTGAATTCAATTGCATGGCAATTAGACTGGGCAATAAACATGTTCAGATATGAATTTTAATATATAGTTACACAACTTGCCATAATAATTTGAAAAGATTTAGTGCTAGTGGACATTGTTGGATTCATTACGCCATAGGTGTTGGAACCTGGGTGCTGCTGCATTCCCTGACTTGAAGTGGTTTGTATCATAAACAGGATTTGCATTTGGTTCAATGACTCTCAGCACATAGTCACAGCATCCCTGGATTACAATGGAAGACCCAAGTCCTCTGCTAATGCAAAAAACAGATGCAGAAAAAAAAACAGATGCAGCATGGCTGGTAGCAGGGCAAGTTGCCTCCATGCTGAGCTGGAGTTTCTGTTTCTGGGAAGAGCCTCCATGATGCCTCCAAGAGAAAGGATGGTGCCTGAGGTGCTAGGCTCAGACTCTGGCAATGTGGGTTCAATTCGCTGCAGACTTGCTGTGTGCCTGGGGCAAATCTCTTCATATCTCAGTTCCTGTTGTGAGGATTGTGATGAAATAAACGCCTGTATTCACAACCAGCTGGGACAGAATATATTCGTGTTCACATTTGTAGCCCAAAGGGAATGCTATAACAGAATCTGGATTGAACAGTGACAGTGTGACCACAAGTGATAGAATAAAAGATGATTTTATTAAAAGAGGTAGACTGGTTACGTCCCTTTCAGCTACCAGGGTCCCCTGGAAATGCTGGCACGCAGGCTCCGAGGCTTCATCTCCGAAGGCACCTGCTGCAGCTTCCTGGTCCATCGGTGAAGTCCAACATGCATTAGACTTTCCTACTGTTATATAGCATCACAGGGGAAAAAAGCTACTATTTAGAAAATATACACATCAGCATACAGGCTCTGCTAACAGGCATGCCTCGTAAGAATTACAGGATGGTCACTCAAATAAACAAGTAGATATATGTATGGCTTCTGGTTATCAATGCCTACGTAAACAGCAGTAAATTGTGTGGGTGTCTGGTTCAGGGTGGTGCCTGGTTCAGGGGAAGGTCATTCCCTGGTCTGAGTGAGACCATTAACAAGGCAATAAATTGTGCATGTTTGCAGATAGGTGGGCAAGGTGATAAATCCTTCATATTCTGGGCCCATGATTTGGTCTGGGTGGGGGGTGCCACTGTCTTTCGCATACAATCTTCTTCCGCTTGTTTTCCCTACAACATTACTGTAAAAATGTTTGTACAAGACATGTTTTGTAAGGAATCATTTGAAAATTCCTAATTTGCTAGTCAGTAGTGTCCTGATAAAGAATATGTTGCAGCATTGTATGATGTTATTATTACATGTTCCAAATCCCATAACCTTGCCCAAGCAGAAATTGGCAAATAGGTCTGTTCTAAACAAAGGAATCTGTGCTTGCCTTAATTGGCAGTAAACAGAACCATCAAGCAAGCAAGGAAAACAAAGGAAATTTAACAGGTAGAGAAAAAAGCTGTCGGGAACATCCTTCCACAAAGACTGTCTGGCTTCTGGTGCTCAGCTGCAAATGTTTTTCAAGAGGGGGACTGAAATTATAGAAGCAAGGGACAATGCCAAGGTATCCGCCTCCTCATCTGTTTCTGGCATTTCATCTAAGAAGGCAAAGAAAAATGGCTGATGGACTCTGTGATAGGAGGATCCTGACCTGAAATTGCTTTCAATAGTCTGCAGGAGCACATGGAAAGAAAGTTTACGTTGTAACTAAGATCGTTCATTAAATAGATAATAATAAGCATTTTATCTTTGTTTTCCTTGTAAGGATTTCTGACTTCTAGCATTATTATTTGTACTTTCTTAAAATCTCTCTCTTTATATTTAATAAACTTGTTTTACTGTTTTAGTTAATTCAGTGTATTTTAAGTTGAAGTGTCTGGGTAACTCTTTAAGATAATTAACTAGCATATTAGTGTCTTAAAGGAATAATGGAGTTAATATATTTGTGGTGTCCAGGAGAGGGCTGGGCAGTACAGCACAGCACATACACTTATGAGGGAAATCCATGCCTGGGTAGGTGTTGGGGCTACCCAGGAGCAGAACAGTGGGTTATTTATCAGTAACTGTCCTTCTTCGAAATGGGCTGCTCACATGCACTGTTACAGGTGTCTATGTGCCACAGCGCACGGTAGCTCAGAAAGTCTTTAGCCTTAGCCTGTCAGGTCAGGGCACACAGCCAACGCCCACTCTGTGCTGCGACCACGGCTATATAGGTGACTGCGACCCTGACCCTCCAAGTTCCTATTTATTTCGCCAGCTCTGGTTAGCGGGGATGGTAGGAGGGATTTGAATGTATGTGAGCAGCCCATCTCAAAGGACAGTTACTGGTAAGTAACCCACCATTCTTCTTCGAGTGCTGCTCACATCATTCAGTTACAGGTGACTGCTAGCCATACCCAAGAATGGTGGGAAGAGTTATTGCCTGCCCACACTGAGTACGGCTCTGCTCAAGGCGGCATCCTCTCTAGCCTGTCGGACAATAGCATAGTGTGTCATAAAGGTATGCAGCGATGACCACGTAGCTGCCATGCAGATCTTTTGGATCGGAACTCAGGTGAGGAAAGCCTTTGACAATGCCTGGGCCCTGGTAGAATGAGCCCTGACATTGCCCGGGAGGGGCATATTCGACCTTCTGTAGCAGGCTTTGGTGCAATTTACTATCCATCAGGAAGTGCACTGAGATGCCACTGGGAGGCCTCTTTTACATTCTGCGACCACCACAAACAGTTGGGAGGTCCTGTGGAATGGGCGCGTGCACTCAATATACGTCAAGAGTGGCCTCTTTACATCCAGGGTTGTGCCACTTCCTCTGGTTCTCTGTAACCTGAGGGTCTGGAAAGAATACTGGCAAACATATGTCCTGATTAAGGTGAAAAGAGGAAACCACCTTAGGAAGGAAAGATCGGTGCAGGTGGCACACCATTTTGCCGGGAAAGAATCTTGTATATGGGGGCTCTGAGGAAAGGGCTCTCAGTTCAGAGACCCTCTTAGCCAAAGTAATTGCCACCAAAAAGCCTACTTTCCAGGCAAGTACTAGCAAAGTACAAGAGTTCAAAAGTTCATAAGGTGGCTCCGTCAGTCCTTGGAGCACCACATTAAGATCCCATTGAGGGATAGGTTCATGAGGTTGAGGGAAGAGTCTTTTGAATCCCTTTAAGAATCTATTGGAGGTGGGATGGGAGAAAACCGAAACACCATCTATCTCCTCTTGGAGAGATGAGATTGCAGCTAAATGGACTCTCAGTGAGGAAAGAGAGAGACCTTTATCTCTGAGGTCTAGCAGCTAATCAAGAATTAGGCGTAAGGGGGCTGACATGGGAGTAGTCCCTTTAGCTCGGGCCCAACGGAGAAACTGTTTCCGTTTGGCTGCATAGGTGGCACTAGTGGAAGGCCTTCTGCTGCCAACTAGTACCTGCTTGACTCTGTCCGAGCAGAGTCTTCCCTGTTCACTGAGCCAAGGAGTCTCCAAGCTGTCAGATGCAGGAGACCAGGGTTCAGGTGCCACAGGCACCCTGAGGCTTGTGTCAGGAGGCCCGTCTGCATGGGAAGGTGGACGGGAGTGTCTATGGACAAGTCCTGTAGGAGGGAGTACCAAGGTTGCCTGGGCCAATCTGGAGCTATCAGTATCATGTTCGTTCCATTCACTTTGGCCTTTAGAAGAACCCTGTATATTAGTGGGGTTGATGGAAGGGCATACAGGAGAAGGCCCGACCAATTGAGGAGAAAAGCGCCCATGAGTAAGCCCTCCTCTCTGCCCTTGAGGGAGCAAAAATGCTGACATTTGTGGTTCTGTTGTGTTGCAAATAGGTCTACCTGAGGCGTCCCCCACTTGTTGAATAGGTGGAATACCACCTTGTTGTGGAGGGACCACTCGTGGTGTGCTAGGGGGTTCCTGCTGAGCGAATCTGCCAGCTTGTTGTCCGCTCCCAGTAGGTGGGCTGCTGCTGGAGTGAAGGTGTACCTCAGGGCTAGTTCCCTGAGTCTGTATGCTTCCCTGCAGAGAGCTGGGGAACGGACACCCCCTTGCTGGTTTGTGTAGAACATGGCTGCAGTGCTGTCCCTCAGAATCTAGACTGCCTTCTAGCTTTTCCAGAAAAATCCTGCAAGCCAATCTGATGACCCACAGCTCCTTTATGTTTATGTGGAGGAGGCTGTCTGATGGAGACCAAGTCCCTGGGTGGAAAGTCCTCCTGATACGTGGGCCCCCCAGCCCAAGTCCAAGGCATCAGTGATCAATGTCATCATAGGGACTGATGCTTGGAAGGGAATCTCCCCCATGGCAAAGAGGGGGTCCCTCCAAATATCTAATGGCCCCATGATGTCTTGGGGAACTGACAGTACCTTGGACAAAAGGTGTCTCAGTGGGTGGAACACCGGGAACAATCAGATATGGAAAGGTCTCATTCTCAGGTGGGCCGTCCTTATCACAGAGGTGGCTGCCGTCATGCACCCGAGGAGCTGTAAGCAACGTCAGGCTGTGGTTACCTGGGAGTCCTGCAGCTCTGCAATGATGGTGCAGATGAACTGAAATCTTGAGGGGGGGGGCAGGAAGGCCCCTCCCTTTCGGGAGTCTAGCAGAGCTCTTATGAACTCTATGCTTTGGGATGAGCAGAGCTTTGACTTTTCTCAGTTTATGCAGAGCCCCAAGTACCTGCACAATCGGCTCACTACCTTGATGCTGTGTTCTACCCGAGCTCTCGCCCCCCCCCAGTTATCAACCAATCATCTAGGTAGGGGTAAATCTTTATGTCCTGCTGGCGCAGGAAGGCAGCAACTGCCACCATGCACTTTGCAAACACCCTGGGAGCCAAGGAGAGCCTGAAGGGGAGTGATGTGAACTGGAAGTGTCTTCCCTCCACCATGAACCTTAGAAACATCCTGTGGTGGGGGCAAATCGCTATGTGAAAGTGTCTTTTAGATTAAGGGCTGTGAACCAATCCCCTGGATTTAGAGATGGAACAATTTGTGACAGGGAAACCATATGGAAATTTATTCTCCTTATGTATTTGTTTAAAGCTCTGAGGTCCAGAATGGGTCTCAGGTCCCTCTTTGGCTTGGGAAGAAGAGGTTACCCACCTGTAACTGGTGTTCTTCGAGACGTGCTGCTCCTGGACATTCCATTGTAGGTGTACGTGCGTGCGTGCACGAATAGCCAGAGACTTTTCCTATAGAGCATCCATAGGGTCAGCTGTGGTGCCCTCTAGAGTGACACCGTCGCGGCTCTCTATATGAATCACAGCCAACCCGCCCCCCCCTCGTCAGTTCCTTCTTAATGCCTATTCCGCAGTGGGGAAGAGGGAGGGATGTGGAATGTCCAGGAGCAACACATCTCGAAGAACACCAGTTACAGGTGGGTAACCTCTTCTTCTTCTTCGAGTGGTTGCTCCTGGCCATTCCACTGTAGGCGATTCACTAGTCTTACCTCTGGTGGTGGGTCAGAATCACAGGTGCACAAACTGCAGAACTGCTCTGCCCACTGCAGCGTCACCTTGAGCTTGCCAATCAATCACATAATGCTGCGTGAATATGTGCGTAGACGACTATGTAGCTGCTTTACAAATGTCCATAATTGGTACCCCACTCAAGAATACCGCAGAGGAGGCTTGAGCTCTTGTAGAGTGGGTCTTGATTGCCATTGGGTCAGTCTTAGCCAATGCATAACATTTGCAAATACACGAAACTATCCAGGAGGAGAGGTGCTGAGCTGAGACTGGCTCCCCTTTCATTCTGTCTGCTACTGCCACAAACAGCTGGGATGTTTTTCTAAAGGGTTTCGTCTTCTCTATGTAAAAGGCCAAAGCACAGCGAACATCCAGAGTGTGGAGCCTTCTTTCATTGTCTGAGGCACACGGCTTTGGATAAAAGACCGGCAAGACAATTTCCTGATTACAGTGGAACTGCAAAACCACCTTAGGATGGAATGCTGGGTGAGGATGCAGTTGAACTTTGTCTTTGAAGAAGACTGTATAGGGCGGGGTGGCTGACAACGCGCGAATCTCTGAAAATCTCCTGGTAGATGTTATCACCACTAAGAAGGCTACCTTCCACGAAAGAACAAGCATTGAGCAAGCGGTGAGTGGCTTGAACAGCGGCCCTGTGAATCTTGAGAGGACCAGATTGAGGTTCCACTGCACGATCAGAGAACGCACCACTGGGAAGAGCCTCTCTAAACCTTTAAGGAAGCACTTCACTAAGGGATCAGTGAAGAGGCAAACTTCGCTTGTCTTCTTGTGGAACGCTGAAATTGCTGCAAGGTAGACTCTGATGGAGGACAAGGACAGACCTCAAGCTTTTAGGCCCCAGAGAAAGTCTAGGATGGTTTGGAACAGAACCTGATGGGGCACGAGATCCCTGCTGAGTGCCCAGTCCACAAACTTGCCCCACTTGCCCTTGTACGACACCCTCGTCGAGAGCTTTCAACTGTTGAACAAGATTTTCTGGACCTGCGCTGTATACTGCAACTCCCTGCCCCTTAGCCATGGAGATTCCAGGCACAGAGGTGCAGTGACCTCAGATCTGGGTGGCGCAGACACCCTTGGTCCTGGGAAAGCAGGTCTGGCAGTGCTGGCAACTCTATTGGTTTGCTGACCGAGAGACAGAGCAGAGTTGTAAACCAATGTTGCCTCGGCCATGCTGGGGCTACCAAGATGATTGAGGCCCGGTCTTGTTTGACTTTCAAGAGGACTCTCGGGATCAACGGAGCCTGGGGGAATGTGTAGCAGGCCATCCCCATCCAAGATATCTCAAAAGTATCGGCAATTAATCCTGGGCTCTGGCCCCTGAGTGAAAAAAACTCTGCGCACTTGTTGTTCTGACTGGATACAAAAAGGTCGACTTGGGGATAACCCCACAGATGGAAGAGCACCTCCCACTTGAGGGGCCACTCATGAGTTGTGAATTGCCTGTTCAACGAATCCACAAGGAGATTGCACTGGCCAGGCAGATATGAAGCCACTAGGTGAACTAAGTGGCGAATGCAGAAGTCCCAGAGGTAGAGGGCTTCGTCGCAAAGTGGGCTGGAGTGGGTACCTCCCTGTCTGTTGCTGTAATACATTGCAGAAGTATTGTCCATAAGTATCAACACTACTCTACCTTTCAGCTCATAAAGAAATGCCTGACAGGCGAGGTGGACCACTCGAAGCTCCTTCATGTTGATATGCAGGTTCAATTCACTGTCTCTTCAGAGGCCTTGGGTTGCGAGGGGACCAAGATGAGCTCCTCACCCCAAATCTGACATGTCTGTGCCCAAGAACCTCGAGGGATGGGGTGGCTGAAAGGGCAGCCCTTGACACACATTCTGTTCGAGACACCACCAGTCCAGAGAGCTTAGCATACCCGGAGGGATGGTGACCATATTGTCGATATCGTCTCTTGCTGGCCGGTAGATGGATGCCAACCACATCTTCAGTGTATGCAACCTCAAGCAGGCATGCCTCACCACATGGGTGCATGCTGCCATGAATCCCAGCAGCCGCAGGCACGAGCTAATTGAAGTGAGTGGGAACCTCTGGAAGTGTCTCACGAGGAACCTGATTCTCTTGATCTGAGAGTGTGGAAGGGAAGTTCTTGCCAGTTTTGAGTCCAACAAAGCCCCTGTGAACACTATCTTTTGAGTTGGAATGAGGGTAGACTTTTGTATGTTGACCATAAGACCGAGGCATCGGAAGGTGCTCTGAATCATATCCAAGTGACGGGTGACCTCGTCCCTCGACTGGCCACAAACCAACCAGTTGTCAAAGTAGGGATACTCCTGGATGTTGAAACGTCTGAGGAACGCTGCAACCACCGCTAGGCACTTTGTGAAAATGCGTGGGGTGGCTGCCAGCCCAAAAGGCAGGACGGAGAACTGGAGATGCCTGCCACTGACTACAAATCGCAGAAACCTCCTATGTTGGGAATTATGGAAATATGAAAATAGGCGTCCTGAAGATTGAGGGCAGCATGCCAGTCTCCTGGATCCAAGGAAGGAATTATCGCAGACAGGGAAACCATGCAATAATGCAGATAACGATTCAGGCCTCTGAGGTCGAGGATGGGATGAAGACCCCCTTTTGCTTTTGGGATCAAGAAATAGCGGGAATAAAAGCCTTTCCCCCAAAGATCCCGCAGAACCTCCTCTATGTCTCCTGTGTCCATAAAGGCCTGCATCTCCTGTTCCAACAGGTAATCGTGAGAAGAGTCCCTGGAGGGACCCAGAGAATGAGGAGGGAGGCCAGGGGAAAGGAGGAGAACTGGAGGGAGTATCCCTGAGACACTGTGCACAGCACCCATGCGTCGGAGGTGATCCGGGACCAGGCTGGATAAAAGCTGGCTAGTCTGTTGGCGAATGGAAGGTGCAGATCCTGAGGTGTAGTTCTGGTACATCGTCCTTGACCGCACTTTCAAAAACCTTTCTTGGAACTTAAAGACTGGTGTGAGGCTCCTTGGGAAAGGGGAGTTGGACAATAATTAGTTTTTCGGCCATTCCAGCCGCACCGAGCATTATAATTTTGTGAGCGGTGGGAAGACCTGGGCACCGGGACTGGCTTGAAGAGCTTTCTCTGGGGCACCAGGGTGTGTAGCCCTAGAGACTTAAGCAGGGACCTGCCGTCCTTCAGAATCTGGAGCTTGGCATCCATCTGTTGTGAAAACAACTCTGGGCCTTCAAAAGGGAGATCTTGGATGGTATTCTGCGCCTCCTGGGGCAGATCTGACACTTGGAGCCAAGAGCTGCGGTGCATGGTGACTCCGGAGGCCATGGCTCTGGCTGCTGCATCTGCAGCATCTAATGCTGATTGCAAAAGGGATCTAGGAACAATCTTGCCCTCCTTAATGGCAGCTGAAAACTTAGGCCTCCACCTCTGATCGCACTTCTCCAAGAACCTCTCCAATGAGGACCATGAATTAAAGGCATAGCGGCTAAGAATCACCTGTTGATTAGCAACGCAGAGTTGAGGGGGGGGGG